>JAPQWV010000198.1:600000-945000 GCA_027422505.1 Craterostigma plantagineum | reverse complement strand
CAACCCAAATGGGTTCCTAAATCTCTGCTTAGGACGACAAAAGCCAAAAAGGCCAAGTCACCTAAAGAGGCTAAACCCAACTCCACTTCTCCGAAAGGGAAATGGGTTATTAAAACTCCTCCAAATAAAATTTAGGAATCATATCTGAACCCAAAACTATATCTGCTAATCTGAGAGGACCTATGCTTAAGTGGGTATCTAAAGCTCTCTAAATTGTTTTTGCAGATCCATCATGTGTGGTACCTCGACTCTGGTTGCTCCACACACATGACTGAGAATCAAGAACTGCTGAGCAACTACAAAGACCGACCAAACGGGAAAGTCAGATTCGGAAACAACGACTCAGCTCCCATTCTCGAATGTGGAGATATCACTTTGGAAAATCTGGCGATAAAAGATGTCTTGTATGTCGAAGGCCTCCGCCATAACTTGTTCAGCATAGGCCAATTCTGTGACAAAGGATTTCAAGTGGTCTTTCACGCGGAACGGTGCAGAATTTTGGACAGTCAGGACACAGAACTCCTCTACGGACTTCGGAAATCCAACCTATACTCGATAAACCTGACATCCGTGCGGCCCTCGACAGCTGTTTGCCTCATCTCTCAGACTGTAATTCAGAGGAACATCTTATGACATCAACGCATGTCTCATCTAAACATCAAAGCTCTTCAACATCTCTCAACGAAAAAGTTGGTTCATGGTCTTCCAACTAGAACTTTACAAAAGGAGCATCAATCGAGTGCAAGAGCGAACCTAGTGAGAGTTATCGAAATGGACCAGTCTATGAACTTAGGACTTCAGTTTGACGACATGACTTGACGGCATTTTCTTCTTTCAAATGTCTCGTAAAGTTTTAGGTGTGACGATTGATCAAAACAAAATAATCTGACCCCATAAAAATACATATTATATACATAAAACAAAAATAAATAAAATTTTTATATACATATATATATATATATAGAAAAATAATATTTTTTAATTTCTGAAAAATAAAAATAAAAAAATTGTGAAAGGAAAAACTTCGCACATTCTGACATGAAATATTATGTTTCATATGCGTTGAATTGAATAAATGCGAATTTATTTTGAAAATCGCACATTTTGAATGCATGTTTAACTTGCATTGGCATTGAATTGATTAAAATGCGAATATTTGTCTTTGCTCACACCCTCGCGCAAATCTTTATTACATGATTAGGGCAACATGTAACTAGTCTTAAGTGGTTAATTGCGTGTTATATGATTATTACTTGTATTGATTTACATAATTACGTGTTTAAACCAATACATGTGCACTATTTGAGGGGGAGCATCTACAATGACCTTATGTTTTGAGCTCCACATAATTTTGATGTTCTTCCTTTAAGTGTTGCAGAAATTTTTCATTTTGATTTGCTTTGGACAACGCTTAAATAAGAAGGACTTCACAAATCTTCATGACTATGGACTCAAGACATTGGTCAAACAATTCAGGGGAGCCTTATTAGAAAAATCTTCCCTATTAACTCTCATATTCTCGACATTTTGCTCTAAGTATTGCAGATTTTCAAAGATCGATTTTGGAGCCAGATGTCAATTCTTCGAAAATACAGGGAGTTAAATTGCATTTTCGTTTACACGTAGGGGGGTAATTCCGTGGTTTATTCTTAAAATTTAGGATCAATCTGAAATATTAAGGAAAAGTTATCGAGAAATTCGGACGAATTTGTAATCTTCAATCGCAGTTTCTCGAGCGAAAATTGATTTGGGACCAAATCGCAATTTTTGCCTTCATACTGATGTGCGAAAATTAAACAGGAACCAAAAAGATTTTCGATCGGAATTGTCGAGCGAAAATTCAACAGTAACCAAATCAAATCTCTCGATCGTAAGTTTCTCGATCGTAAACAGTAACGGGCTTAATCCTCTAAGTGTCGAAAATGTCTAATCAGCCCATATTAAGCGAAATCATTAGGTTGCAGTCGAAAATCCCTAAATACACGCATAACCCTCGATCGCAAACTTCTCCTAAAAGACGAACGTCAAAATCTTCAAAATTTCTCAATTTTTCAAATGTTTTTCGTCTTTAGAAGGTAGATTTGACTTCTGTTAGGGTTTATCGTGCATTTAAAGTAGATCTGCATCTGTCTTTTGAATATTTTGCATGATTCTATGTAAATTTCTCGACTATTCATACTCTGTGAACTCGAAATCCTCGTTAGCAGTTTAATAGGTCAGTTTCTAAGTAAAATCTGGGTTATAAACTGCATAATAGGCAAGTTTAAATCCTCATATTTATCATTTTGGGTGATTATAACTTCGATTTTATGCGTTAATAGCATCTGATTGATAGATATGACTAAACTGGAGTTTAAAGGTTTAAATACATCGAAGAACTTTCTCGCTCGCAAACAGTGAAAACTGAATTCCAATTTGACTAAGTCACTGTTTGCATCGTAAAAGATTTTTGATCGCAAATTATTTGAGTTAGTCACTAATATAAATAACGTTGAACGAAATTTATTTTCAATCGAGAAACTTTTGATTTTATGCGAACGAAATATTACTGAGAGGAATAGATAAAATAGATGCTATATCTTAAAAAAAAACTTTCGAGCGCAAAACTTACAGTCGAAAATTTTGATTTCAATTTGGCTCTCGATCGATAATTTTAAACAGCGAAATTTCTTTTGAAAATAAAATTTCTTGATCGTAAAAACATGCCGTGAAACTTTGATCGATTGAGAATTTTCTCGATGGTTGACTTAGTTTATCGTTGAAAATTTTATCGATCGTAAAATTTCACAGCGAAAATCTTTTAAAAATCGAAATACTTTCTCGCTCGTTAATTTTCATAGCGAAAAATTTTATTCACTCGCGAAAAATTTTCCAATTGTAAATTTACTCGGAAATCTAATTTCTCGATCGTAAATTTACCCGAAAATTTTTCTCGATCGTAAAATTTCACAGTGAAAATCTTTTAAAAATCGAAATACTTTCTCGCTCGTTAATTTTCATAGCGAAAAATTTTATTCACGCGCGAAAAATTTTCCAATTGTAAATTTACTCGGAAATCTAATTTCTCGATCGTAAATTTACACGAAAATTTTTCTCGATCGTAAAATTTCTCGGCTACAGTATCGTGTCTTAAGGTCAAAACAAACTTAGAAAAATTTCTAAGTCTTTTTCACTGTAGCTTTAAATAGCGAATAAAATTTTCGATTGCAAAATAAAACGGCACTTAGGAAATCAAAATTGAAATTTCAATTTTATGTGCGAAAAATCTGACGGTGAACAATGCATTTAAACACTTAGATAAATTTTCGACTTAAATCTCATATGACTATTATGCAAAGGTCGAAATATCTTTTTTTTTGTGTCACTCTCGTATATCCATGTGTCAATCCATACATTTTTCAAATTAATTTCAACTCCATTTTTGAATTAATGATTTACATTTCTTATGTGGATTTCAAATGGATCAATACCCTACATATAACCACATCTACGAGAAGGCCTTATACCTCAACGTCCACGACACGAACTTCCAGTTAGACCTTACCACTTTCCGGTGTCCAGATGACATCATCGTGTCCATTCTGCAAGGCCATCCACTATGGCATGCATTTACAGTGACGGCATCAGTGCCGATGGTCTACCTCCAACAGTTTTGGGGGATGATCAAGAGCCTCATCTTGGACGGGGCATACCACTTTACCACGGTAGACAAGCCATATCTGCATGGGCAAGAATGAGTTTAGAATTCTGCTCGACCTCCCTCACAGCCAAAACTACGACCCCCTCCCATCAGATGCAGAACTGGTGCATGATTTCCTCCAGATGGGGTACCGTCCGCCACTCACCAGGCTAGCTCAGATGCAGAGCAACGGGATTCCCCATCCATGGAAGACACTATTCGGGATTATAAATAAGTGTCTATCCCCGAAGCACGCAGGCTTCGACAAAGGCAACGGCCACATCCACCGGATATTTCACGGAGTCGTGTTCTCGCAGAATTACGATTTCGCTCAACTGATCTGGAACGACCTAGCAGAGCAGATCAGACATAAAGAGAACAAAAGGTCCAAGAACGTGCCGTATGGGAGATGGTTCTCCGTCATCATCCGCCAACATATGGAGATGCACGAGCAGAACATTCCTTGCCTGCCTCCGGGAGGAAAATATCAGCCACCAAGGCTCATGTTCTTCCACACCCAAGGCTGGTAGACCTAGCTCAGTCTTCAATGCCCATTCCACTCAACCTTCTTCGCTCGCTGACCCCACGGGAGCCGAATATCAAAGATACTGTCGGGAACATCATCTTACAGAGCAAATGATTCGAGGGCCCCCAACAGGGTTCCACGTTAGCCCTCCACAACAACAACACTCAAGCCCTGAGGCAATTATGATTATGAAGTGGCCCAGGAGCTAGAGCAGGAGCTACCAACTCAGGACGAACACATTCCTGACATCGACGCCACGTTGATCGATGCTGTGGCAGCGGAGTTGGAACAAGAAGCTTCTGAAGAAACATTCCAAGTGAAAGTGCCCGTACATGTTGGCGTGCTCGAAGAAACTATTGAGGAGGTTCTTCAACAAGGAGCACATCCCGAGACAGAAATGGGGCAAAGCTCACTTCCACGGGTGACGGATCAGGCTCCGGAGGACATAGAACGTGGCTTCACTCCTCACACAGCCACCTCATCCGACACGGAGTCAGATGAGGAGATCAGCCTGATGAGACGGACTCCCAGACGACTTAGCATACAAATCGAGTCCCTCTTCACCACCCTCACCACCGCACCAGATACCGCGCCGATCGTCTCTTCAAGTGTTGCGGCTACTTCTTCGCTCAATCTTGAGCCGCAACAAAATCTACCGGTGTCTGGTTCGCAGGCCCAAACCGAGCCTGCCGAAACACCCATAGAGGAGAATCTTCCAGATTCGACTCAATGATTGGGTGGAAGTCTCGTAGAGTCACAACCTCGAGTGACTCCGAGCCAACCTGAGGAGCCGGTGCCTGCTTAAGGGTTGTTAACAGGCGACATCTGTCGTCCTGGAACATCCACGGAGGCGTCCACTCAGTTTGTGACTGAAGACCAACTCCAGGCCGCCCTCTCCTCAGCACTTAAATCTTTCAAAGACAAGATCATGGAGAGCATGCGTACGACCATCGAGACGTCCCGACAAGATCGAGGGAAAGCACCCGTCTCAGAGTCAACTTCAGCACAACCCGACCTCACAACCCCACAAGCCACACCCACCGACCCTCTACAAAACTTTTCCATCCTAATCAACCCATGTATCGTCCCAATCACCGAGCTCAATGATATCATTCTAGCCCGCCTCATTGGTCTTACCATCCGATCGTCTCAGGAGGAGTTACTCTATAGGCGACTGGTAGACCATCCTGAGCCACCTACCCAAACATGATGAGGTCAAAGCTCTCAGTCAAGATGCCGACATGACGCTCCTGACAATCAGGATCCTCATGAGGGGGAGAAGAGGCCAAGGACAACAACAAGTGGCCAAGGACAAGGCTCGGGCGCAACGCAATCCGGCGCTAGAGCAGGTAAAATCCAAACCGCCCAAACACAAACCACCCAAACTACCCACACCACGCACCGCACCACCACTCTAACCCACATCGACCCACCAACCTTTCACCTAAGGACGCCTCCGCCCACAACACCGACTCTGACAAGCCCCTTGCTTTCGGAACAATAAGTAAGTGCGGCCATGCTCGTAGCTCTGGCACAAACCCAAGCTACTCCCTCAACAACTCCAGAACAACCGGGCCCTTCAGAAAACGGCGTCAACCCACATGAATTTCTCGACAAATTCATCTTTGAAGAACAGTGGGCGACCCATTATATTCCCGAGGAGCATCAAGTACAACGGCTCAAGGAGGTTCGACAAATTTTGCAACAAGCTTCGGTGGACCTCGTGCTGATAGAAGACGACGAACTTCAGAAAGGTGTAGACCACGAACAAGATCCCACAGGGCTTTCAGAGCTGATCACGCAACGAGCGGTTTCCCCCACAAGACAAATGCCAGGGACCGTTCGAATCGACAGCCGTGGGAGAATATGCGAATAGAGATACCCTTCCTCGAAGAAGTCCGTGAGAATATTTGGAGGTCATCGGACAGAATCAAAAAGCCGAACGAATTTGAGCTGAGAGGGATCTCTCACTGGGATCAGCAGAAGAGGATGACTTACCTCTGGATGCTGACTCAACTTGGACCTGACGTACGGCTGGGGATGACTAAAGGACAAGTCAAGAGCCACTATCAGAGTCTCTCCCCAATTTGCCAGCTTCTCAGCATCTACTGTGCCAAAGGAGGTCTTCCAACCCCAAGAGGAACTAAGAGAGCGACCTTCCGTATCTCCCTGCCGACGAGGTATACAACCTCTATCAGCTGTACGTGGAGAAGTACAAAGGTCCTCAAGGCTTCATCAAGAAAGAAGGCCTCGAAGGGCTCTACCGGTTCATGATGCGCCAAGTCAAGTACTTCGCTGCGCATGACCTTCAGATGGCTCTGGAGAGCGACATGAAGAAGGTCAACATGACCGAACCACTCAACAAAGGACCTGAGATCGAAGGGCTTCCAAGCAATCATGTGAACATCAGCTCAGTCCTAGGCATCACCTACCACAATCCAAT
The DNA here is from genome assembly GCA_027422505.1 of Craterostigma plantagineum. Lineage (NCBI taxonomy): Eukaryota > Viridiplantae > Streptophyta > Magnoliopsida > Lamiales > Linderniaceae > Craterostigma > Craterostigma plantagineum. The sequence goes on along the minus strand of JAPQWV010000198.1, from coordinate 938,352 downwards.
CGCAAAAAAGACTATGTTGATGCTGAAGACTGAGATTCAGAAGTTTTGCGACGGAATGCTCAAGGTCATCAGGAGGAATATAGAAGGTTGGAAGAAATCAACCGAGAGACGATGCTGAGAATCCACAGGTTCGTGAGGGAACAGCCGCTCCTGATGGAATTGCTAGATGATGTCGAGTAGCGTCTGAAGCTTAGGGAAACAGTTAGAAACTATGAGCATGCGCTGGGTTTGCGCATATCGTATTACGCCAGACGAGCACAAACAGCGCGGAAACGCAATCAAGCACAAAGGGGGAGATTGTAGAGTATATATTTTAATTGTGTTTGATTTTATTAGTTGTCCCTGTAATTAGGGGCGTTTTGTATAGTAGTCCTTAGATTTGGACTAGTTTGATATTTATACCAAGTGTTTGGTATAAATACATGTAAACAATTAGAGCTTAATACAGAAAATTAGAGAATTGATCCTAAAGGCTGCCGAATTCATAGAGAGAGAAACTTACAAAACTTTCTCACACTAACGGTTTTCTCTCTCGAGTTCTTCAACGAAAGGTTTTCAATCGATATTCAATACATTCAATTCTAATCGATTTCCTTAATTCGTGCCTAGGATTAATTGTGTTGACTAACGGGGACCTAACATAACATATCAGGCAGAATGTTTAACAGAAATAGCAAAACAGAGACTACGGACATGATCATGCATAAAGAACATGTCACCACGCATATCATTCATTATAGGGATTTCGTATTTACCAGATAACATAATTATATAGGTCATGAGTCGGATAAGGGCAAAGACAAGGCCGAGTAAGCGAACGGGAAAAATAGGCGAAACTTGTGAGTATGATTTGCAACATGTAGTGTATGTGCCTCATGTGCTTCTATGCTTTATATGGATTAATTGATTAACACGTGATATATGTTTTATTAATGTGTTAGGTCCTAGTTTATCAACTCCTAGATCCTAGACTTGAAATCTAAGGCAATCGATTAGAATTATGAAGAATTAGATTTCGATTAAAACCTTTCGTTGAGCTTCGAGAGAGATTTCCAGTAGTGAGAGAATGAATTCTGATTTTCTCTCTCTAGAATTTGATTTGCAAGCCTTTCGGATCAATTGACTAAAATTCTCTATTAAGCTCAATGTTTGTACAAGTATTTATACCAAACATACTTGGTATAAATAACAAGCTAAGTCCTAAACTAAGTACAAATACAATAAAAGCCCAATCTACAAAGACAGCTAATGAAATCAAAACACAATTACAAAGTGTATTCTACATTCTCCCCCTTTGTGCTGATTGCTCTTCCGCGCCATCTGTCCTTGTCGGGCATAATACGACCTGTGCAAGCCCAGCGCATGCTCGAAGTTCCTCAGCGTATTCCTCAGCTCCAGTCACTCTTCGATGTCTTCAAGTAATTCCATCATGAGCGGTTGTTCTCTCACGAACCTATGAAGCTTCAGCATTGTCTCCCTATTGATCTCTTCCAACCTCTTCTCTATGTTTTGCCTGGTGACCTTGAGTGTCCCATCACAAAACTTGTGAACCTCAGTCTTCAGCATCAACCTAGTCTTCTTCGCGATCGGATTGTGATAAGTGATCCCCAAGACTAAGCTGATTTGTACGTGGTTGTTGGGAAGCCCTTCGATCTCTGGTCCTTTGTTGAGCTAGGCGGTCATGTTAACCTTCTTCATGTTGTTCTCCAGAGCCATCTGAAGGTTGTGAGCGATGAAGTACTTGACTTGGCACATCATGAACCGGTAGAGTCCCTCGAGACCTTCTTTCTTGATGATGCCTTGAGGACCCTTATACTTCTCTACGTAAAGATGGTAGAGACGGTACACCTCCTCGCAAGGAGGTACGGTAGGTCTCTCTCGCTTAATTGTTCTCGAGTTCTGTTTACTCGCTCGATGACATAGTAGGGTGTTGGAAGACTTCCCTTGGCATAGAGAACACTCAGAAGCTGGCATATTGGGGTAGACTCTTATAATGGCTCTTTGCTCGCCCTTTGATAATACCCAGCCTCAACTCCGGTCCAAGATGGGTCAGCATCCAAAGATAGATCATTCTCTTCTGCTGATCCCAGTGAGAGATCCCTCTTAGCTCGAACTCGTCCAACTTCTTGACTTTGTCCGGTGACCTCCAAATATGTTCTCGAACTCTTCCAGGAAGGGAATCTCGATTCTGATATTCTCCCATGGCGTGTCGATGCGGACTGTTGATAAACGCATCAATGCGTTTATCGTAGTATTTATTCGGGGTATAATAGAACTTTAGCAATTAAATTATGCATTTATTCGATATATTTACACTTGTTTTATTGTTGAAGGAGCTTAGGACGAGTTTCGGGCGAAAAGGAGCGAAAACGAGGCAAAACGGCGCGAAAAGGGCAACACTGCCCTCGGTCACAGCCAGACGCATTACGCGTCACGGCCGTGACGAGGGACAGCGCGCGATGGAGAGGGACGCTGATGATGGTCACGGCCGTGATGCTTAATGCGTCTGGCCGTGACGCGAGGCAGAGAACCCCACTGATGATGGTCACGGCCGTGACCGACGATGCATTGGCCGTGACCAAGGGCAGAAAGTGACGAGACGCGGGCGATGTTGGTCACGGCCGTGACGGCCCATGTCCCAGGCCGCGACCGACACGGAAATCAGTATAAAAAGCCCAAATTCGACCCAGAAAAAGAGACAACTTACCAGAGATCAAATCAAAATCATCTAGGACGAATTTAGGGCGAAAAGAACACGGAATTACATCCCAGAGCGCAAGAGATGAAGCAACGACGAAATCACGCCCAATTGATCAGAGAACGAAGATTTATCAAGCAAGCATCAATAATTCGCCAGTATTCAAGATCATGAGTTCTTCTTCTCTGTTCTCTAATTCCCTCGTTGTTCTCTCGTCTATTATGCGTAGCTAAATCCCGTTTGTGTTTGGGATTAGATGAACGCTAGGATTAGTCGTACTTAAGACGTATATTATCGTGACTTTGTGTTTTTGACTATTTATCGTTCTATGAATATGTTTCGTCGCTTTAATATGTCTATGTGATCGTCTGGAAAAACGTTTAGGGCGACAGCTAAACAACGTTTAGGCCGTTCATAGAAGATAGGATTCGGGTATAGGGCGAAAGTAAATACTCTATCATCGCCGTTAGTAATGATTGAATCTTAGATCCCCGCGAGCATTTAGGGCGACAGCAAATTCGCGAGCGGGTAGGAAATTACTGCGATTTAGTCAAGATCATGTAGGAACGATTTTATTGTCTTAGTCGATAACACCTAGCGGGATTCGAATCCCGAGCACATCTTTATTATCTGAAGCTTCATATCAGTTTTAAGCGTGTTATTTGAATCTCTAGTTGATTTAGGAGCGATCTGTTAGGTTAAGTCGTCAAACAATTTGCGTATTTTATTTAGGCTAAATATCGAGTCGATAGGTCATTACTAGTATTTGATTTGTTCCTTGTGTTCGATACTCGTTTACTCACGTTGCTGCACTACAAACGATAGGTTCACTGCCTATCGCACGTTGGTGATAGTAATTAGGTAATCGTTTTAATTATTACTTGTCGCACTTTTCATTCACACACCACGTGTCGATCAAGTTTTCGGCGCCGTTGCCAGGGAATAAATTGATATTATGAACACCGTAGTTCGGTACTTTAGCCACTGTGATTTCGACGTTTTCTTTGCTTTTACTGTTCGCGTTATTTGTGTTATTTTCATTAGTTGTTTTCCTGCGTCGTTATTGATTTCGTATTTTTATTCGTCGTATTTGTTTACTTTTTCGCTAATCTTTATTTCTCACTCATCGAAGGTACGATTCAGCGGTGAATGACCCGAAGCCATCCATCGGGCCCCATCGTTGAAGCCGACCCGGATTTCGAAAGAAAGTTGCGAAGGAAGCTTAAGTACGATACGGAAGGAGCATCCACTAGCTCTCAGGACCACTTAGTTAGCTATTCAGAGGATAGTTCGCAGGAATCCATCCAAAATTCACGTGTAGAGGCAGCCGTAGATAGTCCCTACACAGAAGTAGACATGGCGGACCACCGAGTGCCCGTCCATAACATTCCCGAGGAGGAACCATCACTTCAGGACCTCCTCAAGAATGCCGCGCTAGGCGGTACGGAATCGGCAATAGTCATCCCGCCGATCGAGAACAACAACTTCGAGATGAAGCACTCTTGGCTTCAGATGATCTTTCAGACGGCCCAGTTTGAGGGCAACCCAGATGACAACCCTTACTCCCATCTGAAGGCATTTCTGACATTGACCGACACTATCAAGATCAACGGTGTCCCAGGATGCAATCAAATTGATGCTGTTTCCGTTCTCGCTCAAGTTCAGAGCGAGAGACTGGTTGGATATATTGCCGCCCAGATCGATCACTACCTGGGAGGAGATGCGAGCCGCCTTCATCAACCACTACTTCCCACTCACAAAGGTGTTAAGATTGAAGACGGAGATTTCTTTATTCCACCAGAAGGACTCCGAAAACTTGTATGAGGTGTGGAAGCGTTACAAGGCGCTACTGAAGAGGTGCCCACAGCACGGGATGTCGAAGGCAGCCCAGATCAACCGATTCCACGAGGGTCTCAATGATCAGACGGTCCATATGTTAGACGGAGCCGCATGAGGAGGGCTCGTGAAGCTCAATGCCACCGACGCGTGGAATTTGATTGAGGACTACTCGAGGAACAGTTTCATGAGGGGCAATACCAGGATGAAGACGACAGGCGTATTTGGAGTGAGCGAGGAGACGGCCACTAACGCTAAGATTGAGGCGCTCCAGCAACAACTCGCCTCGACGAATTCTAAGTTGCAGACGGTGATTGGTGCATTGCTTCCCAAGTCCGGGCAGACTCAGCCCGTGAACGCCGTGACCACCACCACACCGACACAGCACACGCCTTACGTACCATTATGCGGAATTTGCGGTGCAGCCCACGAGACCTCAGATTGCCAACTTGGGCAGCCGCTGGAACACGTAGATTATATGGGAAATTACCAAGGCGGCCAGCGAAGTTTCCAACCTCGGGCACATCCAAATCTGGTGTACGGGAATCAGAACCATCAGAGCCAAGGACCACCAGGATTTCAGCCCAGACCTTCCGGATTCCAAAACGGGCCACCACGACAGAACCAGAACGCGCCCGCGGGATGATCCGACGACATGAGGGAGATGAAGGACATGATGAAGACACTCCTCACGAATTTCAGTAGCACCACTGCGGCCCACGAGAGCCGTATAACGAAGATGGAGGAGTATATGGAGGCGAACGACTTGCGTGCTCAGAACACAGATGCCTCGCTCAAAAAGCTGGAGCAGCAAATGGGTCAGATGGCGAAGCAGTTGGCTGGGCGTACCCAGGGATCGCTCCCAAGCTACACCGAGCCGAATCCTAAGGAGTACTGCAAGGCGGTGACGCTGAGGAATGGGCGAGAATTGCAAGAAGTGCCCGCCAAAAAGAAGGCCAAGGAGAATGTCAACTTTGAGAGCCACGACGAGCCCGAAGTTGAAGAAATCAGGGGCGACGATGTCGAGAAGGCCGACGCTGAGAAGGATAAGGTCGAGCCCGAGAAGAAAAAGGTGACGGAGATCCAGCGGCCACCAGTGAAGCCATACCAGCCAAAGATCCCATACCCGGCTCGACTGAAGAAGGACAAGAACGAGGCTCAGTTTGGTAAATTTATGGGTATGTGTAAAGAATTACATATTAACTTACCCTTTGTTGAAGCTATTACGCAGATGCCCAGCTTCGCCAAGTTCTTGAAGGACCTGCTGACGAACAGAAGGAAGCTCGAACACGTCTCCACCGTCTGCCTACGAGGAGAGTGCTCGGCAATTCTCCAAAGCAAGATCGCTAAGAAGCTCAAGGATCCAGGGAGTTTTACTATTCCCTGTCTTATAGGAGATTTAGTAATTAAGCGTGCATTAGCAGACCTAGGCGCTAGCATAAACCTTATGCCGTATTCTATGTTCAAGCGTTTAGGATTAGGTGAGCCACGACCCACTAGAATGAGCCTCCAACTAGCTGATAGGTCGTTGAAGTATCCTCGAGGTGTTATTGAGGATGTCTTAGTTAAAGTTGATAAATTTGTGATTCCCGCAGATTTCGTTATTTTAGATATGGAGGAAGACGAGAATGTTCCCTTGATTTTAGGTAGACCGTTCCTAGCGACGGGGGAGACCATGATAGACGTTAGGAATGGGACTTTGACCCTGACAGTAGACGGCGAGAAAGTTACCTTTAATATGGCCGACTCGATGAAAAAGAGCGGCGAGCAAGATGATAAGTGTTACTTTTTGGACGTATTTGACCACGACTTTCTCTTTTCCGTGCAAGGTCTGTCACAGGTCGACGATCACGACATGCATACACTTATGGCGATCGATGAGTGTGGGGAAGAGGTCGACGAGCCGATCATAGCTATCGACGAGAGCAGCAAAGAGGACAAGGAAAAGAGCTCGGTCGAGGAGCCACTGGTCCTGGAATTGAAGCCGTTGCCCGACCACCTCGAGTACGCGTTTCTGAGCAACAATGGAGGACTACCGGTCATCATCTCGTCGAACCTCGACGACGGACAGAAGGGCCAGCTCTTAGACGTGTTGAAGGCACACAAGAAGGCGTTGGTGTGGAAGATATCCGACATAAGGGGTATCAACCCGAGCTATTGCACGCACAAGATCCTCATGGAGGACGATTTCAAGCCGATCGCTCTACGCCAAAGGCGGCTCAACCCCAACATGAAGGACGTGGTAAAGAAGGAGGTGATCAAATTGCTAGACGCAGGGATGATCTATCCCATTTCCGACAGCGCATGGGTCAGCCCGGTCCAAGTAGTACCAAAGAAAGGGGGCATGGTTGTCGTCACCAACGACAAGAACGAACTGATCCCGACGAGGACCGTGACCGGATGGCGCGTCTGTATCGACAACAGGAAGTTGAACGATGCCACGCAAAAGGATCATTTCCCTTTACCATTTATTGATCAAATGCTAGAAAAGTTAGCGGGTCACTCATTTTACTGTTTTCTTGATGGCTTGTCAGGCTATTTACAGATCCCCATAGCACCCGAGGACCAAGAAAAGACGACGTTCACTTGCCCGTTCGGAACATTCGCGTACCGAAGGATGCCTTTCGGCTTATGCAATGCCCAGCCACCTTCCAGCAATGCATGATGGCCATATTCGACGAATTGGTAGGTGAGGTAATGGAGGTATTTATGGACGATTTTTCTATTTTCGGGTCATCGTTTGAAGCATGCTTGTCAAATCTGAAACTCGTACTCGCACGATGCGAGGAAACGAACTTAGCACTTAATTGGGAAAAGTGCCACTTCATGGTTCGAGAGGGTATAGTCCTCGGTCACATTATCTCCTCTAAAGGGATCGAAGTTGACCGGGCCAAGTTAGAAACTATAGAGAAATTGCCTGTTCCCTCGAACGTGAAGTCGATTAGAAGCTTCCTAGGGCATGCGGGATTTTATCGTAGGTTTATTAAGGATTTCTCTAAGATCGCAAGACCCATGTCTAGGTTGCTAGAAAAAGATGCATCGTTCGATTTTAATGACGAATGTCTGCATGCCTTTAATTTGCTTAAGGAGCGATTAGTCACAGCACCTATCATGGTAGCCCCTGATTGGGGGCTGCCCTTTGAACTAATGTGTGATGCTAGTGACTATGCAGTTGGGGCCGTGCTAGGGCAACGTAAGGAAAACCATTTCAGGCCGATATACTACGCGAGTAAGACGCTAGACGCAGCCCAAGCCAATTACACGACCACCGAAAAAGAGTTGCTGGCAGTCGTGTTTGCGTTCGACAAGTTCAGGTCATATCTGATCCTTTCCAAAGTTATTGTTTTCACTGACCACTCTGCTCTTAAATATCTCTTAGCAAAGCCGGATGCCAAGCCCCGGCTGATCAGGTGGATCTTACTCTTACAAGAGTTCGACATCGAGATCCGTGATAAGAAGGGTGCAAAGAACTTGGCAGCGGATCACCTCTCTCACTAGAGGAGTCCGAGATCTATAATAAGGACGATAGGGCGATACATGACCGGTTCCCAGACGAGCATCTGTATTCGATACAGGTGGTAAGCCACGATACTCCCTGGTTTGCAGATTACGCTAACGATCTTGTTGCGAGGGTTCTGCCGAAAGAGTACACCAGTCAGCAAAAGAAGAAATTCTTTTCTGATTTAAGGTACTACTTTTGGGAAGTCCCGTTTCTTTTCAGGCGATGTGCAGATCAGGTAATACGGCGATGCGTGGCCGCTCCAGAAACGACGCAGATCCTTAGGCACTGCCACAACGGACCGACCGGAGGGCATTAAGCAGCCAACAGAACCGCCCAGAAGGTGTTGGAAAGCGGGTTCTACTGGCCCACGATTTTCAAGGACGCCCAAAGGTACGTTGACACTTGTGATCAGTGTCAGCGCGCAGGTAATCTCTCCAAACGCGATGAAATGCCTCAGAATTTCATCTTGGTATGCGAGATATTCGATGTGTGGGTATAGATTTTATGGGTCCATTTCCTAGCTCGTACAATAATAAGTACATCCTAGTTGCCGTCGATTATGTGTTTAAGTGGGCCGAGGCGCAAGCCTTACCCAAAAACGACGCTAGGGTAGTCGCTAGATTTTTGCGAGCGTTATTTTCACGTTTTGGGGCACCTAGATGCATCATTAGTGATAGAGGCACTCACTTTTGTAACACCCAGTTTGCACGCACTTTAGAACGTTACGGTGTTAAACATAGCCTATCCACCCCTTACCATCCCCAAGCTAGTGGTCAAGTCGAAGTAGTGAATCGCGAGTTGAAACGCATTCTAGAGAAAACTATAGAGGGGAACCGTAGGGAGTGGGCGAACAAGTTGAATGATGCACTTTGGGCATATAGGACCGCATATAAGACCCCCATAGGTACTACGCCATATAGATTAGTCTATGGAAAAGCATGCCATCTTCCCGTAGAAATAGAACATAAGGCATATTGGGCCATCAAGTCCTTGGATCTTGATTTGGAGAACGCCGGCGGAAAGCGGCAACTCCAAATCAACGAATTAGACGAGTGGCGTTTATCGGCCTACGATAACGCCCGCATGTACAAGGAACGCTCCAAAGCCTATCATGATAAAAGGATTAGGCAAAGGCGAGAGTTTCAGGAAGGGGACCAAGTCCTTCTTTTTAACTCTCGACTTAGGCTTTTTCCTGGCAAGCTTAGATCACGCTGGTCAGGACCATTCACTGTTACCCGTGTTTTCCCTTATGGTACTGTTGAGATTTCAGGTATGGAGCAGGGTACTTTTAAGGTGAACGACCATAGGTTGAAGCACTACCTCGCAGGCGAGGAAGATGCGACCGAGAGGGAAGTGCTGTACTTGGACTTCCAGACGTAAGCGAACGAAACGACGTCCGGCTAAAGACGGTAAAGTAAGCGCTTCTTGGGAGGCAACCCAGGTATTTTCATTTATGTCTTAGGTATAGCCTTAGTAAAAAAAAAATGAAAAAGGGGGTGTCACGGCCAACTGCTTAAGCAGTCACGGCCGTGACGGAGACCAGAGGCACCCACTGCCTGGTGTCACGGCCAACTGCTTAAGCAGTCATGGCCGTGACAACCAAATGAGGCACTCACTGCCTCATGTCACGGCCGATTGCTTAAGCAGTCACGGCCGTGACTCCGGCGGTTTAAAAAAAAATTAAATTAAATTAAATTAACTAAAAATAATAATTTAAAAAAAAAAAAATAGCCCGATTTTGTCACGGCTCGTGACATCGATGTCACGGCCGTGACTAGAGGCAGTGAATGCCGCTGCCCAGCGTCACGGCCACGTGACTAGCATGTCACGGCCGTGACAAGCGGCAGAAGAGGCCGCTGCCAATGGTCACGGCCAAGACCTATATAGGTCACGGCCGTGACCTAGACGATTTTAAGCTATAAAAAACCCTTTTTTTTTCCTTTCTTCCCCATTTCTTCCTCTCTCTTCTCTCTCTCTCTCGTCCCCTTTACCCCCACCACCTTCGACCTCCTCCCACCAACGCCGCCGAACGCCGCCGCCGCCCTCCCAACTCCGGCGACACCCAACACCCTAAAATCCCCCCCTCAATTTCGTTAAAAATCCAAGGTATGAACATTTTATTGCTCTATTTCGTTCTAAACTTGCAATTCTCGTCAAAATTGTTAATCTTTGGTGTTGACATTTTTCTATTCGCTTATTACATGATATAATTACTATGGGTATGCTTAATTCATTGAAATTGGTTACGAATTGTTCGAATCTTTGATGAACCCTAATTTTCGAAATTGGGGCTTTTTGAAATCGGGTCTCAATTGTGTTTCTCTTGCCCCGTTCTTGATAGATACATGCTAGGAATGCTTTGGGTGAGCCTAATTACGTACATTTGATGTTAATTTTCGAAGTTCTTACGAAGAACCCTAATTCCGTTTAAATTAGGGCTTCTCGAATTTTGCCCTTATCTGGGTTAGTTTTGCCCTCTTATGATTAGATACATGCTATGAATGCTGTGGGGCATGCTTAATTACGTGAATATGTGGTTGAATTGCGAGACTTTACGATGAACCCTAATTCTCTAATTTGGGGATTTTCGAAATTGGGTATAATTTGGCGTTTTTAGTATTCTTTTATGATTATATATGTCTTGGGAGTGCTTAAATTATTTACTTGATTCATTAATTTGCATATTCGTTTTGGGTACGTTGGTCGCCCTGATTTGGAACGTGCTATGCATATCTTCATCTGTACGCTATCTATTCGATAAAATGCCACCTTGAGTTTCCATGAGTTATTGCATATGCAAGTTCCTACCTCGTCGCTATTTTGGTCGAGTCACGCTGCTTCGAATTTAATTGCTACACTACCCTTGAACTCACATCTTTCCTTTCAGGTACTATGGGTAAAAGTAGATCCTCAGATTCACGTGACCCCGCCTCGCGTTCGCCCGTCCGTCAAAGGCAACGCGGGCCCCCGCCGACACTGCTAGAAGCCATGGGCCAGTTCACTGACGAGGCCCAGGCGGCACGATACACCCGGCTGAAGGGAATGGAGTTCATAGCCATGGACCAGATCGATCACGAGACATTGGCGAAGTACCACATCGACCAGCAGGTCGCCCAGTACTTCTCACTCAGCGGATGGAACACCTTCCTGGCCATAGACGAACTAGCATACAAGGAACTCACCTTGGTGTTCCTTGCCACGTTCTCCTTCGACGAATATGGCGACCACACAATCCGCTTTCGCACGTTCAACGAGGAGCATATAGTAAGGGCCGACAATGTGTGCCATGCACTTGGAGTCCCAGAGCCCCCACACCGGACCTTCGCGACCTTCTTCGATACACCGGGCGGACAACGGGGGTGCTGGGCTGAAATCGCTCGTCCTGGCAAGCCGGCATACAGCGCGAAGACGTCGAAGGCATCTGCGCTGAGAAGCCCAGGACTACGCTATATTCACCGCCTCCTGACGACCTCGCTTACACCGAGGGGTGACCGGAGCAGTTACCCTCCGCGATCTGTATTACCTGATCCAGCTGCACCGAGGCGAACTGATCAATTTAGGGATGGCGGTGTCCCACGCCTTCAGTGCTCAGGCGGAAGCACGACCCCATGGCAAGATCGCCGTCGGCCCACTGATCACCAAGGTGATCAAAGGATTACGCTACTGGCCGGCGAATGCACCCGAGATGGAGGTCGTAGGCGGGCGTCACCCAGTGAACGAGAAGGCGCTGGTGAGGATGAAGATGCTCGTGAAGGCGCCCACCTGGACTCGCGCCAACAAGGTGTATATCTGGCACGAGATGTATCGCGGCCAGACCGACCAAGGAGCCATCCCCGACGACCAGCTCTACCTCGACGGCCCACACCCATTGGAGACGGACACGACGACTGCAGGGCCCTCATTTTCCTCTGGCTACCATCAGGGCGAATCATCCGGCGTCGCTCCGTACGCTTCAACGGCAGACCTTGAAGCACTGCGCCAGGACATGATGCGCATGAACGCCGACTCGCTATACGCCGACTCGCTATAGAGGGATGACGAGCTCCGGCGCTACAACGAAGAGACTCGGCGCCGACAGGAAGAGTACGAGCGCCAGAACGAGGAAGCCCACCGCCGTTACGATGCAGAGCTGGAGCGCTACTACCAGGCCCTTCAAGCCATGTACACGACGCTCAAGTATTCCCAGCAGTCGATGGCTTTCCTGCGCCCGAGGCCACCATCACCACCGCCGCCACCTTAGGGATTTCTTCTTTATCATTTATGACATTGCGTTTGCTTGCGTAGTCGCGTGTGTTTCTTTATGACATTGCGCTTATAACTATGTTTCTAGTTAATCTTATGACTACTCTTTTCGTGTCTATTGCTCTCTAGCTAGCGCCAGGAGACGCAAATGGATTGCAACACGACCTTCACGCGCATAATAAACAACTACGACACGACCACGTCAGGGGAGTCCCGTTCTTTTAAACTCTTTTTCTTTCCCTTTTATCATTTTTACGTTGAGGACAACGTCTGACTTAAGTGTGGGGAGGGGAATGTAGTTCTAGAACTTACGTGAAAATTTTTAAAATTTTATGACGTGTCCGTGAGTCGTTGAGTTCGTTGGAAAGGCATGAATTACTGAATCAGGCATGATTGTTTGCACTTATCTCGAGTTGGTCTGCATTCTATGAAATTCTGTGAGCAATTAAGACATGCATGACTGATTGAATCTTATCTGCCTGAATAGATATAGCACTGCTTTGAGAGATCCGTACACATAACCCTGTTTCGTGTGAGAGTTTGAGCCTGACGAGCTTACGCTCATTTTTCTTGGTTGTGTGAAGTGCCTAGTCTATATCTCTCTAGAACTTGCCTGTCTGATGCGTGTTGAAACTGTTTTGGTGTGCGAGTGTGAAAATGATGAGGGCATTAGGAATTAAGTCCAGGGGCAAAATTTTCTTAACCATGACGAACCCCATTAGTTAGCCACGTTGAGCCTGAGCCTATTTGTTGCGTACCTCATATGTTATAGAAGCCACGGACCCGAATAAACCTCCAGAGATTTTATGAGCCTGAGTTGATTAGAATAAAGCAGAAGTCGAACTTGAAAGTTACTGTCCCAGTGTTTGATTGGATATTCTTCTCTGCGATTCGTGAAATGACTCGTCCCTTACTTGACCGTTTTCTGAAATGACCCGATCCCCTGCATAAGCCTGCCCATAACCCTTTGGCAAGATATAGGTCTCGGTAATAAGTATCCCTAGGTACATGGCATTCGCTGTGACGATGTATTCTTTGCGACAAAAGCCGAACCTTGATGTTTTTAGGGAATAAGGGCAGTGCATAAAAGTAGAGCATAACCAAGGTGAAAGGGCAGAAAATGAAAGGAAACTGAGTTGAGAGGGTCGAGCAGAAAAGTCTAGGATTTCGGAGCGAGAACGTCGAGTCTTATGTTGGGATGTGTGAATGTCTGTTTGATCATGCTGTATTCTTTGATAATTTTTGATCACGTGTCCTAGCTCTAAGATTAAGTGTTCATTATTTATGCATGCCGCTTCATGATTGTTCGACCCGTTTTCCCCAAAAAGACCCTCAGATTTATACTTGCCCTTTGAATAGTAGAGATGCGATTAACTTGCAAGTTTATGGTAGGGTTTGGACTAGTGCACGAATTGAGCGACTCATCATATGCTACCCTATACACTTGAGTAAATTTAGTGAATCATTGTGAGGTATGAGTCTCGATTAGCAGTGCGAAGAAAATTCAGGTCGAGAAGTGCAAGTCATTAGTGTATTGTCCGTGATTGTTTGCTTGATTCCTTTTGTGCTTTCTAGCTTTGATGATAAATTGCGAACAATCGTGCCGTTATCCTAGTTTGATGCCTTACCTGATTTCTAATTTACTTGAGGACAAGCAAATGCTTAAGTGTGGGGAGGTTTGATAAACGCATTTCAATGAGTTTATCGTAGTATTTATTCGGGGTATAATAGAACTTTAGCAATTAAATTATGCATTTATTCGATATATTTACACTTGTTTTATTGTTGAAGGAGCATAGGACGAGTTTCGGGCGAAAAGGAGCGAAAACGAGGCAAAACGGCGCGAAAAGGGCAACACTGCCCTCGGTCACGACCAGACGCATTACGCGTCACGGCCGTGACGAGGGACAGCGCGCGATGGAGAGGGACGCTGATGATGGTCACGGCCGTGACGCTTAATGCGTCTGGCCGTGACGCGAGGCAGAAAACCCCACTGATGATGGTCACGGCCGTGACCGACGATGCACTTGGCCGTGACCAAGGGCAGAAAGTGACGAGACGCGGGCGATGTTGGTCACGGCCGTGACGGCCCATGTCCCAGGCCGTGACCGACACGGGAATCAGTATAAAAAGCCCAAATTCGACCCAGAAAAAGAGACAACTTACCAGAGATAAAATCAAAATCATCTAGGGACGAATTTAGGGCGAAAAGAACACGGAATTACATCCCGGAGTGCAAGAGACGAAGCAACGACGAAATCACGCCCAATTGATCAGAGAACGAAGATTTATCAAGCAAGCATAAATAATTCGCCAGTATTCAAGATCATGAGTTCTTCTTCTCTGTTCTCTAATTCCCTCGTTGTTCTCTCGTCTATTATGCGTAGCTAAATCCCGTTTGTGTTTGGGATTAGATGAACACTAGGATTAGTCGTACTTAAGACGTATATTATCGTGACTTTGTGTTTTTGACTATTTATCGTTCTATGAATATGTTTCGTCGCTTTAATATGTCTATGTGTTAAAGTGATCGTCTGGAAAAACGTTTAGGGCGACAGCTAAACAACGTTTAGGCCGTTCATAGAAGATAGGATTCGGGTATAGGGCGAAAGCAAATACTCTATCATCGCCGTTAGTAATTATTGAATCTTAGATCCCCGCGAGCATTTAGGGCGACAGCAAATTCGCGAGCGGGTAGGAAATTACTACGATTTAGTCAAGATCACGTAGGAACGATTTTATTGTCTTAGTCGATAACACCTAGCGGGATTCGAATCCCGAGCACATCTTTATTATCTGAAGCTTCATATCAGTTTTAAGCGTGTTATTTGATCTCTAGTTGATTTAGGAGCGATCTGTTAGGTTAAGTCGTCAAACAATTTGCGTATTTTATTTAGGCTAAATATCGAGTCGATAGGTCATTGCTAGTACTTGATTTGTTCCTTGTGTTCGATACTCGTTTACTCACGTTGCTGCACTACAAACGATAGGTTCACTGCCTATCGCACGTTGGTGATAGTAATTAGGTAATCGTTTTAATTATTACTTGTCGCACTTTTCATTCACACACCACATGTCGATCAAGGGGCTTGTTGAGGTCTGTGGTGGTGTGGACGGAGGCGTCCTTAGGTGGAAGGTTGGTGGGTCGATGTGGGTTAGAGTAAGGGTGTTGCAGTGCATGGTGGTGGTTGTTTGGTTAGCGAGTATTGAGGCTTCACCAGCTCCAGCGCTTGTCTGTGTCGCACCCAAACCTTGTTCTTGACCTCACCTTGGCCACTAGATGACGTCCTAGGTCGTTTCACCCCCTCATGACGGTCCTGATTGTCTGGATCATTATGTCGACGTCGTGTGAGGGAGCTTTTGCCTCAGCATGACTGAGTAGATGGCTCAGGGTGATCCACGAGACGCCTGTAGAGGGGTTCTTCTCGAGGCGTTCGGGTGGGAAGGCCTATAGGGCGGACGAGTAGGATGTCGTGGAGTTCGGTGATGGGGATGTTATGGTGTATGGGTTGATGAGGATGGATGAGTTTGTGAGTGGGTCGGTGGGAGAGGGTTATGTGGTTGGGAAGTTTGCTTGTGCTGAAGTGCCTCTGAGACGGGTGCTTTCCCGGTGTCGCATCGGGACGTCTCGATGGCTGCCAGCACTCTCTCCATCATCTTGTCTTCAAGTGATCTGATGGCCGCAGAGAGAGCTGTTTGGAAGTGAGCTTCAGTCACAAACTGGGCGGAAGGAGCCTCCATAGATGGACCAGGTCGACTAATGTCGCCTGTTGTCAACCCTTGAGCTATCACCGACTCCTCAGGCTAGCTAGTAGTCACTTGAGGTTCTGACTGTCCGAAACTTCCATCCAATCCTCGATTCGAACTTGAGATTCTCATCTATGGATGTTGTGGCAGGTTCAGATTGAACCTGCATATCAGACACCGGTGGGACTGGGCCGGTAATGAGTTGAATCTGAACTTCGACCTCAGCACTTAGAGTGATGACTGGTTGCATGTCCGATGTAGTGGTGACAGATGTAAAGAGGGACTCGAACTGGATGCTCAGTCGCCTTGGAGTCCTTCTTATCAATCGCATCTCCTCGTCGGACTCGGTGTCGGACGAGGTAGCCGTGTGAGGAGATGATCTATGTGCGACATCCTCACTGGCTGGTTCTATCCAGCAGGCCCTTAGGATGTGATCGTGGGGATCTCGGCCTCTGGTGCAGGCGTAGTTGCCTGCGATGGTGAGTTGTGCCTCGTTTCTGCTTTAGGCTGTGTTGCCTTTTGCAGGATCTCCTCAAGCGATCCTTGGAACACACCCACAGTGATGGGCACTTCAGCTCTTAGTGATTGTTGTGGAGCCTCAAGTTCCAACTCTTGTGTCACTGCGTCAATCAGCATGGCATCATTGTCTGGTACTTGTGTTTCCTGAGTTGGAGGCTCCTGTTCTAGCTCCCGAGCCACTTGATCAATCAGCTCGGCTTCAGGGCTAGGTTGTTGCTGTTGTTGTTGAGGAGGGCTCACATGAGAGTCTGTTGGGGGCCCTCTAATCATCTGCTCCGTGAGATGATTCTCCCGACAGTACAGTCTATAGACATCTCCCGAGGGGTCGGCGAGACGTAGCAGCTCAAATGGGATCGGCATCGACAGCTGATCCAGGTCTGTGAGCCTTGGATTATGGAAGAACTTCAATTTTGGGGGTTGGTAGTTCCCTCCTGGAGGTAGACGAGGGATGTTCTCGTGCATCTCCATGAGTTGGCGGATGATGACGTTGAACCACCGGGCATACGGTACATTCTTTGATCTTTTATTTTCCTTTTGTCTGATCTGTTCTGCTAGATCGTTCTAGATCAGTTGAGCGAAATCGTAATTCCACGAGAATGCGATGCCGTGGAAAATTCGGAGAATGTTCCCGTTGCCTTTGTCAAACCCGGTGTGCTTTGGCGATAGACACTTGTTTAGTATGCCGAACAGTGTCTTCCATGGGTGAGGGATTCCGTTGCTCTGGAGTTGTGCAAGCTTGGTGATGGTGGACGATATCCCATATGGAGAAAGTCACGCACCATCTCTGCATCTGAAGGCAGAGGATCGTAGTTTTGGCTGTATGGTAGATCTAGGACGAGCCTGAAGTCATCCTTGCTGAAGCTTATATGCCTCGTCCCAATGACCGTCGTGAAGCGATAAGTGCCATCAACTACTAGACTTCTAATTCTTCCCCAGAACTGTTGCCAGTAGACCATGGGCACTGACGCTGTCACCGTGAGCGCGAGACAGAGGGGATGGCCTTGCAGTATAGACACCACGATCTCTTCCGGACACCTGAAGGTAGTCAGGTCGAGTTGGAAGTTGGTGTCTTGGACCTTGAGGTAGAGGTTCTTCTCGTAAATGTGATTGTATGTCGGATAGTGATCCATCTGAAAAATCAATTTGACAAACAGAACATTAGTTCAAGGATTTAATTGAGTCGACTTATGTATATAAGAAGTGTGGTCGAGAATTTTCTAAGTGTTTAGCACCATTATTCACTCCGTACAGTTTTTCGCACGACTTTTCAATTTTGATTTAGCAAGTGCTGATTTTTGATTAATTGCCGTTCAATTTTGCGATCGAAAATTTTATTCGCTAAGGTCTGCTACAGTGAAAAGGACATAGAAAATTTTGCTAAGTGTTAAACGTTATACGTGTGGTACTGTAACCGAGAAATTTTACGTTCGAGAAAACTTTTCATGTAAATTTATGATTGAGAAAATTAATTTCAGCGTAAATATACGTCCGAGAAATTTTTCGCGCATGAATAAAATTTTCGCTGTGAAAGTTATCGAACGAGAAAGTATTTCTGATTTTAAAATAGTTTTTCGTTGCGAAATTTTACGATAGAGAAATTGACAAGAGAAACTAGGTGACCGCCGAGAAAATTTTCAATCAATTGAAACATACATTCACGATCGAGAAATTTTGTCCTCGAAAAATTAATTTTATCGCCGCTAAAATTTTCGACGAGAACAGAATTGAAATCGAAATTACTATTTTCGATGGTAAGTTATGCCCTCGAAACTTAATTACATCTTTATTTATCAATTTCACTCTTAGGTTTTTTTTTTCGCTCGCATAAAATCCCAATTAGATTCTCGATATTAAGTATCTATTCGTTCTACGTCAATTATCTTAACGACAAAGTCAGAATTTAGTGATCGAAAACCTTATTCGATTCAAACAGTAATTTAATCGAATCTAAATTCAATTGACACTGTTTGCGCTCGAGACAGTTTTTCGACAGCTTCAAGCGTTCAAAAACCCAGTTTAAGTCGAAAATTAGATTCGAACATTAAGACGCAGATTTTCTTAAAATCAATACTATCAGATGAAGCGAATGCACTGAAACTATCTTAATATTGCAAACAATAATCCAGATAAACGCGTAAATAGGCCTTAATCTTTGCAAGATAGTACACGGGTTTTCACAGTTTGAAGAACAATCGAAATCTAATCCTAATCAAGCGAATAACCACAAAATGCAGATGCAAACGGTGTTCAAAAGCATGCAAACATCATATAGATGTCGATTCTACCCTAAAAAGACGATTTTGGATGAAAAATCGAAGGATTTTGAGTGAAAATAGGTTCTTCTTTTTAAGTTCTGCGAGAGAATTTGATGAGACTGTTGATTTTTCGATTAGGTTTGCAGGAGACAAAGTTTTTCGACTACTAAAAGGTTCCTTTTTCTATATGGGCTTGATTGGACGTTTTGGGGTCACGTATTATACAGGCCCAATTATAATTTTTCGCTCGAGAAACTCCGATCGAGAATTTTCAATTGGTTCCTGTTTAATTTTCGCTCGACAAGTTAGAATTGAAAATTACCATTTGGTCCCAAATCAATTTTCGCTCGAGAATCTGCGATCGTAATTACACAATTTGCCCAAATTTTTCGATAGTAAGTTTTTCTACGCTTTCAAATTGATCCCTATTTCACTTAATAATCACACATTTAGCCCCCGTTTATTAATATTGAAGTGCAATTAACTCCCTGAAATTCCGAGCTGTGACATCTGGCTCCAAAATCGATTTTCGATCAACTGCAATACTTGGAACAAAAACGTCGAAATGTTAGAGTTAATCATTAGTAAATTTTAACAAAGGCTCCCCCTTAATTTATGTATCAATGCCATAAACTCCACATCGTGTAACTTCGTGACATCCTCCTCATCGTGGTGTTGCTTTGTATCAACTCTCGATCGAAAATTTTCTGCAACACTTAGAGAAAAGATATCAAAAATATTTGGCGCTCAAGGCATTATATTTTGTAAATGCACCCCCCCCCCCCAATTAATACACGTAAATTGATCTATCATGCAAAGACATAAAATCAATTCAAGTCAAAATTCATAAAACACGCAATTGATCATTTTAGCCTAGCTACATGGTCCCCTAATCATGTATTCAAAATTTTGCGCTAGGGTATGAGCAAAAACAAATATTCGCATTTTTAACAATTCAGCTTAAATGCAAAGTAATACTGCATATCAGAATGTGCGAAAAATAACAAAATATCGCTTTTAATCAATTCCGCATAAATGCAAGTTAAAATTGCATATTAAAATGTGCGAATAAATCTTTTATATGTATAATTTTTTTTCATAACATGTAACAAGAAAAAATTTCAAGAAATATTAGTATTAGTCTATATAACTTTTCGTATGAATATTAATATTATTATAGTATGGGGTCAGATTATTTTGCTTCGGTCATTGTTACGTCAAAACTTTCACAAGACACTTGCCATTATCATATGCCGTCAAGTCACGTCAGCAAACTATAGTCCTAAGTTCAAAGTATGATCCATTTCGACAACTCTCACTGGGTTGACTCTAGTGCTCATTTATTTTTACCTTGGGAATAATATATTTATATCTCTCAAGTCATCACAGGCAATATTAATTCAATTTACCTATGATCGAGGTGCTTTTAATCATTTCACCTATGCGAAAGATCGTTGATTTGATATCAAAGGGACTTTGAAGGATTTTTAATTTGGCTTTGACTTAGAATGGAAGGAAATTTTTTGGAAATTGAGCTTTTTGTCGTCTTCCATTTCTTCGTCGTTCTCCTTCTTTTCGCATTTTTCTCTTTGTCATTCTAATCCTTCAATTCTTTTTCGTATCAGTCTACACTTGCTCAAGCTGAAGCTCCACTTCTCTACAAGGCTGAGAGATTATCTAAGGCGAAGTTGTACTTGTTGGTTCTTGGGCCGATACCGTGCTCCTTTTCTCTTAATCCCTAGATAGGTTTCGGAGATTATCGATTTGAAGAAGTTCACAGTTATGGAATTCAAACCCAAGGCCGTGCTCCTCTTCTCGTTTCCAGATATAAAATTGGATTATCGTTGGAGAAGTTCACTTCGAGGTGCTCCTCTTCTAGCCGTTCTCACGAGCGTACAATATTATCGATGGAGAATACAGCAAGATCCATGCCCCCTTCCAATGATTTGGAAGTTTTTGATAGTCGAGAGGAGAGGCAGGTTCTTTTGGACTGCTTTTTGTGCGTTGAGCATTCCTCGTGTGCGTTTTCCACCTTCTTTTGTCATCTCTTTCTTTGTTATATCTTTCTCTCCCCCTTGTTTGAACATCCAGCCGAACATTAAGATTTATTGGTACAAGGCTCAAGGGGGTTTCAGTGAAGAAAATGTATTCGAAGAAGGCTCAAAATGGATGACCAAAGGCTATTTTAAAGGATTGAGATTTTCTATATGGCCAAGTGAGCAATTTCCTATGTGCCCTAATCATTCTCCTAACGATCTAACGCAAGGCGAGTATGAAGCCAAGAATCATTAGTTAATACAAGCAATTGATGTGTGACTTGCTCAAGATTAAATTCAAAGAAAAATAAAACGGCTAGAATCCTCACTTATATAGAGTGGCTTTGTGTCTAGTGGAACAAGTTAATGACCTTTATACGCAAGAATGCGGCTTAGACTGACAAAATTAAGCAATTAACCAGTCGTATGTCAGGGAAATTTATTCGTGACTTAGATCGAGCATCCTAAAGAATATCGTCACTCCCCTAATATTATTGGTATATGTATAATATTTTTGAATTTTTATATTTCATTATTATAGTATTATTTAATGAAAAAACATTGTTATTATTATGAATTTTTTATTTTATTATATATATATTTTTTATTTTGATGCAAAATATAGCATTAAAAAGTGAGAACACATAGAAGAAGACATATGAAAGCACATAGGAGCACGTAAAGCACATATTACGGAAGATTCAACATAAATAAGATATTTATAATTTATTTAACGGGCCACTAGTTACTTTTCTATTATTTTTTCGGTTTTATTTATTTTAAGAATACATCCAATCTAAGGGGTAAGTTTTTATTCAAGTATGTATTTATGTGTAGATTACACAATCTAATATTAGCTAATCCCAACACAGTTCATCATATAGTCAGCTCAGCTTAGCTAGGGGTGTTCGTCCGGTACATACCGTACCGAACCGAAGCGAATATTCGGTATACCGAAATTTCGGTACACCTACTTTAGGTACCGAATACCGAACCGAGACCGAATTTCTCGGTTCGGTATTCGGTTTTTACCGAAATTTTTCGGTAAATTCGGTTTTTACCGAAATAACCGAATTTCCGATAAAAAAGTAAAAAAAATTATTTCTGTAATATTTAAATAATATATATATTTAATATAATTATATTTATATTTTCAATATTAATATAATATAATATATTTTAATTTAAAAATTTCGGTAATTCGTTATACCAAAATTACCGAACCTAAAATTCTATACCGAACCGAAATACCGAAATTTTAAACCTATGTACCGAATACCGAACCGAATTTTTCGGTTCGGTTCGGTTTTGTACCGAACTTTCGACTATTTTTGGTTTTTTCGGTCGGTATACCGAACTACGAACACCCCTAAGCTTAGCCCAAAAAAATACATTATTTAAACGAAATAATTAATTATTTCCATTCTCTTAATCTTTCGTGTTTTCCTATTAATGTTAAGGATTCGGTTTAATTACTCTAAATTGCTGTTCTTTTCCATTTCTGGGAAGCATCGATTTCCTTTTCCTTCATCAGTTCATCCGACGTCAATGGCCACAAAGATCCCTTCTTCCGTTTCAGTGGTTCTTTACGAGCTTCTAGACTGAATCTTCGCCTATTGGTGTTATTTCTCTTACCGCAGCTTTTGTTTTCCCACAGAAAGGTTAAAGAAGGGGAAGATGAATGTTGCGAAGTCTCAGGTGTGGCAGCCTTGCAAGAAGAAGAGATTTCTTTAGCGTATTAGGATTAATTAGGGTTTGGTGTGATAATTTCTGAGGATTGTGTCCAATACGGTGTGAGGAAATTCGTAAGGAGATCGAGATAGACATTGCGTTGTTTTAACTTTCGAACACGCGACGATGACATCAAAAAGTGGTCATACTCAGGGTAGCAACGGAAGAACACGTGTTGGGAGGTATGAATTGGGTAGGACTTTGGGAGAAGGGACTTTTGCTAAGGTGAAATTTGCGAGGAATGTTGAGACAGGTGAACATGTGGCCATCAAAATTCTTGACAAGGAAAAGGTTCTCAGGCATAAGATGATTGAACAGGTGCAACTATTTTATTTTTTCTTAATTTGTCTGATGCTGCAGTAGTGTGTTTATTTCAATTTTTAGCCATTCTTCTTGTAAGGCGTCTCATATGATAATCTAACTTGTTGCTAGGACGAGAATTTGATTCGGATTTTCTGTAAAAATGACGGGAAGTGTGATTCTATTTTTTGAATGTCAATGTTAATTTTACATCTGGATGATATAAGATTTTATGTATGCACATCTGTTACTGTGAAGCTCTAATCGTTGTCTCAATTGCAGATCAAACGTGAGATTTCAACAATGAAGCTAATTAGGCATCCAAATGTCATTCGAATGTATGAGGTTAGTACCCTCCTTGTCTCGCAGACACTTAGCCTATACTGTGAATCCCTTGTTGCAATAAGTGCTCGAGAATCTGTCTCTTTCTGTGCGAGAATATTTTGTGTGGTTGAAATTTTTCTTTTGTAGGTTATGGCTAGTAAGACAAAGATTTACATAGTTATGGAGTTTGTCACTGGCGGCGAACTCTTTGACAAAATTGTACGTGTCTCCCCTGCATAAATGCAACAAGTTAACGGCTTTCCTTTTCGTTTAATATATGAATTTTTTTTATTTTATCTTATATTACGACCAGGCTGCTCAAGGGAGGCTTAAAGAAGAAGAAGCTAGGAAATATTTTCAGCAGCTCATAAACACTGTCGACTATTGCCATAGCAGGGGTGTGTACCATAGAGACCTTAAGGTGAGCATTATACATTTTCATTCCCTTAATTTCCCAATTGTGAATCGTCGAAGTCGTTCAGTTATTTTAACATTACACTTCTTTTTGCAATAAATGTAGCCAGAGAATCTGCTTCTTGATGCCAATGGAGTTCTCAAAGTCTCGGATTTTGGATTGAGCGCCCTTCCCCAACAAGTTCGGGTAATAAGTGTGGTTATTGTTTTAAAGAAAAAAGAGCAGTAAAGTGGTTTGTTATAAATGTTTGGCTACTTTTGTTGTGGTGAGGTTCTATATAGTTTATGGACACGATTTAGATCATTCAGAGTCCAGTCGCGTTACTTTGTTAACAGGAAGATGGACTACTTCACACAACATGTGGAACTCCGAATTATGTTGCTCCAGAGGTATGAATCTGCTTTTGGATCAGGTCCGATTTTTTATTTTTTTGTTGTCTTTTTTTTTTTTTGTGTCTGAACAAGCAGTAATATTTATTATCAGGTGATCAATGACAAGGGTTACGATGGTGCCAAGGCAGATCTCTGGTCTTGTGGTGTTATTCTCTATGTCCTTATGGCTGGTTTTTTGCCTTTTGAAGATCCAAATCTTGCAGTTCTGTACAAGAAGGTTATTTTTGTTAGAGGAATTGGGATAAAATTGTCAGGAAATTTTATTTCCTAAACGCAGATGGGATGAAATGTGTAGCCCAAAGTAATCTAGATAAATTTGGTTCGCAGATATTCAAGGCTGAGTTTACTTGCCCTCCATGGTTCTCCTCAAGTGCCAAAAAGTTAATCAAAAGCATCCTGGAGCCTAATCCTTCGAAGGTAATCTTAACTTCACTCCTTCCACTTCAATCGTCAGACAAGCTACACAATGTCAAACGCAGAAATTTATCTTGGGCTGCCCGTGAATTTGAAACATTCAACAGCGTATTACAATTGCTGATGTCCTTGAGAATGAGTGGTTCAAGAAAGGATACAAACCTCCGGTCTTTGAACATGAGGAAGTTACCCTCGACGATGTCAATGCCATTTTTAATGAATCTACGGTTAGTTAGTACTTGTAATATATGTTTCAGTGTAATAATTCTATATTATCTATATACCTACTAACTAACTCGTGCTTGAATCTAGGATTCCCCCAATTATGTCGTGGAGAGGCGAGATGCACAAAGTACAACACCCGTGACCATGAATGCTTTCGAGCTTATATCTACCTCACAAGGCCTCAATCTCAGCTCCCTCTTTGAGAAGCAAATGGTACGTCAAAAGTCAAAGGCTATATTGGCAGATTGAATTCTAAATCTCAAACTCATAACACAATTGTCAGTGGGGCATTGACGAGATTTTTGCAGGGACTTGTGAAGCGTGAAACAAGATTTCCATCAAAGTCTCCTGCAAATGAGATCATTTCTAAGATTGAGCAAGTCGCTGCTCCCATGGGGTTTGACGTCAAGAAAGGCAACTACAAGGTATTGATGTCTATATATGAATTCTCTTCAGCCTCAGGCCCATTTACTAATTAAAGTTAATTTACTCTCCTTTTGCAGATGAAACTTCATGGGGAAAAATCCGGTCGCAAGGGTCATCTGTCGATTGCAACTGAGGTACGCTGGTCTCCTCTTTGATCTTAATTGCAATGGTCCTTACATTTGGTGTTGATTCGACAATATCTTATACTTAAGTTTAGAAACTGATCAGTTTTTGCTTGAACTTGTCTTGCAAGATTTTTGAGGTTGCTCCGTCGCTTCACATGGTTGAGGTTCGCAAAGCTGCAGGTGATACACTAGAATTTCACAAGGTGGTAATCAGCTATTGCATAGAGAAACTCCTCTTTTTTATCGGGTCTTAATGCGTTGAATTGTAATCGTTTTTTTTTTTTCGTCATTTGCAGTTTTACAAGAACCTGTCGACTGGATTGCAAGACATTGTCTGGAAAGTGGACGAAGAAGTAAAAGATGAAGCGAAGAATGGTATATTTTGACACAGTTTTCCGCGAATTGCTTTACTTTTTTAAATGACATACAAGTGTGTGTGTGTGTGTGTGTGTAACTCTTTAGTATCTCATTTTGCAGCAGACACTACACAGAACAAGGCTTGATCAAGTTCTTGGCTTTGGTGATTCGCCTCTATGGGAATGGACTGTTTTTAATATATCTGTCGTTGAAAGAAACATTCGTGTCATATTTTAGCTTTTTTTTCCAGATTTATGAATTATGACATACATATGTAATGATTCAAGCTCACATGCTACTTAACATCATTTCCGTCTAGTTGCTTATATTCAGGGGTGTTCATTAATTGGGTGATCCAATTAAACCGCCTGACCGGTTTTAAATTCGGGTCAATTGATTTGGTTTTTGGGTGAATGGACAGTTTAAATGGGGCACCCGATTAACTAAATTAGGGAATGCTTTGGTATTGGGTCAGGTAAAAAATTCGGGGCCCGCACGAAACCCGAATTAGCCCATGGATATATACTGATATTATTATACTTAAAAGACTTATATAATATAGAAATAAATATATTACTTTATATTATTTTACTTAAATTAAAATAACGGAAATCTACACATAAATACCCAAGGAAAAAATCAGACACTTAAGTATCTTGTCAGACTATTTTATAGCTAGGTACCCAGTTGAATAAAATTTTTACACTTAGGTACCTAATCACCTAAGATTACGAAAATACCCTTATTAAATGATTTAGAATTTCATTTCAGCTTTTTTTTTTTCTCTGCAAAATCCGATCTTCAGCTCCCCGTCGATGATTTCTTCTTGCCGACCAACTCCATCTGCTCGTGCCAGTGCCGGACAAGGATCGAAGACCCTATTGAACGTTGGGTTCTCGATTTTGGGGGTTGATTTTGTCAGGTAAGTTTTTCTTTTGGTTTGGATTAGGTTAATCGATTTTGGGCGTTTGTTCAAGGTTTATCCCAAATCCGGGAGCTCAATGCTATCCAAGAGCTCCATATAAGAGTGGAATGTTAGGATATGATAGTTATTGAGGCTAATCCGTCGAGATTTTGGTTTTCTTTTATGTAACTGTTACGACGTACCATTTCCTATGAATATTACGTACCATTGTATGTTGTGTTACCGTACCTAAATACATTATGCAACACAGTCCGATTGGACATTTATGTTATGTAGTATCTTTGTGTATTTATATTACGTACCAAGTAACATGTCTATACGTTACCAAAATGTCCAGTTATGGAGTACCAATCTAAACTATACACCGTACCTTTTTAACAGGTTGCCATATTATCTGAAAATATGGCGTCTGCAAATTCGTTTGATGGCAGGACGTTATTTGCAATGTGTGAGTATAAAAGGGGGTCTTCCTTACTATTGAAGCAATGACGCTTATCGATATATACGTATCCCTCCAAAGAAGGTGGTCGGATATCGATTCCCAGCATGCTTAATAAAATATCAAGTTCCGTTCCAAAGTTTGTACTCGACATTGAAAGAAAATGCGGATTTTCCATGTACAGAAGCCGTACTTGTACAAGAAGGCGTAACGACGTAGCGTCCGTATTTTCCATGTATTTTCTTTTTGCTTTTGGTCCCATAACCTTTTTCGGTGATCTTTTGTATGGTATTGGCTCATTCTTTTTGTCTAAATGATGCCAGTAGGTCATTGTTTTGTTCAAATGTGTCAATAGGATATGGCTCATTATTTTTGTCTAAATTTGGTACTGTAATGACTGCCAGTTTGGTACAGTAAGATATGCACATTTGGTACCGTATTATATGTAAGTTTGGTACTGTAATGAATGCCAGTTTGGTACAGTAATAGATGCAGTTTTGGTAACGTAATATATGTAAATTTGGTATTGTACTGACTGCTAGTTTGGTACCCTAAGCTATGCAAATTTAGCACCGTAATATATGCCAGTTTGGTACAGTAATATATGCACATTTGGTACAGTAATATATGTAATTTTGTTACTGTAATACATGCCAGTTTGGTACCATAAGATATGCAAGTTTGATACGGTAAGATGTGCATGTTTGGTACGGTCATATAGGTCAGTTTGGTACCCTACGACCTGCATGTTTGGTATCGTAACCTATGCCAGTTTGCTAATGTACATTTGGTACGTTAATATACGCTGCCTTGGTACTGTAATATAGGTAATATAGGTACTCTAAGTGTACGACATATGGTACTGTATCCTTTCAGAAGTAGGTACCGTATAAATTAAAGTAAAACTTTGAATTTAAGACTTGGCTATATTCCGTCAGAAACGAAGCATTTCAGCATGTCTTGATGTGGATAGAGGATTAGACAATTTCTGACTTTTTCAGTAATGATTGCACACTTTTCTGACGTTTTTCAGTCATGAGTGGACAGATTTCTGACATTTTCTATGTCATGTTTGGACAGATTCTGACATCCGAGGTTTTAAATAATAAAAGACAGCTCATCTGACATGTCAGTTGGGTTTAATAAAATGTTTCATGTCATATGTAATTTTGGGTACTGCAACCGTGGCTGCGTTGGTACGCTTTAAACAAAACGATAGGTACCCCTACAAAGATATTTAAGGTACGGTGTCCCTTATATATATGATACGTCATACTAGGGTTAGTATTTTTCGGGGTCGATCGAATTACGTTTTCATCTCGGACCACCGTAGACCAATAATATATAGTATTAAATACGTTTCAGATCAAATTCGGTGCATTACGCCCCGCACGCATGAAGTAAATATTAGAATACCATGATTCATTATAGTATAAGGATACAACCAAGAACATCTACAGCATAATTTGAATAATGTGGTGAGTGCTACATCTGCGAATTCGGTGCATTAGGCTTTCACATTTTTTTTCATTCCGATATTGTTAGGTATTGTCAAAATCACGCACGACACCGCGATTCGATTAGGAATGTATTTTTTATCGTATAACAAATGGTACGATATACTTTCATAATTTGGTACTGTATATGTGCATTATAGATACGATAAACCTGCACGTTATGGTACTATATAGGTAAATGTTAAGGTACCTTCTGTAAATCACAAAGTACCTTACTGTACAACAGATAAGGTACTTCATGTGCGATATATAATGTACGGTATATATTTACGTATTGGTACGGTTAACCTGCACTTAGGGTACGCTATATGTAAGCGATATGGTACGGTAATATAAAAGACAAGGTACTCTATATCTTCTGTTTATGGTACGCCATATATCAACATAATGGTACTCTGTACGTAAAGGATAAGATACGTCCTACAATAACATATGGTACTGCATAAATTACGGACAGTCATAGAACACCACAACACAGCACACACTTGGCAATAACCGTCCATGCACAAAAGAAAAACCAACATAAACAACCAAGGGTCTCCAAACAGTCCCATCCCCAACCCAAAATAAGTTAACCTAAGTAGACATTGTCCTCCTCGGCCTTCTCACCGTCGCTACGAGCCATCACCTTGGCCATATCGTCACGGTCACTATGAGCCATATCCCCGGCCCTATCCTCAACCTTGTCCTCTCCGGCCTTCTCACCGTCGCTATGAACCATCTGCTCGGCCACATCATCACCCTCACTATGAACCATATCCTCGGCCTTATCATCACCCACATCCTTGCACACATCCCTATCCTTAGCCTCGGCCTCTTTATCATCCTTAGCCTCGGCCTCTTTATCATCCCTACCTCCTCCCTCGCATCACCGTTGGACATATCAACCTTCGACGTCCGAACATTTGACCTTAGATCTCTTATAACCTCGTCCTCCAATCTCAACTCGGCTTCCAACCTCTCCACACGAGCACTCCACTCCAAATGAGATCCGCTAACTCCTCCATCAACCTTAACAACACATAATTCATTCAACAGTTAGAAACAAAGCAAATAACACATAAAAGTTGGGAATTTTATATCTCCCGCTTCTGCGCCAACGAGGGCACATGCTCATACACCCAAATCTGAAAGTTCACAAAGCATCGAATTCATCAATAAATACATAAGCAAAAAAGGTAAACTCATAACGTAACGGAGAGTATTACCATTAGCCCAATAGTTCACCCGTTCATCATCAGGCCGGATGATTCGAACAAACGAATGGCTCACCTTAGGCATATCTAAAAAAATGAAATGGGGACCTTCTTAGAGCTTCTTTTAGATCTGGGGTCATGCTACCCAATTGTTTATGGTAGATCGAAACAGCGCAGGATGGCACCGGGAAGCCAGCTCAAATCTGTTCCGTGGAGGCATTTCTGCAAAAAAATACAGTGTCAGCAAGCAGTACTATTTTATTCACACAAGGGGTACCAATTTGACCAAACAGAGGGTACCAAATGCAGTGATAATGTAGTACCAAAACAAATTGACCTCAGTCGATAAAACCAATGTTAACAATCAGTACCATTTTTCTCACATAAGGGATACCAATTTGCCTAAACAAATAGTACCTAATGCGGTGATAATGTAGTACCAAAAAAATTGACCCATTCGACCACTTTTGGCAAGCAGTACCATTTTATTCACACAAGGGGTACCGATATGCCAAAACAGAGGGTACCAAATGCAGTTACGATGTAGTACCACAACAAATTGAGCCCATTCGAAAAAACCAAAATCGACCCATTCCAAAAAAACCCCAAATCAAGCAGCCATGGCGAAATACACGCACAAAAAAACCCTAATCGACCAACAGATCAATGTCATTCCAAAAACACGCATAAAAGAACCCTAATCGTGACGAAATGCGACCACTTACGGTAATACTGTGAATGACTTACCAATCGATTTCAGAAGGGAATACAACGACGAACGAGTGGACAGACGACGTAGGATCTGAAGCTAAAAAAACCCGGGTCGATTTCTGGAAAGCAATCGCGCGATTTGGTTTGAGGCTGTGCGATTTTTTCTCTTTTTTAGAAGCGATCGAACGTGAAATAAGAAATAAGGTAAGAGATTTAAAAAACCAGTTCTAGTAGGGGTAAATCCGTCAGTTAGGTACCTATCAGTAAAATAAAATTCAACTAGGTACCTAGGTTAAAAATTACACTGACTAGGGACTGATCTGTCTAATTTTTTTGGATGTAGGTATTTAAGTGTTGAATCCCCTTAAAATAATACTAATTAGGGCCTAGGGCTGCCACCATCTCTCGAGACCCATTGAAACCAACACCTACCGTTGCTGCCACCGATCACCAGTACCAACCATCCACGGGAATCATCTCCAGCATGCGGCCTGACGTAGTTTTTGGCTTTCGTCGAAGAGCAAAATTGCACCACTGAACAAAGGATGGCAGAACCAGAGATTGCGAAGGCTGGGGACAAAGACATGGACTTGGACAGTTAGAAGAAGGTGATTTAAAAGTTTGTGTTTTGTCACTTTTTGACACAGTTTTTTTGTTAATGTGATGATCTTTGTGGCTCTAACAGAACTGGAGGATGGCATTGAAATTAAGATTGGAGAAGTTCTCACAAGTAAGTTTTTCATTTTGTTATCGATCTTATAACTCATGTTACGTTTGATTTTTGTTATTTATATTGCACTTGTAATATTTTGTAGAATAGGCGGATTTTGTTGAAAGTGAAAGATGCTTTGTGTTTTGGAACACTCAGCGTCGTATGAATGTTGTTTGTTATTGTGTAATATTGTTGATGGATGATTGTGTTATGATCGAATGGACAATAAATAAACTGTCAATGGCCCAATCAATCTCTTGAAGAACAAGAAAAAGGACCGTTTGCACCGGGTCGGGTCAACCATATTTATTAGATTTCATTTTTCCAGAAAGTTTTTGGCCACCGATCATTCATGTGTATGTACATAATAGGGTCCGTTGAGTTGAAGTGTTTGTTAATTGGTGCTTGATTGTTCAACAACGCACAAGACAGCTGATTCTATGTCGGCTCTCGTTCGCCGCGTCAGCGATACCTCACTGAATCTCATTTTTCTTTTCGACTCTTTGATAGTAGCGTAGTTAGTTTTTGTTTTTCGTTCTTCATTTGTTAGCGATCGGTCTGAACGGCGGTAGTCCGTTGTTTAAATTGCTGAGCGGTGAGATGTTTCGGGTGAGAGGGCTGACGCGGGCTTCGAGAACGCTTTATAATCGTTCTTGACGGATCTACCCTTCGTTGGTGAGTGATTTTGGTAGTGCCAATTTGAACCTGATTGAGCAGCCGATGCAGTTTAGGCCTCCATTTCAATGTCCTCAAGAGGTGAAGTTCTCTCTCTCTCTCTCTCTCTCTCTCTCTCTCTCTCTCTCTCTCTCTCTCTCTCTCTCTCTCTCTCTCTCTCTCTCTCTCTCTCTCTACATGGCTGATTTTTGTGGTTTCGGTCTTCGGATGACTAAGGCAGAGGTCATGTAGTTTTGTTTAGAAATATGGTCGAACAGTTGGTGGCTGTTGACTAGAACCCGCCAGTGACATGCATGCCTGCTTTTAGGATACGTGTCTTTTTATTTACTAGGACCTTCGTTCTGCAATTATGATGAGAATGATCATTGCTGTTTACAATATGTGTCACCGTGATCTTAAGTGCAAGGAATCATTATGCACTTTGATGTTGTATGCTGCGTATGTGCTAGTTGGTGAGGTGACATTGTCTATTCCAAGGTGGTTTTTTTGATTGATGTACTTATTTGTTATTGTTGCTGGTGATTAGTAGGTGTTGGGTTGGAGATTTATTTATTCTTGGGTATCAAGTGCTCTAAATACTGTTGGGCAACATGCTGATCGTCAAGGAAAGTCTGAGGTTGGTAAAATTTTATGTATCTTCTTGATTATTTTGGTGTCCAAACACTTGATTATGCATTTGCCTTTTGAAAGACAATGTGGTGATTTTATCTAATCGAAAACCTGGCTGTATCAGTTTCTCATCTTTTTCGTCGATCAGGGTTTTATATTTTTAATAATCTTTCCTGCATGTGTTACAGGAGCAAATAGATCCATTTTCACTTGTCGCTGATGAATTATCACTTGTTGCGCACCGGTTAAGGTCCATGGTAGTTGCTGAGGTAGTTTGCTACTTATTTAACTAAATAAATCTAGGTTCTGTGAATATGATTCATCCATATTATGCAGGTCCCGAAGCTTGCTTCAGCTGCCGAGCATTTTTCCAAATTGGGAGTTGAAGGAAAAAAAATTTAGCCCCACAGTAAGACCATTATTTTTATCATTTTCCAGTCAACTTTAGTGATTTTTGATAACTTCTCTTCTTTTTTTTTTTTCGTTTTCTCTTTCTCTTCCTTGTATTAATAATATGTGACTGTAGGGCCCCAGTCCCCGCGAACTAGGTCGGCCAATAAATTATGTCTATGACTTACGTAATTTTTGTGTTAATTACGTACGTGTTATATGCTCTTGTGATGTTATGAATTTTATGTCGTGAATGTTACGAGAATTATGTGCAATTACTACCAAAGATTTCGTGATCATTATGGCCCCTAAGTTGGGAAGGATAATTTTCGAAAATACCAAGGGAAGTGACTAATGATAGTCAAATGATAGTTGGGCTTGGAATTGAATTAGTATTGGGCTATAATTTAATAATAGGCCCAAATTTGCAAGAAATCAACTTAGGAGACAATGGTAATAGCTATATGGACATTTGGACCATGAGCTCATTTTGGGCTAGAAACCTAATAGTTAGCCCAATCCATGAGAAAACCTACTTGGGAGACAAAATTTCCTTGAATCAAGGAAAACCCACGCCACCCTATACCTTATCAACCATAAGCTAAGGAAATATCTAACTAAAAATAATCGAAACTTCCTAATCTCACTCAAAAACCCACGAAAAGAGAAAGAAAGAAGAAGAAGAGGAAGGAGCCGAGAAGATTGAGTACAAAAATTTCCCAACTAGTTCAAGCATCGAAGTTGGTGAGTGAAATTCCTACCTCAAGCTAATTCGATTTTTATTTCATGGTATAAAACATGTTTAGGACTAGGAGAGTTAAGAGACGAGATATTACATAGGCGGCAAAGGCCCTAACCTTGGACGAAAATGCATAGCCAAAGATTTCCTTGAGCTTAGCTAAATGTTGGGTAGTTTAGCACGTGATTTAGAACTTACAATTATGGGTAGAATGAACTAGGAATCTAGTTTCGAGGAGATGAAGAACGTTTGAATATCGAGTTTATGAAGAATGTCGAGTAAAAAGTCGAGGTGAATTCCATATCGACATCTTATGTTCCAAAATGTCGAGACTTTCTAACTGGATAAAATGTCGAATTCAAAGAAATTGATATATACGTCGAGACAAACGTCGAACCGAATAGGATGTCGAACTAGAGGGAAAATGTCGAGAACCAATGAAAAATGTCGAGGCCTATGATATCGAGATTTTCCATGGTATAAATGTCGAGACTCATGTTGAGCCTCATGCTGACATTTCCAATTATAAATGTCGAAGAATAATGTCGGGATATTCAAGTAAATGTCGAATGACATATATATTGCTGAGTAAAAAGTCGAGATAAACGTCGAAACCACATTAAGGAGAAATGTCGAAACGATATTAAGAAAAATGTCGAGAGCCACGTTGAACTCATGTCGACATTTGTTGTCTCAAATGTCGAAACCATGCTAAAAAGACAAATGTCGAAACACAATATCGATATTTACAAAAAAGTCGGGATGTTAGTGAATGTCGAAATGACAGATAGGATGTCGAGCCAATATGCTGAGAGCTATGTTAAAATTCGTATCGACATTTTCTGTTTCAAATGCCGAAATACATTGCCGGGTAGCACCTCGAGATTTACTAACAGTCGAGTTTTATTGAATGTCGAGGTCTCCATTATAAAAATATCGGGATCAACCCTGTATCGATGACCTAACCAACCATACAACCCGATATTTAAACGATGTCGAGACCTATTTTTATTTATGCCGAAATCTTTACATATGATCGTCGAGATCTTTGTAGAACGAAAATGTCGAATCCTTATATGTACGACGAGCTTTATACCAAAACAAATGTCGAGTTCTTACACATAAAATGTCGAGACCGAATTAACCATGCAACCCGAAAATTATTTCGAAAACAATAGCTCGAGCTTTTCATTACAATGTCGAAATTTAATTTAACCCTAACCCGAGATCTTTGGTTATAATATGATACAAATCCCGACATCCATCCCATATCAAGATTTAACTAGAATTATAAAAAATATGTTCCTAACTTAGAAATTTCACATACTTAAGCCATCAAATAAAATAGTGCGCTGACACCAATATTTCATGCCTAAGGTCGGGACATTGGAACACTTACGGATCAGGTGATTGCTAGCCTACGGACGCCAAGTAAGTAGAAATTCAACTACGACACGTAACTTGCCTACGTTCTGAATTATGTGCTCGTGTATTTATGTGAAATATGCATGTTACGACATGATTTAATTTTTACGTATGATGGCATGGTTTGCATATGTACATGAGCATAGCATGAGCACTTGCACGCATGCGTAATACGTAAGGCGCGAGGTATGAGCGTGCATAAGATCGCCTGTGTGCGATGTATACTCGCCGATATTGGTGTTGGTGTCGACTCGAATGAAGAGTCACGGCTACCCCTATGCGGCCATGGCGAATGAAGCCATAAGGCCTGTATAAGAGGCTGGGGGAATACCCCGTATGCGGGAGATGCAACCTGGAGGATGCGGCCCGGGGCACACGCTGAGTAAGGGAAGATTCCCTCGGGTGACCTTCTAGCGTGCAAAACACTACCCGGAGGGAAGATTCCTTCGGGAGACCTCCGTGGTTAGTGGCCTCGGTGTTGGCTACCAGTGAGAAGCGTCCGCGTGGAGGCCACACTGAGTAAGGGAAGATTCCTTCGGGTGACCTTCTAGTGTGAGAACCTCCACACTTGAGATCTCTATGATATGGCGCATAGTGGGATAGAAAGCCGAGGGCCCGAATGAAATAAGAATATAAGAAAAAGAATATGAGTCAGGAGAAGAGTAAGAGTATGAGTAGAAGTGTACGAGCGATAGAAAACGACGACGTGGATTGTCGATCGTTAGGACATGTGCATACATGCATAATTTCCGCTTACTGAGCCTCGGTGGCTCATTGTTTATGTTATGTGTTGTAGGTACAGACGATCACGGTACGTGATCCGAACTTTATGCGAGGCCAGTCTTTTGAAACTGTCCGGCTGCTTTTGAGGTTGTGGCGACCCTACTTTTCTAATTAGGATTATTGGCGGATTTCCGCAGCGTAAGCCGCGGAAGGCCCGTCTAATTAAAACTTTTTCCTAAAATAATATACACTAATATAAAAATATGTCTACATCGTCATCTCTGTACACGGGCCGAAGCCCCAAAAATATTAAAAGAACCAAAAGTCCTAAAGCCGCTCCACAGGTCTTCATCCATGTACCGCACTGCCCTCAAAAGTCCGTGGAGCACCGCCACCAGCCGCCTCAGTCACGACGCGTATCAGCGTCGGACTCAGTACCTACAACACGTAAACACTGAGCAATTTGCCCAGTAGGTGAATAAAATGCATGTATGCAAGTGTGCACTCAACCCCAAACCAATATCTCACAACATAATATAATGCACACTCTTCTTTCCCCACATTCCTATTTCACACAACACAGGGCCCTAGGTTAGGCTCGACACCTCCGCGCGCAATAGACTACTGGGAGGCCACCCCAAGTCTCGCGGCGAGCTACGCCGGTAGTGCACTGATCGATCACGTCAATGTCCTCCTACCAGGTCGTATACCTCCCGCACTAATCATAAAGAAAATCCCATCCGGCGGTATGCACCCCGAATCGATCACGTCCGGGTAGACAGATCGATCACGTCTGTCTCCGCCAGGTGCCCAGTGAGCCCAACCTCGACTCCTCTAAGAGTCACCAATCACAAGCATCTCTTTCTACCCCGTACGTCAATATCTCATATTATTACCGTCACACTACGGTACAAACATCTCTCGCCCTAACGTGATATGCACGTGCCATTCATATAAAAATATCATAAAACATGATTTATATAAAACGTACGTAAAACATATGTCACATAAGTCACGTAAACCACATAATCACATGAAACACATAATTGTGTTTACGTATTGTAGATGGATAATCCACCTACCTGTCCTCCCGCTATCGCTAAATAAGAAATCCGTCGACGTCCCTAACTGTCGATCCTCTGAATATAATAATATTATTAGTATATATGCTAGTTCTCGAAAACTCTAAAATTTATGAAACCCTAAATAATGAAATCCTAACAATAAATAAACCCTAAAATACCGAAAATTTATTAACTAAAACAGACGTCGAAATCATTTAATAAAATGTCGAGGTCTCTTGTGGGAATAAAAGTCGAAGTATCATGTCGACTTTTCTTATGATGTCGAAACCTATATTGGAAAATCTCGAGACCACAAAATGTCGAAGTCATCTAGTAATGTCGATATCTATTCCTAAAAGATGTCGAGATCTTCCTTATGAAATGTCGAGACGTTCTAAGAACAAATGTCGACATCAATTCCTATAAAATGTCGAATCACATTGAAAATGTCGAGATGATTACAACAAATGTCGATATCATTGTTTGTCGATATTTAACAAATGTCGAGCTATATCACAGATGTCGAGACCCTATACATGAATAATGTCGAGATTTTACCATAAATTAAGATAAGAACAAGGACAAATGTCGAGCTCTACTAATAATCATATTAGTCATTGTCGAGACCCTCTCATACAAATGTCGAGTCCATAAAAATGTCGAGCCTAGGCTTAAAACTTAAATGTCGACATCTAGAATTAAATATCGAGACTTATCTATAATAAACATCGACATCTACCTATTAAGGAATGATCATATCTCGATATTTTTCCAAATGTCGAGGCCTTCTGAAAACATGATTTTCTTCAAAACTCTAAATTCAATAGTGATCGAAATCATCTTTTAAAACTATGCTACCTCCAGAAAATAATACGCCTTAACACATCGGATCTTCACGAATCTCACATGGTTCAAAAATCATTAAAACATATAAACATAAAGACTTATGAAAATACTTCGAAACTTAAGGGTTTAGGGTTTTCTAAATATAACAACCCACGAAACTACTTAACATAAGCACTTATTCATGCAAAATCTGTATATTGCTATCTTGGTAATCGGAATACGCTAAATAGAAGTATACCTTACTCAAGCCCTTGAATCGTTGAATTTATATGGTTGATGTTCTTTTCGTTTCCTTCCTCGTCTCCTCCGTATGATTTCTTTTGTAAGTATCAAGATTTGCTTTTAATTTCCAACTATGGATATGTATACACTACTGTAGAGTTTTCGAGAGAAATGATTTTGATTGGACATTTTGGTAGATAACGAGCTCTTTTCTCCTTTGGATTAAGTAATCTTGTAGTTATCTTATATTTTTGGTTTGTGAGCTTTATTTCGAATTTTATTAATGTAGTTATAGCCAATAACTCAACCTTATATATTTTAATATTATTACCCTTACTTATTATTCTTATTAGTCCTTTAGAACTTGGTTCAAAACTATATCAATTGCACTTCGTACTTAATTTATTTATCAACTCTAATTCGCAAAATTTACATAATTAATTATTTAAAAATCCCGTATTAAAATTTACGGGTATTACAGAGGTGGGAGTGTGTGTATGGATGACGACCTGTGAAGGCCGGGCGCATAGGGAGCTTTTGGCTGCACACACATACACTTGTATTTTGTGTAGACACAATTTCGATAATTTGTAGAACGAATTACGAATATTCTTTTGACATGTATATAAGACTTCCGCATGTATTTTTAAAATGAAAAATTTTATTCGCATTTTTACGTACTCGCACGATAACAAAGCATTAACACTTAGATTTAGAACGGAATACGAGGGCGGGACGACGGGTCCTGACAGAGTGGTATCAGAGCTTCGGACACAGGTCCTGCAGACTGTCCATACACACACACTCAAAAGCCCGGAAGCGGCCTTGCTTGTGAGTATCATGTTATGTGAATTCTTTGTATGGTTTAATTTATTGGCCTTAGGAATTGTCAGGATAAGTAAAAATGGTAAGACTTAGGGGTGAAGGAAGTAGGGAGTCGGATCAAGGTAGGGACCCTAATAACCCTCCTGATAGCCGGGATGCTACCATCCTGCAACTGAAGGAACTGGTCCGGCAACAGTCGGCCCAGATTCAGCAGCTGATCCAGCAGCAAAACGCTGGTGGACAATCAGCCAACCTACCTCCCCCACCTGATTCAACAGTCGGCGCTCCCCCTCATGTGCGCTGCCTACCTGCTGAGGGGGAGCGCCGGACACTGGTGGGACACCGTCTCAGCCATCGAAAACCCACTAACGATGAGCTGGGATCGGTTTAAGGAAATTTTCAGAGGAAAGTACTACACCGCCCCTGTCAGAGCCCAGCGGATGAATGAGTTCATCAACCTCCGCCAAGGGGCAATGACAGTGGCGGAGTATATCAGGAAATGCGAGCAACTCTCAAGGTTTGCCGCTCACATGGTCAGTACGGACGCGCTCAAGATCGAGCGGTTCATGGAAGGGTTGAAGCCCGAGCTATACCGGGATGTGAGTATGGCTGGGATCCAGGGAGCCACATACGCACAAGTGGCTGAAAGGACGCTTGTGGCGGAGGAGGCAGAGGCTAGAATTGCTCGCGCCCAAGAAGCCAAGCGCAAGTTCGTACAAGGGCCGCAAGGGAGCGGAAGTAACCCAAAGCGGCAGTTCATTCCCAAGGGCGGAAAGCCGAACTTTCAGAATCGACCAGGACCACCCCCACAGTTTAACCCCAACCAGGGTAGACCCCAGTTGGACCTACCCGTATGCCCGAAGTGTGCACGGAGGCACATGGGAGCCTGCAACTCCCAAAATGCCGTCTGCTTCAAATGTGGCAAGACGGGCCACTATCTGAGGGCATGTCCGGAAGGTGGATCCGGAAGCCAAGCTGGAAACCAAGCAGCACCACCAAGGGTACCAGCCAGGGTTTTCACTATAACCTCCGAGGAAGCGGAAAATAACCCGGCAGTGGTGACAGGTACCCTTCTCGTCTATGAGACCCCCACATGCATCCTAGTCGACTCGGGGGCGACTGACTCATTTGCATCCACTAAGTATGTCACGAGGGTAGGAGTCACGCCTCACCGAGCTGAGTGTGAGTTTAGGGTAACAGTTCCAAACGGGAATCCCACCCAAACTAACCACGTCCTACGGGATTGCCCAATAGTGATCGGGAGTAAGGAACTACCCATAGACCTCATAATCATTCCCATGAATGATTATGAGGTGATCCTCGGAATGGATTGGCTATCGAAGTACGGAGCCGTCATAGACTGCCACCGCAAGATAGTCACGTGGACGGGGATGAACCCCTTAAGTTTGTAGGGACTAGTAAGGGGACTATGATCTCTAGGATATCAGCGCTGAAGCCCAACGACTGATCAGATCAGGGTGCGAAGCCTATCTGGTATTCGCTATCAAGTCGGAGGAGGATCCCTCTCCGAAATTCGAGGAAGTGCCGGTAGTTAAGGAGTTCCCTGACGTATTCCCCGAGGAATTACCGGGACTACCACCCGAGCGAGAAATAGAGTTCGCTATAGATCTGGTACCTGGAGCGGCGCCAGTATCTAAGACCCCCTATCGGCTAGCACCGACGGAGATGAAGGAGTTAAAGGACCAACTCGACGAACTCCTGCAGAAGGAGTTCATACGGTCGAGTTTCTCTCCCTGGGGAGCGCCGGTGCTATTCGTGAAGAAGAAAGATGGGTCTATGCGACTATGCATAGACTACAGGGAGCTGAATAAGTTGACGATCAAGAACAAGTATCCACTCCCTAGGATAGACGATCTATTCGATCAACTACAAGGCGCGACAGCTTTCTCCAAGATCGATTTAAGATCGGGCTATCACCAACTGAGGATCCGGAAGGAAGATGTCCCGAAGACGGCCTTTAGTACCCGTTATGGCCACTACGAGTTTCTGGTGATGCCATTCGGGCTGACTAATGCGCCTGCAGCTTTTATGGATTTAATGAACCGGGTGTTCAAACCCTACTTAGATAAGTTTGTCATCGTCTTCATTGATGACATCCTAACCTACTCACGGACGAAGGAGGAGCACGAAGAACACCTGAGAACAGTTCTAGGAATACTACGGGACAAGCAACTATACGCCAAGTTCAAGAAGTGTGAATTTTGGCTCGACCAAGTCGCCTTCTTGGGGCATATAGTATCCGGAGAAGGGATTTCTGTAGACCCAAAGAAGATAGAAGCCATTAGCAATTGGCCCAGACCGACGAACGTAACGGAAATACGAAGTTTCCTCGGTCTGGCAGGATACTATAGGAAGTTTATAAAGGACTTCTCGAAAATAGCGTCGACACTGAAGAGGCTGACCAGGAAGAATACTCCATTTCAATGGACCATGGAATGTGAACGGAGTTTCCAAGAGCTGAAGGAACGGCTTACGACAGCCCCAGTTCTCACAATACCTTCGGGAACCGGAGGGTTTACGGTGTATAGTGATGCGTCGAAGAACGGATTAGGGTGCGTACTAATGCAGAACGGGAACGTAGTAGCATACGCTTCCCGCCAACTGAAAGAGTACGAAAAAAATTACCCGACGCACGACCTAGAACTGGCGGCAGTGGTCTTTGCTCTCAAGATCTGGAGGCATTACCTCTATGGAGAGCGGTGTGAAATATACACGGACCACAAGAGCCTCAAGTACTTCTTTACGCAAAAGGAGCTGAATATGAGGCAGAGGAGGTGGTTAGAATTAGTCAAGGATTATGACTGCGTAATCCACTACCACCCAGGCAAGGCGAACGTAGTAGCCGATGCCTTAAGCCGAAAAGCAGTTAGTGCAGAATTGCAACTGCTGGAAGTAGACGTCGTACGGTTAGGCGAAGTTGAGGCACAGCTAGCGGCCTTGACTCTGCAGCCGACGCTATTAGAGCAAATTAAGACAGCGCAAGGAACAGACGAGTTGTATATGAAGACAAAGGAAGCACAGCAGGGACAAACGACTGGAGATCTTATAATACGGGAAGACGGACGAATGTACTTCAAGAATCGATTGTACGTGCCAGACGATGCTGAACTAAGAAGAACGATAATGGTGGAAGCACATGCCACGCCGTACTCTGTACACCCAGGAGCAACGAAGATGTATAGAGGCTTAAAGGAAAACTACTGGTGGCCAGGCATGAAGAAGGACATCGCGTTTTCGTGAGTCAGTGCCTGACATGCCAGCAGATAAACGCCGAGCATCAAAGGCCGGCTGGAACCCTACAACCGTTACCCATACCGAAATGGAAATGGGATAACATTACCATGGATTTCGTAGTAGGGCTACCGAGGAATACGAAAGGACACGACGCGATTTGGGTAATCGTAGATCGACTAACCAAGTCTGCCCATTTCCTGCCAATTAGTACGACGTTCTCCATGGAACGATACGCGGAGCTCTACATCCAAGAGATAGTGCGACTGCACGGCGTTCCATCGTCAATAGTCTCGGATCGCGACTCCAGATTTCTATCGAAATTCTGGACGAGTTTGCAAAAGGCGATGGGAACGAAGCTATCTTTTAGTACCGCCTACCATCCGCAGACGGACGGTCAATCCGAGCGAACTATTCAGACGCTGGAGGATATGCTCCGAGCGTGCGTACTCGATTTCAAAGGAAATTAGAGTAGGTACCTCCCACTAATCGAGTTCTCATATAATAATAGCTACCACGTCACCATTGGTATAGCACCGTACGAAGCGCTATACGGGCGTAGGTGCAGATCCCCAGTACATTGGGACGAAGTCGGAGAACGGGCAATGTTAGGCCCCGACATAGTACGAGAAATGACGGAAGCCATTACTACCATACGAGAAAGAATGCGAACGGCACAGAGTCGACAGAAAAGGTACGCCGACAGAAGACGTCGACCGCTGGAATTCGAAGAAGACGATATGGTGTTTGTTAAGGTATCGCCGATGAAGGGCGTAAAGAGGTTCGGGAAGAAAGGGAAGCTAAGCCCTAGATATATCGGTCCATTTAGGATACTGAAGAGGGTTGGCGAGGTGGCATACCAATTAGAACTGCCAGCCTCATTATCACAAGTGCATGACGTGTTCCACGTCTCGACACTGCGGAAATACATAGCTGACCCGAACCACGTGCTAGGAAACGAGTCCCTACATCAGCAACTGAAGCCGAATCTAAGTTACGAAGAGATTCCGGTGGAAATATTGATGTATGAGACTAAGAAACTTAGGAATAAGG
Source organism: Craterostigma plantagineum (assembly GCA_027422505.1). Lineage (NCBI taxonomy): Eukaryota > Viridiplantae > Streptophyta > Magnoliopsida > Lamiales > Linderniaceae > Craterostigma > Craterostigma plantagineum. The sequence goes on along the minus strand of JAPQWV010000198.1, from coordinate 895,485 downwards.
ATATTCCTTTAGTAAAAGTACTATGGCGGAACCAGTCCACGGAAGAAGCCACATGGGAACGAGAGGACGAAATGCGAATTCGTTACCCCGATTTGTTTCACATGGGCTGATTTCGGGGGCGAAATCCTCCTTAAGGAGGGGAGGATGTAGGGCCCCAGTCCCCGCGAACTAGGTCGGCCAATAAATTATGTCTATGACTTACGTAATTTTTGTGTTAATTACGTACGTGTTATATGCTCTTGTGATGTTATGAATTTTATGTCGTGAATGTTACGAGAATTATGTGCAATTACTACCAAAGATTTCGTGATCATTATGGCCCCTAAGTTGGGAAGGATAATTTTCGAAAATACCAAGGGAAGTGACTAATGATAGTCAAATGATAGTTGGGCTTGGAATTGAATTAGTATTGGGCTATAATTTAATAATAGGCCCAAATTTGCAAGAAATCAACTTAGGAGACAATGGTAATAGCTATATGGACATTTGGACCATGAGCTCATTTTGGGCTAGAAACCTAATAGTTAGCCCAATCCATGAGAAAACCTACTTGGGAGACAAAATTTCCTTGAATCAAGGAAAACCCACGCCACCCTATACCTTATCTACCATAAGCTAAGGAAATATCTAACTAAAAATAATCGAAACTTCCTAATCTCAAGAAGAAGAAGAGGAAGGAGCCGAGAAGATTGAGTACAAAAATTTCCCAACTAGTTCAAGCATCGAAGTTGGTGAGTGAAATTCCTACCTCAAGCTAATTCGATTTTTATTTCATGGTATAAAACATGTTTAGGACTAGGAGAGTTAAGAGACGAGATATTACATAGGCGGCAAAGGCCCTAACCTTGGACGAAAATGCATAGCCAAAGATTTCCTTGAGCTTAGCTAAATGTTGGGTAGTTTAGCACGTGATTTAGAACTTATAATTCTGGGTGGAATGAACTAGGAATCTAGTTTCGAGGAGATGAAGAACGTTTGAATATCGAGTTTATGAAGAATGTCGAGTAAAAAGTCGAGGTGAATTCCATCGACATCTTATGTTCCAAAATGTCGAGACTTTCTAACTGGATAAAATGTCGAATTCAAAGAAATTGATATACACGTCGAGACAAACGTCGAACCGAATAGGATGTCGAACTAGAGGGAAAATGTCGAGAACCAATGAAAAATGTCGAGGCCTATGATATCGAGATTTTCCATGGTATAAATGTCGAGACTCATGTTGAGCCTCATGCCGACATTTCCAATTATAAATGTCGAAGAATAATGTCGGGATATTCAAGTAAATGTCGAATGATATATATATTGCTGAGTAAAAAGTCGAGATAAACGTCGAAACCACATTAAGGAGAAATGTCGAAACGATATTAAGAAAAATGTCGCGAGCCACGTTGAACTCATGTCGACATTTGTTGTCTCAAATGTCAAAACCATGCTAAAAAGACAAATGTCGAAACACAATATCGATATTTACAAAAAAGTCGGGATGTTAGTGAATGTCGAAATGACAGATAGGATGTCGAGCCAATATGCTGAGAGCTATGTTAAAATTCGTATCGACATTTTCTGTTTCAAATGTCGAAATACATTGCCGGGTAGCACCTCGAGATTTACTAATTGTCGAGTTTTATTGAATGTCGAGGTCTCCATTATAAAAATGTCGGGATCAACCCTGTATCGATGTCGATACCTAACCAACCATACAACCCGATATTTATACGATGTCGAGACCTATTTTTATTTATGCCGAAATCTTTACATATGATTGTCGAGATCTTTGTAGAACGAAAATGTCGAACCCTTATATGTACGATATCGAGCTTTATACCAAAACAAATGTCGAGTTCTTACACATAAAATGTCGAGACCGAATTAACCATGCAACCCGAAAATTATTTCGAAAACAATAGCTCGAGCTTTTCATTACAATGTCGAAATTTAATTTAACCCTAACCCGAGATCTTTGGTTATAATATGATACAAATCCCGACATACATCCCATATCAAGATTTAACTAGAATTATCAAAAATATGTTCCTAACTTAGAAATTTCACATACTTAAGCCATCAAATAAAATAGTGCGCTGACACCAATATTTCATGCCTAAGGTCGGGACTTAGGAACACTTACGGATCAGGTGATTGCTAGCCTACGGACGCCAAGTAAGTAGAAATTCAACTACGACACGTAACTTGCCTGCGTTCTGAATTATGTGCTCGTGTATTTTATGTGAAATATGCATGTTACGACATGATTTTATTTTTACGTATGATGGCATGGTTTGCATATGTACATGAGCATAGCATGAGCACTTGCACGCATGCGTAGTACGTAAGGCGCGAGGTATGAGCGTGCATAAGATCGCCTGTGTGCGATGTATACTCGCCGATATTGGTGTTGGTGTCGACTCGAATGAAGAGTCACGGCTACCCCTATGCGGCCATGGCGAATGAAGCCATAAGGCCTGTATAAGAGGCTGGGGGAATACCCCGTATGCGGGAGATGCAACCTGGAGGATGCGGCCCGGGGCACACGCTGAGTAAGGGAAGATTCCCTCGGGTGACCTTCTAGCGTGTAAAACACTACCCGGAGGGAAGATTCCTTCGGGTGACCTCCGTGGTTAGTGGCCTCGGTGTTGGCTACCAGTGAGAAGCGTCCGCGTGGAGGCCACACTGAGTAAGGGAAGATTCCTTCGGGTGACCTTCTAGTGTGAGAACCTCCACACTTGAGATCTCTATGATATGGCGCATAGTGGGATAGAAAGCCGAGGGCCCGAATGAAATAAGAATATAAGAAAAAGAGTATGAGTCAGGAGAAGAGTAAGAGTATGAGTAGAAGTGTACGAGCGATAGAAAACGACGACGTGGATTGTCGATCGTTAGGACATGTGCATACATGCATAATTTCCGCTTACTGAGCCTCGGTGGCTCATTGTTTATGTTACGTGTTGTAGGTACAGACGATCACGGTACGTGATCCGAACTTTATGCGAGGCCAGTCTTTTGAAACTGTCCGGCTGCTTTTGAGGTGGGAGTGTGTGTATGGATGACGACCTGTGAAGGCCGGGCGCATAGGGAGCTTTTGGCTGCACACACATACACTTGTATTTTATGTAGACACGATTTCGATAATTTGTAGAACGAATTACGAATATTCTTTTGACATGTATATAAGACTTCCGCATGCACTTTTAAAATGAAAAATTTTATTCGCATTTTTACGTACTCGCACGATAACAAAGCATTAACACTTAGATTTAGAACGGAATACGAGGGCGGGACGACGGGTCCTGACAGTGACCCTTGGAGAAGTACCCAGCAGAAAAGTTTCCATGTGCCGTATATAGGTTATGGATGCTACTTTCTCTCAATTAACAAACCCACATGGTTTCATTTAGTGTGCAACTAATACCACAGGTCTTGCTGCTGATGGCTACGACTCTGATTGCACCTATGCCCCTTTGCAATAGTGATGCAGCAGTTGACACATTGTCTACGGAATTGCGTTCGAGACAGTAATGTATCGCCGAGATAACAGAGATGATCCATGTTAGTATATATTACTTTCTCCATAAAGGCCAGTATAGTGTCTTTTCGTTGTGTCGAATTATCAAACATATAGTTTGTATATTTTCTTGACAACCCTAGAATTGCTAAGTTTGTTTATCATTCTGGCTGAGTTGGTGGGCATATTTCATCTTAGTCTATATCCAATTTCAGTGTTAACCTTTTAACCACTTAGACTTCAAACGGATTTGTCTCTGATTGTATATGGATCGGGCCAGACTTAGAGAAGAAAGGACTTAGAAACTAAGCCAGTTTCTTCACGTCAAACAGGAAAGTTTACTTTGTGACCGCTGCACTTAATCACCCACTTTCCTGTGAAATATTATTTATTGATCATCACGCGAACCTACCTGTTATTTTTATGGCATTTCATATTTCACTTTATGCATGTCTTCTTACTTAAGTCAACGTTTTAAAATGAATCGGGCAATCAAGGTGAAATATTTTCGTATAAGTGGGGTACTAGTTGGTATAATGAGATTATTGTTAGATCCTGCTGTTCGAACTCGAACACATATCATGAATGATGTACCTTGTGCAATAAATTAGTTGGATCTAATAAGCTGAGAACAAAATTTTTTCGGGCATACTGGATATTGTTTATACATACGAAATGCATCGGAATTTTCTCCTTTTGTGAATAGCTTCAATTAATATAGGTTGCTAGCCTTCTCCACGACGATGTCTTGGATGATTGATACGAGGCGGGGGATAGGGTCGTTGAATTTCGTTATGGGGAATAAGGTATGCAGTTTTTTCTACCTCTAAAGTGTTACTTTGGACATACAAAGAAACAAAAGGGAATCAAAACGTGAGGGAATATGATGACTTTGTTACTTTTAACTTGATTCCATGATTGGTGGTCTGTTTCTTTCATGATAGAAGAAATTATGAACTTAATCTATTTTGTAAAGCGTGATACTAATCAAGTGTATTTTTTATTAATAGCACTACAAAGTACAAAGACACCAGGGCGTTTCTCATATCAGTTTTATCTTTGACTGTTAAATTGTAGTTAGCTGTCTTGGCTGGAGATTTCCTGCTATCTAGAGCCTGTGTTGCACTTGCGTCTTTGAAAGATACTGAGGTACTTCAGTATTATCATAGTTCCGTGGTATATTTGAGAGCGGAGGCTTAAATACATAAAGGGGGCAATGCATTGTATTCAGGTTGTAACACTCTTGGCTAAAGTTGTCGTGTGGAGCATCTAGTTACCGGAGAGACCATGCAAATGACGTCATCTGATCAGCGCTGCACAGGTACGTACACACACGATCTCTTTGCTTGGGATTTTAGTAATTTTAACTTGGTTGGGAAAGACAACTGAAATTTATTGATTGTAACTTGGAAGAAAACATTTAACTTCTATGTCTTGGATAACTTCTTATGATCACTAATTCCCTTACATCTTGATCTGCAACTGTTTGTAACTTTCAGAATTACATCTCTTCTGCAGTATGGAATACTATATGCAAAAGACATACTACAAAACTGCCTCATTAATTTCGAATAGCTGCAAGGCTATTGCCCTACTTGCTGGACGAACAACGGAAGTTTCAATGTTGGCCTACGAGTATGGCAAAAACCTGGTCAGTTATCCCTTATTATTGGTCACGTAAAAAATGGTCGATGTCGTTTTACTGGTGGTTAACTGGACTCTTATATTTCAGATTTTCAAAATGGTTGATAATTCTTACTTCACGCCCTATGACACCACATTATCCTTGTGCAGTTTACTACCGCCGAGACTTGATCCCTCCTCTTAACTATATAAATTATCTTGAAATAAATCATCCCCCCTAATCAAGCTCATGTCTGAATGCTGACAGGGATTGGCTTTTCAATTAATTAACGACGCACTCGATTTCACCGGCACATCAGATTCCCTGGGAAAGTGCTCCTTATCTGACATTCGCCATGTATATACTTTAGATACAATCTCCAATATCTAACGTTTCTTATTTTAGTTTTTTCTCCTGTTCTTTATATGTCTCTCTACATCTGATTTCATTGTAGGGGATTATTATCGCTCCCATACTATGGAAGAGTACCCTGAGTTGCGGGCCATCGTTGATAAACGATTTGATAATCCAGCGAACGCGGATCGTGTAAGTTCAAATCAGTTCTAACCAAATACTGTAATACCCGAGTCCCGTAAGTAAGTCGGCCAATAAATTTGCATACATATTATGTGACTTACGTGACTGCATGGTACATGTTTTTACAATATTATATGATTACATGCTACGTATGATACCATCTTATATGTGCTTATGAGTTATTAGGAAAATTGATCGGGTAGGAGTAATTATTAATATGATTAGTTATAAGAAATTTGAACTATATAATAGAACTATTGAAATTAAAATCTGGACTATATCATGATTGGGCTACATTTAAATTTAAGCCCAAAGTGTTAAGAAATAAATATTAGTAGCAAAAATTTCTTAAACCCGAACACTCGAAGACTTATCAAGGAAGGAAAGAGATAATAATATTATAAGACTTATTACATGAGAATTAGATAAGCTTGGTAAAAGTAGAAGCTAACATCATTTGTTGATTATAACACGCAAGGAAAGATAGGGCTAAGAAAGAAATACGTATATTATACTTACGAGAGAGGATTTGAGGAGCTATCAAAAGTTAAGCAAAGACAAGAATTCATATATCATAACACTTAGTGGAGCACCATCAAAAGACTAGTGGAGCACTGTCGGAGGGACCTAAGTGAGGAAGAAAAAGAAGGAATTTGAAAAAGAAAAAGCTTAGAAAGGTATAATTTATTATTCTGATGTTTACATATATTAGCATGCGTAGAAATTGGTATGAAAGTTGGGTGTATACGTTTAGTTCACAAGGGTTTTTGAAATAATTAGAGCTTTATAATTCGGTTTTATCAAGTTTAAATTTCAGTAGGATAAGACATAGCTCACTTTTATGAAGCTCCCAAATATTCAATCGGTTCTCTGAAGGGTTTGAAAAATATTCAAGGTTCACGAATGATACGATGGTGAATGTCGACCTTGTTAGCTTAATGAAAATGATGCCGACATCTTTCCACCACCAAACTCGAGATATATTTATAACTCATCTCGAGATTCACCAAAGCCTTATCGAGATTTTTATTTGTAAACACATATCGAAATCTTGTGTGTGAGGTTAAGGCACATCTCGACATTTTGATGTTAATCACACACCTCTCGACATTCCCTATAAAAGTCTAATGCATATATATCGACACCTTGGTTATAATATCAAAGCAGGTCTCGAAGTTTATATACTATGTGGAGATTATCATGAAAATGTCGAGACCTAGTAGACATTGATATCGAGATTTACCTATATTATATCATTATAATCTCGATATGATATTTCATATGTGCAAGTCTCGACATCTTTATGTACTATAAATGTCGAAATCCCTAGTGTAATATCGAGACAAGTATATATATATCGAAGTATGAAAACTGAAATGTCGAAGTCATGGTTGAATTAAATGTCGAGATGTATCATTGAAACATGTCGACATTTATGTCTAACTAAACTCAAGTGTAGTGCAAGTTATATCGAGATTTTATTGATAGTTTAATTGTCGAGATATATATATACAATATCGAAGTATGTAGAGTTGAAAATGTCGAGAGTTATTCATATAATGAACATGAAAATTTCTAGTGTAATGTCGAGCTCACTGTTGATATTATGTCGAGACTTTATAAACAAACTTGTCGAGATTTAAGTCATTAAGTAACTCGAAATCTTTGAATGTCACATGTCGAGATCTTGGTGTAGGTAAATATCGAACTTGGTAAATAATGTCGAGATCCATTTAACCGATGTAGAGATCTATTTCAAAACCCATAAAAGTCGAAATTAGGGTTTTCTAAATTAAGTCATTTAGTGAAATTATAATTAGACTAACAAACCCTAATTTTATATGCTTTTATACTTAGGATTGAAGTTTAGCGACATACCGTACGATACGCTAAGTAGCTAAGGATACCAGGTAAGTGGAAGTCCCATTTACAACACATAACTATATGGGCATGAAAATTATATGTTATTTGTTTCTATGATTTTATGTGACTTCCTACGTGAATTATTTGCGTTATATGACACGCATGATTTAATTACATGATATAATGGCATGACACGCATATTCATGACATAAGCATATGCACGCACGTTTAGTACAAAAGGCAGGAAATGAGAGCGTGCATAATATACGATCGCCTGAGAGCGATAAAGATTCGCCGATATGGGCGTCTGATGTCGACTCACAGTTGAGTCACGGCTCTTCTATGCTACCATGGTGACGTCGTATGGCGCTACCGTTAAGACATGACATGTACAAGGCAAGACATGATTTTAGGGCTAATGCCCTCATGGTGGGTCGTGAAACCTGGAGGGTGCGAGCTGAGGGAGTAAGCGACACCGAGGGTACCTCTGGTGTTGACTACCTCAGATTTGGCTACCAGTGTGAAGCGTCCGCGTGGCGTATGAAACCACCTTGGGACAGAAAAGGCGCCCTAGGGTTAGCCTCCCTTGAGTGGGTATTGCCACTTATATTTATTTATCCCTAGTGGATTCGAGCTCCATGATGGTGCATAGCAAGCTAGCCGAGGGCCCTATATGACAAGACAAGACAAGGAAAAATATGAGGTCTAGGGAGCATTGGCGCGGATGCCTTTGCGAATTTAGGACACGTGCACGGCATGCATGGCTTTCACTTACTGAGCTTTATAAGCTCATTCCACGTATTTATGTGTTGTAGGTTCACGGGATCACGGTACGTGATCTTTACGAAGGCGAGGCCAAATTTTGAAGCTTCCGGAGGACTTTTGAGGTGGCAGTGTGTACATGGATGCGACCTGAGTGGCGGGCCGATAGGTTATTTTGAACACGCATGCGCACTCTACCTTGTATTTATGTCCTAGGAATATTTTGCACTGTACAGAAGAATTCCTTTATATAAAAGGAAAAATTTTGTACGCATTTTCGTATATAGATTTTAATTATATCACATGCAGTCACATAAATTAGTAGTAAGAATGGCGGTAGGAGTTAGGGGCGCCGCAGGTGGTATCAGAGCTTTCGGTTACAAGTTCTGTAGACTGTCCATGTACACACACTCAAAAGCACGGAAGCGGCCTTGCTAGTAAGTTTTATGTTTCTATGAATGTTGTATGTGCTTATTGGCCATAGGGACTATTAGGGTATCAGGACAACAATGGGTAGAACGAGAAGTGAGGGTAGCGGGAGCGTTAGTAAAGGCAAGGAACCCGAAACACAAACCGATAATCGCGACACGGCGATTATTCAGCTCACCGAACTAGTCCGCCAACAGTCTACCCAAATACAAGAACTAATTCAGCAGCGCAACACGGGCGGACAACCAAGTAGTGGACTCTCAAGCAGAGAGGGTTGAAATAGTGGGGGAAAGATTTCGCAAACTCAATCCCCCGACTTTTGAAGATGTTGTCGACCCTACGGCGGCTGAAGATTGGCTTCGAACTCTGGAAAGCATGTTCCAATATAGCCGCATTCCAGAGGATGAAAAGGTGTTATGTGCTGCCTTCCTACTGAGGGGGAGTGCAGGCCACTGGTGGGATACAATTCTCGCCTTTGAAGACCCTATCACAATGACGTGGGACCGGTTCAAGGAACTTTTTAGGAGTAAATATTTTACCGCCCCAGTCAGAGCTCAAAGGATGAATGAATTCATCAATCTACGCCAGGGCCCGATGACTGTAGCAGAATATATTAGGAAATTCGAGCAACTATCTCGATTCGCAGCTCACATGGTGAGCACAGACGCGTTAAAGGTGGAGCGTTTCTTGGAAGGCCTGAAGCCTGAACTATATAGAGATGTGAACATGGCCGGATCCCAAGGAGCTACCTACGCTCAAGTGGCTGAACGCGCGCTAATGGCAGAGCAAGCGGAACTTCGAATTATGCGCGCTCATGAAGCAAAAAGAAAATTTGTCCAAGGGCCGAAATGGAATGGAGGCAACCCAAAGAAGCCCTTTAACCCCAAGAATGTCAGACCTAACTTCCCGAATCGACTCGGACCTCCACAACCGTTCAGTCATAATCAACAATTCAATCCTAATCAGGGGAGACCTCCGATGAGTATACCCCCATGCCCCAGGTGCACACGTCGACATCTGGGCGTGTGCTATTCTCAGAATGCTACCTGTTATAAGTGCGGCAAGACAGGCCACTTTTCCAAGGCATGCCCGGAAGTGGCATCCGGAAGTCAAGCCCCTGCTCAAACTAGGCCACCTACGGTACCTGCTAGGGTTTACACGCTAACTTCTGAAGAGGCGGAGAACAATCCGTCTGTGGTGGCAGGTACTCTCCTTATCCATTCAACCCCGACATGCATATTAGTTGATTCAGGAGCCACGCATTCATTTGCATCTACTAACTACGTGGCGAGACTCGGATTACGCCTAACCTAGTTAGCTATGAATACAACGTTACCATACCTCACGGTACCTCTACGAGAACCAACCAAATCTTACGAGATAGTCCGGTAATAGTGAACGATAGAACCTTACCCGTTGACCTGATAGTCATTCCAATGAGCGATTATGAAGTAATCTTAGGCATGGACTGGCTATCGAAATACGGAGCAGTTATAGACTGTAACCGTAAACAAGTAACCTTTAACCTAGAAGACAGCGAACCGTTCACGTTCATGGGAACTAGCAAGAGTAATAAGATTCCCAAGATTTCAGCAATGAAGGCACATCGTCTGATCAAGACAGGATGCGAGGCTTATTTAGTATTTGCGATATCATCCGAAGAACGGTTACTTCCGAAATTAGAAGAAGTCCCAGTCGTACAAGACTTTACCGATGTATTCCCTGAAGACTTACCCGGACTTCCGCCGGATCGTGAGATTCAATTCTCGATTGACCTAGTGCCAGGAGCGGCACCGATTTCTAAGGCACCGTACCAACTCGCTCCAGCAGAATTGAAGGAATTGAGGGAGCAACTGGATGAACTGTTGCAAAAAGGATTCATTCAGCCAAGCTTCTCACCATGGGGAGCACCCGTTTTATTTGTTAAGAAGAAAGATGGATCGATGCGGCTCTGCATCGATTATAGGGAGTTAAACAAGATTACGATCAAGAACAAATATCCCCTCCCTCGAATTGACGACCTATTCGATCAATTGCAAGGCGCAACTGTCTTTTCGAAGATTGACTTAAGGTCAGGATATCATCAGTTGAAGATTCGAGAAGATGATGTTCCGAAAACAGCTTTTAGTACCCGTTATGGGCACTACGAATTCCTAGTCATGCCTTTTGGGCTGACTAATGCGCCAGCAGCATTCATGGACCTGATGAACCGAGTATTCAAGTCATTCCTAGATAAGTGTGTTATCGTATTCATTGATGACATTCTTATCTATTCGAAGACCAGGGAGGAGCATGAACAACACCTGAGGACGGTATTAGAGATATTACGAGAAAAGCAGTTGTACGCAAAATTCAAGAAATGCGAATTCTGGCTCAATCAAGTTGCATTTCTTGGACACGTTATCTCAGGAGCGGGAATTTCTGTCGACCCCAGCAAGATCGAGGCTATTAACAATTGGCCTCAACCGACGAATGTGACAGAAATACGAAGTTTTCTAGGACTAGCTGGGTATTATAGGAAGTTCATCAAGGATTTCTCCAAGATCGCATCAACCCTGACGAAACTAACGAAGAAAAATACTCCATTTAAATGGGACGATGCTTGCGAGCAGAGTTTTCAAGAACTTAAGCGACGACTTACTACGGCTCCAGTGCTAACTATTCCTACAGGCACTGGAGGATTTTCTGTTTACAGCGATGCGTCAAAAAATGGCCTAGGGTGTGTCCTAATGCAGAATGGAAATGTCGTAGCGTATGCCTCACGACAACTCAAGGATTATGAGAAGAACTACCCAACACACGACTTAGAGCTTGCCGCTGTAGTCTTTGCTCTCAAAATCTGGAGGCACTACTTATACGGCGAGCGATGCGAAATTTTCACCGACCACAAGAGTCTGAAATATTTCTTCACCCAGAAGGAGTTGAACATGCGACAACGGCGATGGCTTGAATTGGTTAAGGATTACGACTGTGTAATCAGTTATCACCCAGGAAAAGCGAATGTAGTGGCAGATGCACTAAGCCGCAAAACTGTAAACACGGAGTTACAGAGGCTCGAAGTGGAAGTGATACCAATGGGCGAGATTGAGACAAGACTAGCAGCATTAACACTTCGACCTACACTGATGGAGCAAATTAGGAAAGCCCAGGAGAATGACGAATTATATCTGAAAATCAAAGAAACTCCTATAGAGCAAAGATCAGCAGACTTCACCATACGGGACGACGGGAGCTTATATTACAGAAGACGTTTATATGTTCCAAACGACGTCGAACTTCGAAAGACTGTCATGATGGAAGCTCATACCACCATTTACTCAATTCACCCAGGAGCAACGAAGATGTATAGGGATCTACGAGCCAACTACTGGTGGCCAGGAATGAAAAGAGAAATCGCAACTTTTGTGAGCCAGTGCTTAACGTGTCAGCAAATCAAGGCAGAGCATCAACTGGAACTACCGAATTCGCTAGCTCAAGTACATGATGTCTTTACCGTTAGGAAAATACGTCACCGACTCAAGCCATGTGTTAAACACGGACAATCTTCATCAACAGCTCAAGCCAGATTTAAGTTACGAGGAAAAGCCAGTGGAGATCCTTATGTATGATGTGAAACGATTACGGAATAAAGAAATTCCGTTAGTCAAGGTATTATGGCAAAATCAGTCCACGGAAGAAGCGACGTGGGAACGGGAAGATGACATGAGAAACCACTACCCTGAGCTATTTCTCCCTGCCTGATTTCGGGGGCGATATCCCTTTTAAGGGGGGAGGATGTAATACCCGAGTCCCGTAAGTAAGTCGGCCAATAAATTTGCATACATATTATGTGACTTACGTGACTGCATGGTACATGTTTTTACAATATTATATGATTACATGCTACGTATGATACCATCTTATATGTGCTTATGAGTTATTAGGAAAATTGATCGGGTAGGAGTAATTATTAATATGATTAGTTATAAGAAATTTGAACTATATAATAGAACTATTGAAATTAAAATCTGGACTATATCATGATTGGGCTACATTTAAATTTAAGCCCAAAGTGTTAAGAAATAAATATTAGTAGCAAAAATTACTTAAACCCGAACACTCGAAGACTTATCAAGGAAGGAAAGAGATAATAATATTATAAGACTTATTACATGAGAATTAGATAAGCTTGGTAAAAGTAGAAACTAACATCATTTGTTGATTATAACACGCAAGGAAAGATAGGGCTAAGAAAGAAATACGTATATTATACTTACGAGAGAGGATTTGAGGAGCTATCAAAAGTTAAGCAAAGACAAGAATTCATATATCATAACATTTAGTGGAGCACCATCAAAAGACTAGTGGAGCACTGTCGGAGGGACCTAAGTGAGGAAGAAAAAGAAGGAATTTGAAAAAGAAAAAGCTTAGAAAGGTATAATTTATTATTCTGATGTTTACATATATTAGCATGCATAGAAATTGGTATGAAAGTTGGGTGTATACGTTTAGTTCACAAGGGTTTTTGAAATAATTAGAGCTTTATAATTCGGTTTTATCAAGTTTAAATTTCAGTAGGATAAGACATAGCTCACTTTTATGAAGCTCCCAAATATTCAATCGGTTCTCTGAAGGGTTTGAAAAATATTCAAGGTTCACGAATGATACGATGGTGAATGTCGACCTTGTTAGCTTAATGAAAATGATGCCGACATCTTTCCACCACCAAACTCGAGATATATTTATAACTCATCTCGAGATTCACCAAAGCCTTATCGAGATTTTTATTTGTAAACACATATCGAAATCTTGTGTGTGAGGTTAAGGCACATCTCGACATTTTTGATGTTAATCACACACCTCTCGACATTCCCTATAAAAGTCTAATGCATATATATCGACACCTTGGTTATAATATCAAAGCAGGTCTCGAAGTTTATATACTATGTGGAGATTATCATGAAAATGTCGAGACCTAGTAGACATTGATATCGAGATTTACCTATATTATATCATTATAATCTCGATATGATATTTCATATGTGCAAGTCTCGACATCTTTATGTACTATAAATGTCGAAATCCCTAGTGTAATATCGAGACAAGTATATATATATCGAAGTATGAAAACTGAAATGTCGAAGTCATGGTTGAATTAAATGTCGAGATGTATCATTGAAACATGTCAACATTTATGTCTAACTAAACTCAAGTGTAGTGCAAGTTATATCGAGATTTTATTGCATAGTTTAATTGTCGAGATATATATATAATATCGAAGTATGTAGAGTTGAAAATGTCGAGAGTTATTCATATAATGAACATCAAAATTTCTAGTGTAATGTCGAGCTCACTGTTGATATTATGTCGAGACTTTATAAACAAACTTGTCGAGATTTAAGTCATTAAGTAACTCGAAATCTTTGAATGTCACATGTCGAGATCTTGGTGTAGGTAAATATCGAACTTGGTAAATAATGTCGAGATCCATTTAACCCATGTAGAGATCTATTTCAAAACCCATAAAAGTCGAAATTAGGGTTTTCTAAATTAAGTCATTTAGTGAAATTATAATTAGACTAACAAACCCTAATTTTATATGCTTTTATACTTAGAATTTGAAGTTTAGCGACATACCGTACGATACGCTAAGTAGCTAAGGATACCAGGTAAGTGGAAGTCCCATTTACAACACATAACTATATGGGCATGAAAATTATATGTTATTTGTTTCTATGATTTTATGTGACTTCCTACGTGAATTATTTGCGTTATATGACACGCATGATTTAATTACATGATATAATGGCATGACACGCATATTCATGACATAAGCATATGCACGCACGTTTAGTACAAAAGGCAGGAAATGAGAGCGTGCATAATATACGATCGCCTGAGAGCGATAAAGATTCGCCGATATGGGCGTCTGATGTCGACTCACAGTTGAGTCACGGCTCTTCTATGCTACCATGGTGACGTCGTATGGCGCTACCGTTAAGACATGACATGTACAAGGCAAGACATGATTTTAGGGCTAATGCCCTCATGGCGGGTCGTGAAACCTGGAGGGTGCGAGCTGAGGGAGTAAGCGACACCGAGGGTACCTCTGGTGTTGACTACCTCAGATTTGGCTACCAGTGTGAAGCGTCCGCGTGGCGTATGAAACCACCTTGGGACAGAAAAGGCGCCCTAGGGTTAGCCTCCCTTGAGTGGGTATTGCCACTTATATTTATTTATCCCTAGTGGATTCGAGCTCCATGATGGTGCATAGCAAGCTAGCCGAGGGCCCTACATGACAAGACAAGACAAGGAAAAATATGAGGTCTAGGGAGCATTGGCGCGGATGCCTTTGCGAATTTAGGACACGTGCACGGCATGCATGGCTTTCACTTACTGAGCTTTATAAGCTCATTCCACGTATTTATTTGTTGTAGGTTCACGAGATCACGATACGTGATCTTTACGAAGGCGAGGCCAAATTTTGAAGCTTCCGGAGGACTTTTGAGGTGGCAGTGTGTACATGGATGCGACCTGAGTGGCGGGCCGATAGGTTATTTTGAACACGCATGCGCACTCTACCTTGTATTTATGTCCTAGGAATATTTTGCACTGTACAGAAGAATTCCTTTATATAAAAGGAAAAATTTTGTACGCATTTTCGTATATAGATTTTAATTATATCACATGCAGTCACATAAATTAGTAGTAAGAATGGCGGTAGGAGTTAGGGGCGCCGCAAATACCGTGTATTTTCTTTAACCCTTAATGATTAAAAAGTGTTATAAATTATAATTTAATTTTGCTTATTTCTTAAAACTATCAGGCGCTGGTGTATCTAAGTAATAGCCAGGGAATAGAGAGGACGTGAGAACTGGCGAAGAAAGACGCAAACCTTGCGTCGGAAGCTATTACATCTGTACCGAAGAATGATGATGAGGATGTCCAAAGATCAAGAAAGGCGCTCATAGAGTTAACACATAGTGTCATCACCAGGACAAAGTAAGGTTCACAAGTTAGCATTGGCTACTACGCCTTTGTCGCGCCAAAGCAAATAAAATGTTTTTGATATGGGGCAAACCCAATCAACAAGATTTATTTGTGGGGTTCAAGAAAGTTGAATAACGGTAGATCGAATATTGTGAAGTTTCTAAGGGCAAAGGTGTTGTTTTTACGGGGGGACGTAAAAGTGGACCTATTGGGGGGCTTATTTGGTACGTCGGGGACCTTTCTGGACGTGTTTGGAACGTGGGGAACTTGCTCGGGACATCTTTGGGACATGTTTAGACGTGTTTGCGGCATTGGGGACCTATTTGTGGCGGTGGGACTTGTTTGGGGACGTGCCTGGGACGTTGAGGACTTGTTTGGAACCTTGGGGACGTGTTGGGCCGTGCCTGTTTGCAAAGGACATAAAAGGAGGACGTGAAACAGAAGAACACAAGATGTACGTGGTTCGGATCTTTGCAGATCCTACGTCCACGGGCGCTCTGAAACCGGTTTCCACTATACTTAGAAGATTTACACGCTCATAACTCGCTTTCGCTCGTACATATTAAAAGATCTACTGGAAAGGAATTATTACAATGAGAAAGAAGGTGTTTTCGTGTATGGAAAGGTGTTAGAAAAATGAGAATGGCCTGTGAAAATAACCAAGTCCTCCTTTTATAGGCAGGAGCTTGTGGTTATTGCCTGGAGGTCCCTTCCGTGATTCCTGGTGATAGGACCTTCTGGGACCATGTGCTACTCAGCATGACAGGCCGTCTGGCACAGCAGCCCTTGACAGCTTTCAGACATCATTCTATGGTGAACAGTGGTCACAGCTTTTCCACAGTGATACTGCCCATCCATGGTCGACACGTGTCCTAGTACTCTGCTTTCCTACCTCTTTAGGGTCTTTTCAATGGAATCGTATTGGAGAGGCTTTCTCAGTCTTGGAGCTGTCAACTATTATCATTATTTATTAAACATATTTCTACCGGGCCTAACGGGCCTTTTCTTATTTATTTAATGGCCCATCTATTTTGGTCCGTATCAACCACTCCCCTACTCTAATTTGTTTTTTGGGACAAAAAGTGAATAAGAGTAAAATAGTGAGATGAGCCTTACCTCCCTACCGCAATTACCTCTTGAAGGGACACATTCTGTTGGCTGATGTGGAGAAAAGAATCAGTCCCCAAGTTCCTCCGCGCACCCTCTGCAGCTCCCTTGCTCCTTTGCATCTTGGTGGCTAAGGACGTTCGATGGGAGATTCCTCCTTCGATAGGAACGGAGGATCTTCCTTTAGTTCCTTCTCCTGTTATGGGAGTCCATTCCTCAGGGGGCGAAGTGCTGAGCCTTTTTTGGGATCTGTAGGGACCTTAGCGGTCGAGCTGCTTCTCTTAGCAGAATCTCCCGTCCATGGTGGTTGAAAAGGAGTTCCTAGAGGACCTAGCTGAGGACCGGCACCAAGTGTACCTGAAGGACTCCCATTTTCTGGGGAATTTGTACCTGTAACGAGACATTATTTAGGGGACGATACAATGTCGGAGCCATGTCTACTCGTTGGGGCCTTCTTCTCTCAAATGCTTCCCGGGGATCCGCAGGTCCCCGTGAACCCTCAACTCTAGCTCCCTGTAGCGCCGATGTCCCCGAACTCCCATGCATTGCCTTCATCTCCTGGGAGAGCCCTGTTCCTGCAATGTTTTAGGGAGCGCAATTCCCCTGTGCTTATTGTCTCCGTTGTGACCCCTTTTCCTTGTGTTTTATAGTCGTCCGTCGTCCTTGGGGATTGGAGGGACCTGACAGGGACCTGATGGCGGAGCTCCTCTACGAGCCTTGGAGGAGATCCTCAAGTCCTGCTGCACATTGCTTCGAGCTTCTTGGGGCATCCTAAGACCTGCGATATTTTAGGGGAGCTTAACTCCCCTGGCGGAGACCTGATGGATGTTTCTGGGAACATCATTACTGTGTCAGGGTTAATAGCGTTAGCTATTCAATTCGTAAGCCAAGTACGAATTCATGCCCTAAGTTGCAATGACCGTCGTCATTGTCCTCGGGTGTCGCTTTGCGCTAGGCTCTCTTTGTCCTTAGCGAGTTCAGTAATGTAGGCCCGAAGGTCCTAAGTATGAAGTGGGGATCTCTCCCACTGTTTTACCCTGGTTATAGCGCCAGCTACACTGAGGTACCTATTCACGTCGCAGGTCTTACTGGGGACCTTTGATGTCCTGTACGCCACAGCCCGTCGGCGGTGGTATCTTGTACGCCCTCATGGGCATCTTTCACGTCGCAGACCTGTGGCCTTTGATGTCGGGTACACCGCTGACCCGTCGGTCTTTGGCATCATCTCACGTCGCAGACTATCAGTCTTTGATGTCGGGTACACCTTAGGTCCGTCGACCCTCGGCATCGATTATCTTTACAAGTGCACTTGTTTATTATATCATAAACTGTATATATACTCCGACGAGGTGGTATTCTCTTAGGGATAAAATTAGTTTACCCTGGTTATAGCGCCAGCTTCGCTTAAATGCGTGGGTATAGCGCCCGCTCGCTTAAGTGCGTGGTTATAGCGTCCGCTCGCTTAGATGCGTGGTTATAGCGATCGCTCGCTTAGATGCGTGGCTATAGCGCCCGCTCGCTTACATGCGTGGTTATAGCGCTCGCTCGCTTAATATTCGGGCCCCTTACTACAGGGCTAGCATTTGAAAGTAACGGAGATATGGAGCTCCTTTCATCTCGGTTAATGACGAGGTCCCTGTCTCCAGATCTCCGGAGGTTTGGATGTTAGCATGGAGCTATCTTCTAGGTCCTTTGGACCTTCATGTGTCAGCGCAGAGCTTGACTTCTTTGCCTTCAACTAGCACGGAGCTAGGTTTCAGCTGGTTTGGAGATCCCTTATAACGAACTTTGCATGCTGGCGAGGAGCTCAGCATGGACATCTCGAACACACGGATCATGTCCTCGTTTTCAGCAAGAAGCTGGTCTTTAGGTCCCGGGGAATTAGGGCCTTCACGTCAAGGCGGAGCTGGACTGTAGCTTCGTGCCAGTGGGGACCTGGCTTTTAAATCCCTGTGGCTTTTCATATGCCAGTGCAGGGGAGGACTTCGACCTTCCGAGAATCTCCGGATGCCAGCCCGGAGCTGGGCTTTTAAGGTCCCGCGGACCTTTGCCAGCGCGGAGCTTGGCTTGAGGCTGAGCCTTACATGGAGCTGGTCCTTCAGAGGAGGCGGGGGTTGTCTGCCTTTATTCGGCACAGATCCCCCTGGCTCCTTCTCGGCTGCCTTCAGACCTTGGTCAGGGCCCTGTTTTACGAACTTTCTCAGTAGGAGGGGGCATTCGATTTCATCTTCGCATGTTTTCGATCCTTCAAATGATAGTGATTGTTAGTACGATGCATTTATTTATATCGATAATGAAAATGAAAAATAGATTTAAGAGGCCCGGTAATTCTGGCTAAGAGCTCCTTCTTTTACGAGATGTCCCTTGGAGGATCTCCTTCATGCTATTGCATAACGAAATGGGGTTCTTTAGGACCCTAGGAAGAGGTCCCGACAGCTCCCTATCCTGAGGTTGAGTTGGTTTTCCATGGGCGCATCTCTCGCCTGTTTCTTCCTAGCGTAACAGCTTTGTGGAATTCTGAGGGAGCTCTTGGGACAACGACACAACGAGCTCCCCCATGGAGGTCGTTTTGGTGCATTCCTTTTTTACAGAGAAAATGGTGGTGGGTGTCCCCGCGGCCGCAGTGTTGGACCTACTGATATTGTGTGGAGGTCCTCGTCCTCCCTTTGTCGATGAAAGGGTAGGACCCACCGATCCTTAGCATCTTAGATTTCTCATACCAGTATGGAGCTCCTATAATAGATCCACTGGGCCTTCCTTCGCTACAGCGGCCAGCGCCTTTTTCGGGTGTTCTGTCAGGATAAGCCTATCGATGGCATCCTTCAATCAATAATAATTGTTAGTGCATATATTTGTCACGATAAAACAATATATAATAGAGAATGGATCTAGGGGGCCCTGAGGTCCTGGCTAAGAGCCTTATCAATCGGGATCCCATGGATCCTCATGTGCCCACGTGGAACGGGGCTTTTATCTCTTGCTAATCTTCAGGCGTCAGCGTGGGTTCGACTTCTAGGGCCCACGGATCTTCGCGTGCCAGCGAGGAGCTTGGCCTGTATCTCCTACGGATCTTTATTACGTTAGCGTGGAAGTGCCTTCTAAGTCCCACGGACCTCGTGTGTCAGTGCGGAGCTTGGTTTCTTTGCATTTATTCCAGCGCGGAGCTGGGTTTCAGCCGGTTTGGAGGTCCCCTATAACGGACTTCGCATACTAGCGAGGAGCTAGACATGGGGATCTCAAACACAGATCGGAGTTTGGCCTTCATAAATCCCTAGTGGCTTTCCACAAAGGAGTTGAGGTTTTCGGATCAACTTGGCGCTCGGCTCTTAGATCTCGAATATAAGAGCCCGAGTTTTCATGGATCTGGGCCTTTTAGGCCTTCTGCCAGCGGGGAGCTGTCTTTTAGATCTTTAAGGCGGAGCTCCAGGTCTTCTTGCCAGCTCGGAGCTGGGATGATCCCGAATGCGAGCTTCGGGCCTTCTTGCGCTGGGGTGTTCCCGAATGCGGAGCTTCGGGTCTTCGTGCCAGCGCGGAGCTGGGCTTTCAGATCCCGAAGGGGGAGCTTCGCGTCTTCTCGCCAGCGTGGAGCTGGGCTTTTAGGTCCCGAAGGGGGAGCTTCGCATCTTCTCGCCAGCGTGGAGCTGGGCCTTTAGGTCCCGAAGGGGGGGCTTCGGGTCTTCTCGCCAGTGCGGAGTTGGGCTTTTAGGTCCCGAAGGGGGAGCTTCGGGTCTTCATGCCTGTCAGGACCCGTCGTCCCGCCCTCGTATTCCGTTCTAAATCTAAGTGTTAATGCTTTGTTATCGTGCGAGTACGTAAAAATGCGAATAAAATTTTTCATTTTAAACGTGCATGCGGAAGTTTTATATACATGTCAAAAGAATATTCGTAATTCGTTCTACAAATCATCGAAATGGTGTCTACACAAAATACAAGTGTGTGTGTGTGCAGACAAAAGCTCCCTATGCGCCCGGCCTTCACAGGTCGTCATCCACACACACACTCCCACCTCAAAAGCGGTCGGATTGCGTCAAAAGATCGGCCTCGCATAAAAGTCTGATCACGTACCGTGATCGTCAGTACCTACAACACGTAACATAAACAATGAGCCACCGAGGCTCAGTAAGCAGAAATTATGCATGAATGCACGTGTCCTAACGATCGACAATCCACGCGTCGTTTTCTAACGCTCGTACTCTTTTTCCTCATTCTCGTACTCTTTTCTTACGCTCTTACTTTTTTTTTTCTTATACTCTTATTTCATACGGGCCCTCGGCTTTCAATTCCCACTATGCACCCTATCATAGAGATCTCAAGTGTGGAGGTTCTCACACTAGAAGGTCACCTTCCGGAATCTTCCCTTACTCAGTGTGGCCTCCACGCGGGTACTTCGCACTGGTAGCCAACACCGAAGCCACCAACCTCGGAGGTCACCCGAAGGCATCTTCCCTCCGGGTAGTGTTTTACACGCTAGTAGGTCACCCTAGGGAATCTTCCCTTACTCAGCGTGTGCCCCGGGCCGCGTCCTCCAGGTTGTACTTTCCGCATACGAGGTATTCCCCCAGCCTCTTATTCAGGCCTTATACTACGGGGTATTCCCTCACCCTCTTATTCAGGCCTTATAATACGGGGTATTTTCCCAGCCTCTTATTCAGGCCTTATCGTACGGGGTATTTTCCCAGCCTCTTATTCAGGCCTTATCGTACGGGGTATGTCCCCAGCCTCTTATTCAGGCCTTATAGCTTCATTCGCTTTAAGGCTGCATAGGGGAAGCCGTGACTCTTCATTCGAGTCGACACACACGCCAATATCGGCGAGTATACATCGCACACAGGCGATCTTATGCACGCTCATACTTCGCTCCTTACGTACTACTCATGCGTGCAGATGCTCATGCTATGCCCATGTACTTATGGCAAATCATACCATCATGCATATAAATTTATCATGTCTTAACATACACGTTCCACATAAAATACACGAGCACGTAGTTCATATAGATGGACGCAAGCAAGTTACGTGTCGTAGTTGAATTTCTACTTACTTGTCGTCCAAGCGTAATTAATGTTCTCCCCGTTTGCTCCTATTGTACGACCTTTTAAATAAAAAGGTTAGGGGGTTAGTACGTTGCTTCCTTAGCTAATTCGTCGAAGTAATTAAATTCCCTCTTTTAAATTATTTGAACTGGTGAAATTTCCTAGACTTCAAGTAAATTGATTCACGCCCTTTTAAATTTCCTAAGTCCCTTGATTTCTATAGCACATGACCTTATATATGGGTTTCGATCCTTAGTAAATTCCTTAAGTTAAAGGATTGGAATTTCTCTCATAAAAGGGGCTCGGCGAAAGTCACTTAATGTTACTTGGTTTCTC
The DNA here is from genome assembly GCA_027422505.1 of Craterostigma plantagineum. Taxonomy (NCBI): domain Eukaryota; kingdom Viridiplantae; phylum Streptophyta; class Magnoliopsida; order Lamiales; family Linderniaceae; genus Craterostigma; species Craterostigma plantagineum. Next base: position 873,320 of record JAPQWV010000198.1, on the reverse strand, counting down.
CTAATTCGATTTCGTCGAATTGAATTTCTAATTTACATGAGTTTCGCCCGAAACTCATCCTCTAATTGCTTTCGATCGAAAGTCACATTCGCTAGCCACTTTCGATAGAAACTCATTTAGATCAAATCCTGATTTCAATTTGGCATTTATCACGAATTGGTTTCGCTCGAAACAATACTAGTTTCGCCGAGTTTTGCTTCGATCGAAACCTTCTCAATTATCTAGTTTCGATCGATTGATTAAAGTTTTGCCGAATTCAATTTAATTTGAGGGTTTTCGATCGATTCCACTTTCGATCGACTTGAGTTTCGCCGTGTTCTTACGTGTGCATGGCGTCATCACTTTCGCTCGAAACCATGCATGGCAGGGAGATCAACTTAAATCAATTGCATGGCTTGGATGGAGTTTCGCCGAGTTTTGCTTCGGTCGAAACTCATTTCATCGGCTATCTTCAATAAATTTTAGGGTTTCGCTCGAAGCTATGCATGGTGAAAGGGTTTATGTGATTCAATTGCATGAGCTTGGGGTTGAGTTTCGCCGAGATTCATCTCGGTCGAAACTCCCCTTTCATTAGCTAATTTCGAGTGATTTTATGAATTGGGGCTTGAGTTTCGATCGATACTCATGTGTTAGGATGAGTTTCGATCGAAACTCCTAATTTATTATCTTGCAAATCAATTTGATCGAAACCTAATTCAATTCAAGGGTCGCCCGAAACCCTAAAATCAATTTCTTAGTTTCGATCGAAACTCAATTATTCATTTGGTCGAAACTACTTTCTTCCCAAATTCACCCCATCGAAACTTCTGCATTTCATCCCTTCTTGTCACCTAAATCGTGTGATTCCCTCTTACAACAGAATATTTAAGTTCTAAGTTGTCTATAATATAGTTCCTAACACTGAATCATTCAATCGGGACCCTATTACGAGCTTATACATTCCATTTAGGGTTTTTCGAAATCTTCCTCAACTACTTGCCATTAATGCCATTAATAATCTCCAACTACACCTAGGGTACGAATTTAAAAGCTTTAAGGGAGATATTTCGCTTACCAACTTCGAATCCCTAGCTAGTTGGAGTGCTCTTGGTTCGATTTGGCTCTCGGCTCCCTCTTCTTTTCTCCTTGCTCTTTCGTTAGTTCTTAGGTGGAGTTTTGGGTTTTGGAATTTTTAGCTAGATATTTCCCTTGGCTTATGTTGGGTATGGCATGGGTCTTCCCTAGTTTTAGGGATATTTGTCCCCCATTTGGGCTTTTCTCATAAATTGGACCCATTTAAATCCCTTAGCCAAAAATAAAATCCCTAGTCCAACTTTAGTTAATTCCTTCCTTACTATTTCGGAAATTCCTCCTTCAAAATTTTTAGGGTCATCACAATTTCACGACATTAGCACTTAATTGCACATAGTTCTCAAAATTCTCACGAGCGTAAAATTCATGAAAATCACATACGCATAAGTCATATACGAAATCGACCTAAAATCACATAAGTCATACACGTAATTGTATTGGCCGACCTAACTTGCGGGGACCGGGGTCCTACATCCTCCCCCCTTAAGGAGGATTTCGCCCCCGAAATCAGCCCGTGTAAAACAGCTCGGGGTAACGAATTCTCATTTCATCCTCCCGTTCCCATGTGGCTTCTTCCGTGGATTGGTTCCGCCACAGTACTTTCACTAAGGGAATATTCTTATTCCTAAGCTTCTTAGTCTCGTACATCAACATTTCCACCGGAGTCTCCTCGTAACTCAGATCCGGCTTCAATTGTTGATGTAGAGACTCGTTTCCTAGCACGTGGTTCGGGTCCGCTAGATATTTCCGCAGCGTCGAGACGTGGAACACCTCATGCACTTGCGCTAATGACGCAGGCAGCTCCAATTGGTATGCTACCTCGCCTACCCTTTTCAGTATCCTGAAGGGTCCTATGTACCTAGGGCTTAACTTCCCTTTCTTTCCAAACCTTTTCACACCCTTCATTGACGATACTTTTACAAACACCATATTGCCTTCTTCAAATTCCAGCGGTCGACGTCTTCGGTCAGCATAGCTCTTCTGTCGACTCTGTGCCGTTCGCATTCTTTCTCGTATGGTGGTAATAGCTTCCGTCATTTCTCGTACGATGTCGGGACCTAACATTGCCCGTTCGCCAACTTCGTCCAAATGTACTGGGGATCTGCACCTACGCCCGTATAGCGCTTCGTACGGTGCCATCCCAATGGTGACGTGGTAGCTGTTGTTGTACGAGAACTCGATCAGTGGGAGGTACTTACTCCAATTTCCTTTGAAATCGAGTACGCATGCTCGCAGCATGTCCTCCAATTCTGTATCGTCCGCTCGGATTGACCATCTGTCTGCGGATGGTAGGCGGTACTAAAGGATAGCCTCGTTCCCATTGCCTTTTGCAAGCTCGTCCAGAATTTCGATAGAAATCTGGAGTCGCGATCCGAGACTATCGATGATGGAACGCCGTGCAGTCGCACTATCTCTTGGATATAGAGCTCCGCGTATCGTTCCATGGAGAACGTTGTACTTATTGGTAGGAAATGGGCCGACTTGGTTAGTCGATCGACGATTACCCAAATCGCGTCATGCCCTTTCGCATTTCTAGGCAGTCCTACTACGAAGTCCATGGTAATGTTATCCCATTTCCATTCCGGAATGGGTAACGGTTGCAGGGTTCCTGCCGGCCTTTGATGCTCGGCCTTGATATGCTGGCACGTCAGGCACTGACTCACGAAGGTCGCGATGTCCTTTTTCATGCCTGACCACCAGTAGTTTTCCTTGAGGTTTCTGTACATCTTCGTCGCTCCTGGATGTACCGAGTACGCCGTAGCGTGTGCTTCCGTCATTATTAGCCGTCGTAGTTCGACGTCGTCTGGCACATACAACCGATTCTTGAAGTATAACCGTCCGTCTTCCCGTATCACGAGGTCTCCCGTCGGTTGTTCCGGCTGTGCCTCCTTAATCTTTGCATACAACTCGTCTGCTCCTTGCACCGTCTTGATCTGTTCTAACAGCGTCGGTTGCAAAGCTAGGGCCGCTAACTGCGCCTCAACTTCGCCTACCCTTACGACTTCTACTTCTAGCAGTTGCAATTCTGCACTGACTGCTTTTCGGCTTAAGGCATCGGCTACTATGTTCGCCTTGCCTGGGTGGTAGTTGATTACACAGTCGTAATCCTTAACTAACTCTAACCACCTCCTCTGCTTCATATTTAACTCCTTTTGCGTAAAGAAGTACTTAAGGCTCTTGTGGTCAGTGTATATCTCACACCGCTCTCCATAGAGGTAATGCCTCCAAATCTTGAGAGCAAAGACCACTGCCGCTAGTTCTAAGTCGTGCGTCGGGTAATTCTTCTCGTACTCCTTTAGTTGACGAGAGGCGTATGCTACTACATTCCCGTTCTGCATTAGCACACACCCTAACCCGTTCTTAGACGCATCGCTATAAACGGTGAATCCTCCAGTTCCCGAAGGTATTGTGAGAACTGGGGCCGTCGTAAGTCTTTCTTTCAACTCTTGGAAGCTCCGTTCACATTCTACGGTCCACTGAAAAGGCGTATTCTTCTTGGTCAGCCTCGTCAGTGTCGATGCTATCTTTGAGAAGTCCTTTATGAACTTCCTATAGTATCCGGCCAGACCGAGGAAGCTTCGTATTTCCGTCACGTTCGTCGGCCTGGGCCAATTGCTAATAGCTTCTATCTTCTTTGGGTCCACAGAAATCCCTTCGTGAACTTGGAGTATTCTTGAACTTGGCTTCTCCCGTAGTATTCCTAGAACTGTTTTCAGGTGTTCTTCGTGCTCCTCCTTCGTTTTCGAGTAGACTAGGATGTCATCAATGAAGACGATGACAAACCTATCTAAGTATGGCTTGAACACCCGGTTCATTAAGTCCATAAACGCTGCGGGCGCATTAGTTAGCCCGAATGGCATCACCAGAAATTCGTAGTGGCCATAACGGGTACTAAAGGCCGTCTTCGGGACATCTTCCTTCCGGATCCTTAGTTGGTGATAGCCCGATCTTAAGTCGATCTTAGAGAAGACCGTTGCACCTTGCAGTTGATCGAACAGATCGTCTATCCTAGGGAGTGGGTACTTGTTCTTTATCGTTAACTTGTTTAACTCCCTGTAGTCTATGCACAATCTCATGGATCCGTCTTTCTTTTTCACGAATAGCACCGGCGCTCCCCAAGGAGAGAAACTCGGTTGTATGAACTCCTTCTGCATGAGTTCGTCAAGTTGATCCTTCAATTCCTTCATCTCTGTCGGTGCTAGCCGATATGGGGCCTTAGATACTGGTGCCGCTTCAGGTACCAGATATATAGCGAACTCTATTTCCCGTTCGGGTGGTAGTCCCAGTAACTCCTCGGGAAATATGTCGGGAAAGTCCTTTACTATCGGCACTTCCTCGAACTTCGGGGAAGCATTCTCTTCCGCTTTGATAGCAAATACCAAATAGGCTTCGCATCCTGATCTGATCAGTCGTTGGGCTCTCAACGCTGATATCCTAGAGATCATGGTCCCCTTGCTAGTTCCTACGAACCTAAGGGGTTCATTCCCGTCCGCATTAAGCGTGACTATCTTGCGGTGGCAGTCTATGACAGCTCCGTACTTCGATAGCCAATCCATTCCAAGGATCACCTCATAATCATTCATAGGGATAATTATGAGGTCTATGGGCAGTTTCTTGTCCCCGATTACTATTGGGCAATCCCGTAAAACCTGATTAGTTTGGGTGGGATTCCCGTTCGGAACTGTTACCCTAAATTCGCACTCAGCTCGGTGAGGCGTGACTCCTACTCTCGCGACATACTTCGTAGACGCGAACGAATGGGTCGCTCCTGAGTCAACTAGAATGCATGTGGGTGTTCCATAGGCGATGAGGGTACCTGTTACTACGGCCGGGTTGTTTTCTGCTTCCTCAGAGGTTATAGTGTAGACCCTGGCCGGTACCCTTGGGGGCTCTATCTGGTTCCTAGCTTGGTTTCCGGATCCACCTTCCGGACATGCCCTCAGGTAGTGGCCTGTCTTGCCACATTTGTAGCAGACGGCATTCTGGGAGTTGCAGACTCCCGGGTGTCTCCGTGCGCACTTCGGGCATACGGGTAGATCCAGTTGGGGTCTACCCTGGTTGGGTTTGAACTGTGGGGGTGGTCCAGGTTGATTCTGAGGCCCCTGTTTCCCTTCCTTGGCAACGAATTGCCGCTTCGGATTACTTCCGCTCCCCTGCGGCCCTTGTGCGAACTTGCGCTTAGCTTCTTGGGCGCGAGCTATTCTAGACTCGGCCTGCTCCGCCAAGAGCGCTCTCTCAGCCACTTGTGCATACGTGGCCCCTTGCACTCCCGCCATACTTACATCCCGATATAACTCGGGCTTCAGCCCTTCCATGAACCGCTCGATCTTGAGCGTGTCCGTGCTAACCATATGAGCAGCGAACCTTGAAAGCTGCTCAAACTTCCTGATGTACTCCGCCACTGTCATTGCTCCTTGGCGGAGGTTGATGAACTCACTCATCCGTTGTGCTCTGACAGGGGCGGCGTAATACTTTCCCCTGAAGATCTCCTTAAACCTATCCCAGCTCATCGTTAGGGGGTTTTCGACGGCTGAGACGGTTTCCCACCAGTGTCCGGCGCTCCCCCTTAGCAGGTAGGCGGCGCACATGACCTTTTCCGCCTCCGGGGTGCGGCTGTGCTGGAACATGTTCTCCAGCGTCCTCAGCCAATCCTCGGCGGATGTGGGGTCTACAGCATCCTCGAACAGTGGAGGATTTAGTTTCCTGAACCTCTCCCCGATCATCTCGATTCGTTCAGGTGGGGCAGGTAGATTGGCTGATTGCCCACCAGCATTTTGCTGCTGGATCAGCTGCTGAATCTGGGCCGACTGTTGCCGGACCAGTTCAGTCAGCTGCAGGATGGTAGCATCCCGACTGTCAGGGGGGTTATTAGTGTCCCAACCCTGATCAGATTCCCTGCTTCCTTCACCCCTAAGTCTAACCATCTTCTCAACCTATCCTGATAATTCCTAAGGCCAATAAATCAGACCATACAAGAAATTCACATAACATGGTACTTACAAGCAAGGCCGCTTCCGCGCTTTTGAGTGTGTGTGTATGGACAGTCTGCAGGACCTGTGACCGAAGCTCTGATACCACTCTGTCAGGACCCGTCGTCCCGCCCTCGTATTCCGTTCTAAATCTAAGTGTTAATGCTTTGTTATCGTGCGAGTACGTAAAAATGCGAATAAAATTTTTCATTTTAAACGTGCATGCGGAAGTTTTATATACATGTCAAAAGAATATTCGTAATTCGTTCTACAAATCATCGAAATCGTGTCTACACAAAATACAAGTGTGTGTGTGTGCAGCCAAAAGCTCCCTATGCGCCCGGCCTTCACAGGTCGTCATCCACACACACACTCCCACCTCAAAAGCGGTCGGATTGCGTCAAAAGATCGGCCTCGCATAAAAGTCTGATCACGTACCGTGATCGTCAGTACCTACAACACGTAACATAAACAATGAGCCACCGAGGCTCAGTAAGCAGAAATTATGCATGAATGCACGTGTCCTAACGATCGACAATCCACGCCGTCGTTTTCTAACGCTCGTACTCTTTTTCCTCATTCCCGTACTCTTTTCTTACGCTCTTACTTTTTTTTTTCTTATACTCTTATTTCATACGGGCCCTCGCCTTTCATTTCCCACTATGCACCCTATCATAGAGATCTCAAGTGTGGAGGTTCTCACACTAGAAGGTCACCTTCCGGAATCTTCCCTTACTCAGTGTGGCCTCCACGCGGGTACTTCGCACTGGTAGCCAACACCGAAGCCACCAACCTCGGAGGTCACCCGAAGGCATCTTCCCTCCGGGTGGTGTTTTACACGCTAGTAGGTCACCCTAGGGAATCTTCCCTTACTCAGCGTGTGCCCCGGGCCGCGTCCTCCAGGTTGTACTTCCCGCATACGAGGTATTCCCCCAGCCTCTTATTCAGGCCTTATAGTACGGGGTATTCCCTCAGCCTCTTATTCAGGCCTTATAATACGGGGTATTTTCCCAGCCTCTTATTCAGGCCTTATCGTACGGGGTATTTTCCCAGCCTCTTATTCAGGCCTTATCGTACGGGGTATGTCCCCAGCCTCTTATTCAGGCCTTATAGCTTCATTCGCTTTAAGGCTGCATAGGGGAAGCCGTGACTCTTCATTCGAGTCGACACACACGCCAATATCGGCGAGTATACATCGCACACAGGCGATCTTATGCACGCTCATACTTCGCTCCTTACGTACTACTCATGCGTGCAGATGCTCATGCTATGCCCATGTACTTATGCAAATCATACCATCATGCATATAAATTTATCATGTCTTAACATACACGTTCCACATAAAATACACGAGCACGTAGTTCATATAGATGGACGCAAGCAAGTTACGTGTCGTAGTTGAATTTCTACTTACTTGTCGTCCAAGCGTAATTAATGTTCTCCCTGTTTGCTCCTATTGTACGACCTTTTAAATAAAAAGGTTAGGGGGTTAGTACGTTGCTTCCTTAGCTAATTCGTCGAAGTAATTAAATTCCCTCTTTTAAATTATTTGAACTGGTGAAATTTCCTAGACTTCAAGTAAATTGATTCACGCCCTTTTAAATTTCCTAAGTCCCTTGATTTCTATAGCACATGACCTTATATATGCGTTTCGATCCTTAGTAAATTCCTTAAGTTAAAGGATTGGAATTTCTCTCATAAAAGGGGCTCGGCGAAAGTCACTTAATGTTACTTGGTTCTCCTAATTCGATTTCGTCGAATTGAATTTCTAATTTACATGAGTTTCGCCCGAAACTCATCCTCTAGTTGCTTTCGATCGAAAGTCACATTCGCTAGCCACTTTCGATCGAAACTCATTTAGATCAAATCCTGATTTCAATTTGGCATTTATCACGAATTGGTTTCGCTCGAAACAATACTAGTTTCGCTGAGTTTTCCTTCGATCGAAACCTTCTCAATTATCTAGTTTCGATGGATTGATTAAAGTTTCGCCGAATTCAATTTAATTTGAGGGTTTTCGATCGATTCCACTTTCGATCGACTTGAGTTTCGCCGTGTTCTTACGTGTGCATGGCGTCATCACTTTCGCTCGAAACCATGCATGGCAGGGAGATCAACTTAAATCAATTGCATGGCTTGGATGGAGTTTCGCCGAGTTTTGCTTCGGTCGAAACTCATTTCATCGGCTATCTTCAATAAATTTTAGGGTTTCGCTCGAAGCTATGCATGGTGAAAGGGTTTATGTGATTCAATTGCATGAGCTTGGGGTTGAGTTTCGCCGAGATTCATCTCGGTCGAAACTCCCCTTTCATTAGCTAATTTCGAGTGATTTTATGAATTGGGGCTTGAGTTTCGATCGATACTCATGTGTTAGGATGAGTTTCGATCGAAACTCCTAATTTATTATCTTGCAAATCAATTTGATCGAAACCTAATTCAATTCAAGGGTCGCCCGAAACCCTAAAATCAATTTCTTAGTTTCGATCGAAACTCAATTATTCATTTGGTCGAAACTACTTTCTTCCCAAATTCACCCCATCGAAACTTCTGCATTTCATCCCTTCTTGTCACCTAAATCGTGTGATACCCTCTTACAACAGAATATTTAAGTTCTAAGTTGTCTATAATATAGTTCCTAACACTGAATCATTCAATCGGGGGACCGTATTACGAGCTTATACATTCCATTTAGGGTTTTTCGAAATCTTCCTCAACTACTTGCCATTAATGCCATTAATAATCTCCAACTACACCTAGGGTACGAATTTAAAAGCTTTAAGGGAGATATTTCGCTTACCAACTTCGAATCCCTAGCTAGTTGGAGTGCTCTTGGTTCGATTTGGCTCTCGGCTCCCTCTTCTTTTCTCCTTGCTCTTTCGTTAGTTCTTAGGTGGAGTTTTGGGTTTTGGAATTTTTAGCTAGATATTTTTCTTGGCTTATGTTGGGTATGGCATGGGTCTTCCCTAGTTTTAGGGATATTTGTCCCCCATTTGGGCTTTTCTCATAAATTGGACCCATTTAAATCCCTTAGCCAAAAATAAAATCCCTAGTCCAACTTTAGTTAATTCCTTCCTTACTATTTCGGAAATTCCTCCTTCAAAATTTTTAGGGTCATCACAATTTCACGACATTAGCACTTAATTGCACATAGTTCTCAAAATTCTCACGAGCGTAAAATTCATGAAAATCACATACGCATAAGTCATATACGAAATCGACCTAAAATCACATAAGTCATACACGTAATTTTATTGGCCGACCTAACTTGCGGGGACCGGGGTCCTACAATGCCAGCACGGAGCTGGGCTTTAGGTCCCGAAGGGGGAGCTTCGGGTCTTCTCGCCAGCGTGGAGCTGAGCCTTTAGGTCCCGAAGGGGGAGCTTCGCGTCTTCTCGCCAGCGTGGAGCTGGGCCTTTAGGTCCCGAAGGGGGGGCTTCGGGTCTTCTCGCCAGCGTGGAGCTGGGCTTTTAGGTCCCGAAGGGGGGCTTCGGGTCTTCATGCCAGCGCGGAGCTGGGCTTTAGGTCCCGAAAGGGGAGCTTCGGGTCTTCTCGTCAGCGTGGAGCTGGGCCTTTAGGTCCCGAAGGGGGAGCTTCGGGTCTTCTGGCCAGCGCGGAGCTGGGGTTTTGGGTCCCGAAGGGGGAGCTTCGGGTCTTCATGCCAGCGCGGAGCGGGGGTTTGAGGTCCCTCTGGCCATTGTACACCATTGTGGAGCGGGGCCTCTAAGTCCTTCAAATGCTCAGGTGCATGATTCGGGCTTTGTTAGCCATTGGAGTCCCCAGTGCCTCGCACTCCTACTATGACAGGGACATGAACACTAACTGGAACTGGCCTCCATCTGGAGGAGGTGGACGTCGTCTGCCTTTAGTTGGCACAGTTCCTACAGATTCCTCCTCAGCTACCTTCGGACCTTGCTCGAGGCCATGATCAGTGACCTCCCTCAGATTTACCACTAGGATGAGTCATTCACATTTATCCTTCAAGAGACAACAGTTGTTAGTATGGTGGTCATATTATCATGGTATATAAATGAGAATAAAATTTAGAGGGTCATGGAGTTCAGGCTAAGGGCCTCCTCATCACGGGAGGTCCCCATGCTGATGTCAGGATGTCGTCTAGATTTGCATAGTGGTGCGAATCTCCGTGGGATTCTTGGCGGAGATTCCCAGGGTTCCATGTGGTGAGGCTGTGGCGTTGGCTTCCCTCTTTCCCGAGTGTGGCTCAGCTTTCTGCCTTCTTCTGGAGCTCCCAGCTCCCTTCGATTTTTCGGGTGGCTCACTAGCGGGGCTCGTGGAGGTCCGCCTAGGTGTTCTGAGATCCCTTTAAGATTCATTTGTACCCTCTTGCTCGTCTTCATCATCTCAGGCCTGAGTTTCAGGTCCTAGACGGGCAGTTAATGGAGGTCCTCCCCCTCTACATTTCACTTTCTGCCTTTGACTGACCTTTGGGTGTTTCCTGGGGCTCTGAGGCTGTTGCTGGGGTCATTTTTCTGTTTCATTTCCCCCGCCACTTTCGTAAATTGGCCATCGACCTACTGTGGTTCCACCGGCGATCGGGAATCGTCGTCTCCAGTTCGTCCATGTCGTCCCAACAGAACAGAACAAGGGAAAACAGTAAATTCTCAGCACATCTTCGCACAGTCACAGTAAAATTTACTCACGCCTTCAACTCGAATTTCCCACAGACGGCGCCATTTGATATGGGGCAAACCCAATCAACAAGATTTATTTGTGGAGTTCAAGAAAGTTAAATAACGGTAGATCGAATATTGTGAAGTTTCTAAGGGCAAAGGTGCTGTTTTTACGGGGGGACGTAAAAGGGGACCTATTGGGGGGCTTATTTGGTACGTCGGGGACCTTTCTGGACGTGTTTGGAACGTGGGGACCTGCTCGGGACATCTTTGGGACATGTTTAGACGTGTTTGCGGCATTGGGGACCTGTTTGTGGCGGTGGGACTTGTTTGGGGACGTGCCTGGGACGTTGAGGACTTATTTGGAACCTTGGGGACGTGTTGGGGCGTGCCTGTTTGCAAAGGACATAAAAGGAGGACGTGAAACAGAAGAACACAAGATGTACGTGGTTCGGATCTTTGCAGATCCTACGTCCACGGGCGCTCTGAAACCGGTTTCCACTATACTTAGAAGATTTACACGCTCATAACTCGCTTTTGCTCGTACATATTAAAAGATCTACTGGAAAGGAATTATTACAATGAGAAAGAAGGTGTTTTCGTGTATGGAAAGGTGTTAGAAAAATGAGAATGGCCTGTGAAAATAACCAAGTCTTCCTTTTATAGGCAGGAGTTGTGGTTATTGCCTGGAGGTCCCTTCCGTGATCCCTGGTGATAGGACCTTCTGGGACCATGTGCTGCTCAGCATGACAGGCCGTCTGTCACAGCAGTCCTTGACAGCTTTCAGACATATTTCTATAGTGAACAGTGGTCACAGCTTTTCCACAGTGATACTGCCCATCCATGGTCGACACGTGTCCTAGTACTCTGCTTTCCTACCTCTTTAGGGTCTTTTCAATGGAATCGTATTGGAGAGGCTTTCTCAGTCTTGGAGCTGTCAACTATTATCATTATTTATTAAACATATTTCTACCGGGCCTAACGGGCCTTTTCTTATTTATTTAATGGCCCATCTATTTTGGTCCGTATCAGTTTTGACATGGAAAAATTGTTCTACTTCCTCTACCTCAGAGGGTTGTGCTCAGTGTTAAAGCATGTACGTTTATTGATCCTGAGATTCAATATATCATTAGATGTGTTGCAGGTAGTGTAAGTACATACGGTTTCATGAGTCGACAAATGGTGTGCTATATTGATGATTTAGTTGAGAGAGTGATTCATAATGAAGTTTGAACAACAACAACAACAACAACAACAATAATAATAATAATAATAATAATAATAATAATAATCTATAATATATAGAAGTTGATGGGACTCTCATTGGAGTGACACCTCACCAACTCAAGCTCCTCCTTGATGCGACACGTCTTCAAAAAAATGCCAACAATTCTTTGGACTATATGCGTTGGTTTTGATGGATGTATATGAATGGTCAAATCTGAGGTGGCATCACATAAAACATGAATTCATTTTCTTTGAATGGATTATGTTGGTAGATGAAGAGGCTACGCCTTACGTTGGATATATTGTATTTAACACCTTGGTAGATGAAGAGGCTACGTTGGATATGGTGTGCTCTTGACGATTGTTTAGGGTGACTCTTACTTTTTTTTAAAATTAATTAATACTTGAGATTAATTAATACAAGATATGATTTTAGACTCTTGAGCTCCTTCAAAAGAGTTGTTTAGCAATAATATCTCAACAGAAAATTATAATGTTAAGTTTGAAGATTCCTTGGGTGGTGTTAACGGCGGATCCACGACGGCATTTGGGACTGTGGAGGAATAGTTCTTGCAGTCAACAATGTATGACGATTTGTCAACACACACTTCCATCTACAGAGGCGTGAGTCGATAACACACGCACGCACGCACGTACGTACGGGGAATATTGTTTTCTACAATAAGCTTTAATTAAGAGCCAAGAGACTATACACGAAGGTCTGAATGACATGATTAATTTAATTTGTGTTTTAGTTTTTATTCTCCTAAGCCGTATACGCGGACAGAAACAGATAAAGCTCATCTATGGGAGAATAGTTGTAGAAGAGAAGGGTAAAGTAGAAAAGGAGGGCATACGGTTTGTTTACCGAATTAGGATTTTGTTATGCGACCATTCCTATATCTAAAACATTTTGCGGACAGAAACAAATTAAGCTCATCTATGGGAGTATAGTTGTAGAAGAGAAGGGCAAAATAGAAAAGGAGGGCATACGGTTTGTTTACCGAATTAGGATTTTGTTATGCGACCATTCCTATATATAAGACATTGGGAATTACTATCACCGCCCCCTTTTTACTTGTTACCGCCCCCTAAAGGACTGCAAAAAGACGATTTAGCCCTTATGATATTTAAATTAATTTTAAAAGAAAAAACTAACTAAATATATAATTCCGGTACGAAATACTGAAAACTACATACACAAATAAATTCGAACGATCGATCGATACGGACAAAAAAAATTCGATTTAACATTTTAGGACCGATCGATCGATATTATCGGCCCTGCTGTGCACGGGCCGAACGAAATTTTCGGCCGTGCTGTGTGCGGGCCGATCGATATTTTCGGCCCTCACAGGTGACTAGGAAAAGGGGGCGGTGAATAGTAATCCAGTAAAACATTTGTCAAAATGAAAAACTTTTGGGGCTTGGATTGAGATTCGTTATCATCGCTGTCATTTGGGATGTGATCCTTGGTTGAAGGTACTTTTCATTTGAATTTGGTTGTCAAAACCAGTATGCATATCCTCCTAAAGAGTCTAATAGGAGTAGAAGGAAGACGAGAGCAAGAACGACTGCATTAAAAAAAACGATAAGGTAATCCCAGAGAGCGATCAACGGAAGAATAAAATGGTTGGGCTCAAATGCACTATGGACGGTCGGCATAAAATGTGGGTGATGACGTGGGGAACGGTAAATGTTTATAAACCCTTGAGCTTGAAAAGATTCAGATTTTTTGGTTGCTCATGAGTTTACTATTTGAGATTTGACCCATTTCATCCTTTTGTCACAGTGTACGTCGTGGAGAAAGTAAAGAGGATATTCCTTTGTGGTTTAGGTTTATGTTATCAATCTTTTGCTACTTTACCCTATTTGTTTAATTTTGGTGCAATTGAGCGATGACCCCAATGATTTTGAACTTCCGTTATTCAATGACCTTATTATTTTTATTTTTTACAATTCACGTGAATGTATAATTGTGGTTGTTTCTATGATTTGTACATGAAGCTTTTCAACATTAAGAACTTTCTATTGGTATAAAATGAGTCGTTCCATACGTGCTCGAGTGGCCACGGGTCTTACAATGTATGTATTGGTAAGACGGACAATAACATTATATTGTACGCTGTTTAGGAATTTCTTGGTAAGACTTTGTGCGGTAATACATAATCAGTCATGCAATTGAGCAGTCTTACAAAAATCAAGAGTCTTACTTATATATTATGACATGCAATTAGAAGAGCATTCTTGCGACAAATTAAATAATCTACAATATGTAAGATAACATGCACTTAATTAAGCAGTCATACAAAGTTGATGGTACTAATAGTCATACATTAATCAATCATATAATTACATCAACCAGCCTTACAAAAATGTTGCAGACCATTACTTTTTATGATAGTTAATTAGTGGAGCAGTCTTACAAAAGTATATTGTTAATAACACTCTTAATATAACAATTGGCTTCGTTGATGTGTTTCCTCATTCTGAAGACCACTTAGTACAGAAGACCAAATCATGCCTTTGTGTACCAGAATTTTCAACGAAAAAATTTTAACAAGAATGTGGGTAATAATCAAAGTTCTTATTTATCAAGGTTACAAGTGGCCGTTCAGCTTACCACCCCGACAGTTCACACTGAAAGTATCTAAGTTAATTAGGGGCATAGCATAAAAAGAGTTGATGTGTAACTTCGGAAGCCAGTTTTCACGGGCATGTGTATGTTGCCTTGGCTCGACTTATATTTCTTGCAGGAATAGGTAGAAAAGAATACGTCGTATGAGACAACGAGGTTGTCAACACACTATATCACAAAGTCATTAAAAATATCCCGATAGCTGTATTTAAATTTGATGCAAATACAATATCCCTTTACCTGCATTTAAATTTGATGCAAATAGTCTCCGTGCATGGCACGGGCCACGGGGAGACACTAGTAATACAAAAAGATGGGCTTGGATCATCGGGAATGAGCTGGTGAATTCGTGTGAAATCATGCAAATCAATTACTTACCATAAATGTAAGAAGTATATTATACACTGTGCCATTGGTATATATACAGTAACAATGTAAGAACATAAAATTTCTCAACATCTCCAACTGTAGGACAGTCTTCGGACATTCTTCTACTAAGTAATTAATTAACATGGAAATTAGTAAAGAACATAGAATTGAAATGTAAGTCGCATTAGCACGGATAAATTAGACTTCATTGCATTTCTCTAAGCTCAAACGATTGGAAAATAGAAACGGTGCATGCTCTTCGGTAGATTCTCAGCCGAGCACGTTCTTTGCTCGTACCTTATAAACGGACCGGTCTCTTCATATTCCAGGCAAATTTGTGGTCATCCAGTCTGGGGAATCTGCACATATTTGGTTAAGACATTTTACCTAAGATTCGAGAAATGATGCGTAACGCTTTTTTACAACCAAGCGAAATTAATCTGTTGCCCGCCTACCGTGTCATGTATTGCGCAGCGCATAAGCTTTCTTCAGCTTCATCAATTAGATGATACAGTACAATATATCCAAGGGTTCCAAAGCAATTCATGATCTCAATTTTTTTCAGTCACTGTATCTCTCTTACGTTACCAGAATGGAGCAAAAAAAAAAAAACTCGATAGACCAAACGACGAGGCATAATCTGCATTAATAAGTCCATGAGAAAACAAGATATAGCAAAAAAAAAAAGTTCTACAAGCAGCAAAGTTTACCTCTATAGCTCCGCCGGCAAGATTTGATTTTGTTACTGCAAACTGAGATCGTCATCTGTTCTTTTCCATTGTTTTTCACTTCTTCTGGAGAACGGAAAAGGCAGAATCACTTCTTTTCCGTTATTTTTTCAGTTCAATTTATGGAGACCATAAACTTTCATGCAGCTTGTTTCTTCTTCATTGGTGGTAAATGTCCGCGCTCCACAAATCGAAGCATTAGCGTATCCGCCTCGTTAAACTTCTTCTCTAAAAGCAATTTCTTGCTCACTTCTTCGCAAAGCTTTAGATCAGGAATCATATTTCGATTAAACATCCTACAGGCCACCTTATAAGATCCAATAGGATCCACATTCTTCAAGAAGCTTTTCATGAGAACATGGCAGGTTTTTGCATCGGATTTCGAAGCTGTTCTAAGAACTTTACCCAATAGTTTATAAGCTTCGTTGGTTTGACCAAAAGAACAAAGCTTTTCGATCACTTGGTTATACGCTGATCCATAGCCTTGTCTTGGAAGCAACTTATCAAGTACCTTCAACAAATCATCAACTTTCCCATGCCTAGTAAAATGGTGTATAATGGATCTGTAAGTTACAGGAGTCGGAAGCAAACCACGGTGAAGCATTTTATTGATCATTTCAACTGCATCATCCGTTTGACCTTTTCTTCCTAGCGCATCAATGAGTGTAGTGTAGGTAACTTCATCGGGATGTTTGTTATTCAAATAAATGTCATCAAAGACCGATAAAGCAGACCCCATGTCACCCTTTTCGCAGAATCCATGAATTAACGTAGTGAAATTCACAACATTTACAGCACACCCTCTTTTAAGGCACTCCTCCATGAACTTTTTGGCTTCGTCTACTTTGCCAATATGGCAAAGAGACTTCATCAGTAGGTTTATATCCACGGGGGACGGGAAAAATCCCTTGTTGATCATTTCCCTTACCACATCGCAGGCATCTGACAGCTTCTGCTCCTTGCGAAAACCGTGTAATAGCGCACTATAAGTCACAGCATTTGGTACCCACCAACCATCACTTGTGTCCAACATCTCCCTTGCCTCCAAAGATTTCCCATTTTGACAAAGACCGTTTAATAAGGCTGTATAGGAGACATAATTCGGCTTGCAACCATGTTTGTACATCTGCTGCAATAACTTCTTAGCCTGATCTATTTGGCCAAGTAAACAAAACCCGTTTAAAACAGCCGTGTATGTTACCACATCAGGTATACAATTCTTGGTGAGCATTTCATCGACAATATCTTTAGCCCTATCTATCTTTCCTAGTTGACAAAAACAATTTATCACAGCAGTGTGTCCAATTTTGTCGATGGTGAAACCTTTTTCCTCTGCTTCGCGTAAAAATCCATATGACTCTTCGGCAAGACCAGACTTAGAAAGCATGTGAATAAGGTTGTTGTAAGTTACTTGATCAGGCATCAAACTACTTTCTTCTGACATCTTCCCAATGAGCTCTTTCACATCATAGACCCTTCTCTCCTTGCATAAGAAACTCACCACCGTATAGTAGCTAACTTTATCCGGTAAACAACCTTTTAGAGGCATTTCTGCGAGCAAATTCATCGCATCCACAAACTTGTTCTCTTCACAAAATCCCTTAATCAAGCAATTATAGGTAATAACGTTAGGCTCGATCCCAACCACCTTCATTCTCTCCACAAACCTCAGTGCCTTGTCCAACCTCTTTTGTTCAACCAAAACATTAACTGTGGTGTTGCAAATAGATATATCGAGCCCAATTCCTGCTTTCTGAATGGTTGTCAACATCTGCAACGCCTTCCTCAGATGCCCAGCTCTACTGAAAGACACCATAACACATCCAAAATCTTCTGTCCACAGCTCAATCTTCCTCTTAACCATGATCCGAAGAACACGCTTAGCCCCCTGACACAGTTTAGTCTTACCAAGAATCTTGAGCATAAAATGATAGACAATTGGGTCGTGCTTATATCGCCATTGCCTGTGGGCCCAATAGAAGAAATTCAAAGCAATCCTTTCATCGGACAGAGATCTAAGAACAGCACAAACCTGAATTGGCTTTGCACTGCGCAGCAAGCGTCTTAATTCAAATTCCAGCTTTGGGGTCCACGATGCCCTAAGATCAATCAACCTACAAATCTCTTTAACCAAAGGGTGTCTCAAAACGTCGTCGTCCACCTCGATTATTCTTGAGGCCTCACTTTTCTCTAGTTTCTTCTTATCGGAATCCCAAACCCTAAATTCAGAACCATCATCGATTTCCTCCACAGACCTTTTTTCAGCACTAGAATTCTCTCCGTCAAGATGACACTGTCGCCCAGCCGTACTAGATTTTCCGACAACCGCCGTTTCATTGCTGCTGCCGAAAAAGGGTCGGCCATTATCTAGATAGCTGCTTCCCAAGCACATTCTACGATTTCTAACATAAAGCCGTTTCTGCAAATAATCACAACACAGACTATTATATTTTGAACATGAACCCAGTGCAAAAATCTTACTGAATCGGCGTGTAGCAACTACAGTTTCTCGGACATTCGAAAATGCTGGCATTCTAATGAACGGAAAGTGTGAATTTGGTAGAGTGTTATAACACCTGCTGTTCAATCTTCAGAGTTCAGACAATCAGAAGTATTGAACTGAACTGAGGCGAGGCATTCTTTAATTAAATAGGCTTTGAATTGCTCCATCTTTAAATAAAAAAATAGCACCCAAAATCGGACTTACCTTTGCACCCTTACTAACTCTTCGGTAAAGACTATTTACCCTTATTTAATGGCAATCAACAATCCTAACAATACTGTTATCCTCGGGATTCTCGGCTAAAGGTAAAATAACCCGCGACTCGAAATATCCCGCGAAGGGAAAGGTGGGGAGGGGAAAGCGGGGGAGCTCGAGAGATTCCCTCGCAACCCCGAGAAGCCCCCTCGTGATAACGTAGAACGCCCTAGGAAAGGACGAATGGGGGCAAAGTAGGAAGGGCTTGGGTAGACTGCTCATCGGGAGCCCGAGGACGACCTGGTCGGAATGATCTGCCTCGAGGAACAGGGGATAGCTCGAACAGGTCGCGGCAGGAATGGGCGAGGTGAGACAGAAGAAATGCGCCCGGGAAAGAAAGGAGAACCCGACCATGGTAAATTCACGCCAAGGAGAAGACGTCCCGGGAAGGAACGAAGGAAGGAAGAGGAAAGAAGAACGTGGGTTGAATGGGAAAACCACGATCTCCACACGATGTCCGAAAAAGGCGGGCGGGGGGAAGACCAGGTCAGGGCAAGGCAACCTGAATCTAGTATAAAAGGTAACGGTTGGGGATCACCGGGTACGCACACTAAAACGAAAAACCGTTCTTACTAGCCTAGCACCTGTTTTCACCCTTTTAAGAAAGAAACTGACTTAAGCATCGAAAGGGCGTCCCCGGCAACCACCCGGCCCCCTATAACCCGTTTTCATTGGTGTTTGAGTGTTAGGTTCCAACGTTGCTGTCGCTGGTCCAAGAAGACGCGCGAGTTCGTCGTCAAGCCAAGGTCGTTTTCAGCAGAACACATCATTGGCGCCGTCTGTGGGAAGACGTGAGAACGTATATTCCCAGAAACAAAACATGGTGGATTCTGCAAATGACCCCCAATCACCGCTGGTAGAAGAGGTGCCCACGGCAGAGGAAATGGAGAGAAGACTGAGGGAGACATTTAACGCTGAGCTGGGGAACCTAAGAGCAAAAGTTGAGATGTTAAGGGCGGAGCGAACGGCGAAAACCCGGCACGAATCACCGCAACGACCGGAGACTGAAGAAGAGGAGGCTGAGCGGCTACGTAGAGAAGCGGAAATTCCACACACCGAAGGACCCGACAAAGAAACCGAGGAGAAAACACTGAGAGCGAAGATCAACCCCCTGCGAGCTGAGACAAGGAAAGGCCGAAAGGCAAATCGCTGAGTGGGAATGGATGAAAGAAGAGATTCGAGCTTTGAAAGAAGTGACCATCCCACAAGTACCCCTCCCGGTGTAGAGGGGATCCCGTTCTCTGACGAAGTTTCTCGGGCTCCTTTGCCGAGCAACTTTAGGTTTCCTGACATGAGCAAGTACGAAGGTTCGGGACCACCCGATGATCATTTGGCCAGCTTTGAAGGTAACACTGCACTTTACCAGTTGGGAGATGAGATCAAATCTTGAGTATTCGCTACAACCCTTGCCCGAGGGGCTCAGCAATGGTTCACTATGCTACCTACTGGGGAAATCCACAATTTCGCAACACCCGCTCTTTCCTAAGACAATTCCCGAGCAACCGAAGGAGGCCATGCTCGGCGGTGAACTTACTGAACATGAAGCAAGGGGACCAAGAAAATCTTCGAGATTACCTTAAGATATTCAACGAAGTTATGATGGAAGTACACTCAGCCACCCCAGATTTGGTAATCGGAGCCTTCCATAACGGGCTGAAAAAGGGGGACCTCTTCAGATCATTGGTAAAGAAATACCCGGTCACGGTAGAGGAGTTGATAGTCCGGATCGAGAAGTACATAAGAGTGGAGGAAGCACACGCCTTTAAAAAATGAGACAAGAAGCACACACCTTTAAAAAAGGAGATAAGAAGCAGACGATCAGGACGGTGGTTATCGCTCGAGAACCAGTCCACCTCCCGAGCTTTAAGGAAGAAAATCCCAGACGGGAGACCCCGAGGGAACCCCCGACCAGTAATACCCGATGGAAGATAAGTAAGGCAAGAGCCTTGGAGATGTGCGAAGGACAGTACTTCATAAAGAGACCCTTTGGAAGCAGAAATGGACCGAGGAAACCCGTCTCGATGAAGTACTTCGAGTTCCATCGCGAGTGCAGCCACACCACGGAAAGGTGTTTTCACTTGAATGATTGGTGGAAGCTAACCCCGAAGCTCGAGCGGAGTTTGTTGATGAGGAGGGAGGAAACACCCCACGCAAGTACCCTAAAAGAGAATTCGAATAAGGGACAGGAAGAAGGCAAACCATACATGAACGACAGATGCCCGGATAGGTATCGGTGATCCCCAGAATGATACCAGCGACCACCCGAGCGAAGGCAGGCTGAATCACGAAGGGAGGCCAGAGTTGATCGAGGACGAGACAACAACCGCCACACTCCTGAGCAGACCCGAGCACCAGAGAAACCCCACGTGCCCCCACAGAGGATTAACATGACTCGAACAGAGCTAGAAAGGCTGAGGTGAGAAAGCTAAAAGTTGGGGGATAGCATCCGGAAAAAAGCGATCGGGGCCAACCATATCGTTTGGACCCGAGGACTTCCACGGAGGTGACGATGCCCATGACGATGCCCTAGTTGTTTGGGCAGAGATAGCCAATCACGACGTAGGAAGGGTGTTTGTTGATAATGGGAACTCGGTGAACATCATCTTTAAAGAGACGATGAATCAGGAGCTAGGGGAGTATCGCATGGACTCGGTGGAGACAACTTTATTCGGATTCACGGGACATGTGATTGAGGCCGTGGGGTTGATACGATTACCCCTGACCCTCGGGTTAGGAGAGCTGAAGAAAACAAGGATCACCCCGTTCCTGGTGGTCGATATGTCCTCATCCTACAACGTCATACTTGGCTGACCGGCCCTGAGTTCATTCGCCGCCATCGCCTCCGCCCTACACCAAAAGATGAAATTCCATGTCGGAACCAAGTGGGAGAGGTACTTGGGGATCGGAAGGTAGCGCGTAAGTGTTATGTGGAGGAAGTGAGAATCGAGCTGAAGTCCTTGAAGAGTCATCGGGGTAGCCGCCCCCGGAACCGCGAAACCTCTTTCGTCATACATACTATCCAAGGGCTAACGACTGAGGAGGAGATGGAAGAAATCATGATTCGACCTCATTCGGGAACAGTAAAAATAGTGCTAGACCTACCCTCTGAATTGAAAGAAGATCTCATCAAGCAGCTGAAGAATGAGGATGTTTTCGCCTGGAGCGCGAGTGAGCTAACAGTGATACCGATGGACGTGATGAAGCATCGGCTGAACATCTCTCACACGATCCGACCCGTCTTCCAAAAGAAGAGACACCTGGGAACTACTTAAAGCAGGCTACATTTGAGAAATTCAATTCCTGACCTGGCTCTCAAATGTAGTTCCGGTCCCTAAGTCAGGGGAATGTAGCTGATGTACGTGGACTTCTGGGACCTAAACAAAGCATGCCCGAAGGATTGCTATCCGCTACCCCGAATCAATCAGCTAGTGGATTCCACGGCTGAGCACGAGTTGTTATGCTTCCTAGATGCTTTCCAAGGTTATCACCAGATCGGGCTGGCGGAAGAAGATCAGTCGAAGGTTAGTTTTATTACTTCTGAATGGACCTACTGCTGCGTGGTCATGCCGTTCGGGTTGAAGAACGCGGGGGCTACATAGCAGAGGCTGATGGATCGGGTGTTCAAAGCTCAGATCGGGAGAAACATGGAGGTGTATGTGGACGACATCTTGATGAAATCTAAGACACAGAGCAGCTTCTAAGGAGATATCCAGAAACCTTTTCCACGGCCAGAAGGTGTGGGCTGAAGTTGAATCCCACCAAATGCACGTTCGGGGTACGGTCAGGAAAGTACCTTGGATACATGGTAACTAGGTCGGGCATCGAAGCCAACCCTGACAAGGTTAAAGCATCACTGACACGACATCCCCAAAAACTCTCAACGAAGTCCAGAGGTTGACGGGTAGGATTACGACATTATTTCGATTCATCTCTCGATCAGCGAAGCGGAGCGTGCCTTTCTTCATAGTGTTGCGAAAGGTGAAAGACTTCGAATGGACCCCCGAGTGCGAGAAAGCTTTCCAGGAGTTAAAGGAATACTTGAAGAGCTACCTGTGTTAAACAAACCAAAGCCCGCAGAAGAGCTGACAGTTTATCTCTCGACCACACCCCGAGCAATTAGCTCAGTCTTGGTCCGAGAAGAAGATGAGATACAGAAGTCGGTCTACTTTGTAAGTCATATCCTAAAAGGGGCAGAGACCCAGTATTCTTCCCAAGAAAAGCTACTTCTGGTGTTGGTGATCACGGTGCGGAAGCTGCGACCCTACTTCCTTTCTCACCCAATCGTGGTGCTGACAAATAGCCCGCTAGGAACAATCGTGACCCGACCGGATGTGTCTGGAAAGTCGATCAAATAGGTGTCCGAGTTGGGGGAGTATGACATCTAGTTCAAGCCCCGAGCTGTAGAAATATGGAAGATTTACGTGGACGGGTCCTCTTTCCAGTACGGAAATGGCGTCGGACTTGTGATCGTCTCACCATGGGGGGAGGAAACCAGTCTGGGGATAAGATTGGACTTCCGAGCATCCAATAACGAGGCCGAATATGAAGCGTTGTTGCTTGGGATGAGGACGGCTGTAACAATGGGATTAGCCCGAGTGACTCTACACTCTGACTCGCAGGTGGTAGTCCAATAGATATAGGAAAATTTCGCCATTAAAGAAGAAAGATTGATTGAGTACGCCAAGATTTTTGAAAAGCTAAAGGAGAAGTTTGAAGAATTCAAGCTGGTACTCATCAACAGAAAGGAGAACGAGAAACCAGACCGGATAGCCAAGTGGGCCAGCGCACTGAATCCACCCGAGGAAGGAATCAAAATAGAGAGGGCTCTACAAATCCACCAAATAAAGGAAGCAGAAAAATTCAGCCCGGAGGATTGGCGGTATGACATCTATCGATATCTCGAAGAACTGATTTTGCCTGAGGATAGGATTCGGGCCCGAACAACTCATAAGAGAGCAACTCACTTTACGATCATCGACGGGATCTTATTCAAAAGGTCCTACGCGGGCCCCCAGCTAAAAGTCATGTTCAATAGTTGAAAGTTGATTTTAATGTCTTGGCCTTGGAAATTTCGTGGCTATGTGTTCTAAGTCCATTTCTCACTCTGAAGAATGGTTCTAGAGAGAGTTGAGAGAAAACTTATGTTGTTCCTTGAAAAAAACCTAAGTTTGTGAGTGAGTGTTTAGTAAATCACACGCACATGCACATTTCTTCTAAAACATCTTCCCCTTCTCTCTAGCCATCCATGGGAGGAGGTGGAATTTGGATATGTCCCGGGGTCGGCGTGACGATCTTACCAAGGCGTTGGAGCTCGGAGAGGTCATTACGTTGCTCGGAGCGGACTACGACAACCGAGACTACAAGGCGAGAGCTTGGGATCTTCGCGACGAGGGTAAGCTTCGAAAACAACCCTTATCATGTGTCATGCATATTTTCTTTATATAACCAAGCGATCCGGAGATCCTTACGGGGATCCGAGAAAATTTTAAACTTTCGCTGTGTCTGAGATTTGATCTCGTGACACCCGGAACTCCCCAACACCGCGTACCTTTCTCGGGGCAAGTAATCCTGCTCCACGGCCGCTTCAAGCTCCCGAAGGGTTTTCTCTGCCTCGGCCCGGGCTTCTTTCTCCTCAGGGAGAGTCCTCCTTGCTTTCTATAGCTCAGCACGAGTGTCCCTCACCTTCTTCTGTACCTCTTCCTCTTGAGACTTGAGTTGCTCCCTTACTTGCGCCATTTCCTCTTTTGGCTTCCCTTCGATCTGGATGAATTCAACGCAGTCCTCGTGCATATCAAGCATCCTATCCATGGCTTCAGTCAGGCAAACCTCTGGGAAACCAAAAAGGTAAGGAAAAGAAGAGAAACACCTTGTGGAAAGGAAATAGAAGGGGAAAAAAAAGATGGATACCTGACCCATGTTCTGGGCGAAGGTGGAGAAGAATTCCCGGGGGACATCTTCGAAAGATGGAACCGGTTGGCCTCATTCGGGAACTCCAAAGAAATTCCACACATTGAGCTCCCCGAGGGCGGTGAAAATAGTCTGGTTGCTCTGACGGGTCGCTCGCAAAAGGAGAGCCCTCAGTGGTGCTCGCGCTCACCTTGGCGCTGGATTTGGTTTTCTTCGTCGCCGAGCCGCTGGGAGCGGCTGACGCCTTCCTCTTGGGGGCTGTCTTCGGAGATCCCGAAGAAGAGGCAGAAGCCTTGACTTTGCCCTTGTTAAGGGCTCGAGTGACGGAGGCAGGTGGAGGAGCCTGAGAAGTATCGCCTATCTTCATCATCTCCTGGAACTTAAGGAGGTCGGCGTGATCCATGCGTAAATCTGAGATAAGAAAGGGATTCGGTCAGGGGCAAAGGAAAGACGGAAAGAAAAAACCCGCAGAGCATACCTAAATTGTCTATCGAAATCCCTTTAGAACAGAAATCGAAGTGACAGGGGAGGTCGTCTTTAACCAGCTCGAGAGCGCTGAAGCGTCGTCCCCCGAGAGCCTCTTTAAAACTCATAATGTCCAGGTTGGAAGCAGGAGGGAGAGGGGTCGAGATAGATACAGCTTTCGGCCAGTGGTCGATAGTTTCATTCTCGGGACACCCTTTGGGGTATCGAACAAAAAAGTATTTACTCATTCACCCTTTGAGGGATGAGGGGTTCCCGAGAAGGAATTCCTCGGAAGCGGTGGAAGAGAAGAACTTACCGGGCTCTTTCTGGTTTATCTTCAAAAAAGACAAGAGTAGTGAAAGAAAGAATGGAAGCTGAAAGTACTCGATGAGGATGGTTAAAGAAAGTAGAAGGCTGTAGGAGTTCGAGGTTAACTGGCTCGGGGATATTTGGAAGTAATTACAAAGATCAGCAATGAATTGAGGAAGAGGCATGTAGCACCCGTGCCCCGTACGCCAATTAGTCGATGAATTTACATGCGCGATTTATGCTTACGTGACCTATGAAGTACGTGCTCAAGCCATTACATGAATTTCGTGAATTAATTAAGCGCATTTCGTACAATTATTCTGTGCCCGTGTAAATTATGTGTTGAAATGAGTGCCTAGTTGTCTCCTGAAATTTGTGCATTTAATCTGTGATCATGTGACTAATTTAATTATGTGCCTACGTGACTTAGGAAATTGGTGAAATTAATTTGGGCCATATGGCTTCCAACTTAATTGGATTTTTGAAAATAGCCCCAATAGGAAATTGGGCCATGAGTGAAAATTGGATTTAAAATCTCTAGTGGACTAGAATTAAAATATTAGGCCCAATGAACATAGGAGTGACTTTTGATACAAAACTTCCTTGAAATAGGGGATATTTTCGTTACTTGAGCTTGAACCACTTAAACCTCACCTAAAAACCATTTCAAGTCCACGAACACCATAGAAAGGAAAACAACGAAAGCTGAAGCAACAAAGAAGGAAGTGCCGAGCAGAAAACCGCCCCAAGTTCGAACTGGTATAAGCTCCCACCCTAATTTTCGTGTTCTCATTTAAGAAATAATTGTACCCTGGCAGGCTTAGGCACGAAAATACATATACCGTGTGTTAGCAGTTGTACGACCTTAATTCTCGAAGGTGTTTTAACCTTAGTCTAGGATTTTAACATGTTTTAGGGACGTTTAGACAGGAAAATAAGTTTAAGTGTGTATAAATGTTAAGTTCGGGTTTTAGGGTCTTAAAGAAGTTCATACGGTCTTCAACGAGTTCTTAGGAAAATAGCTTTTTGATCCTTAAAACTAGTGTATCGCGAATTGGAAAGTGTTTTAGTAAGGTAGGATTCGTAAAATATGAATTTCACGAAGTGGTATTTCGCGAATCGTAAGCCGCGGACTAAGGGCCGAGGCACTTTTGCGAATGGAGACTTGCAAATTGGGGTTCGCGAATTGAGGGCCGAGTGGCGACCCATTGGAGCTTGGCGAGTTGATGATCGATTATGCACTTTGCGAAACCATGAATCTGCGAAACTCACTTCGCGAATCAAGGGAAGAGTTTGCGAACTCGGAGGGGAGATGCAACTCACGGACCGAAGAAGTTGGCGAACCCAATGCATTTTGCGAACTCCATGCAAGACGGCGGACCCGCAGAAGATTTGTGTATCCATGCCCTTTTCGCGAATTGTGAGAGGTGAGCTTCACGAATTATGAGGTTGGCGAACTCGAGGGCTACATGAGAGAATTCGTGAACTGGTGGCTTGGAGAGATTCGCGAACTAAACAAGTCACGAACTCAATTCGCAAAATATAATTTGGCGAGTCCATGCAGTTCGCAAATTGACTAAACGGCTAAAGCGAGTTCGCGAACTGAGTTGAATAGAGTTTGGTGAATTGAGGAACAAAGGAGGTTTGGCGAATCCAAGTTGGCGAATCCAGGCAGTTGCGAGTTCCATGCAAGTATGAATTATTGAATTGAGTTCGCGAAGTGTGCCTGATGCTAGATAAATTCGCGAAGTATGAACTTGGCGAACTAGGTTTCACGAATTAGGGTAACTTCACGAATCGAACCCCTTAAGATAAAAACGTTTTAAGTTATAAAAAAAACTATCGCCTTTTGAGGAAAATTGTTTTTACACCAATTAAAGAGAAAATTATTCTGAGTCCAATGAGCATAGTCCCTCATAACGCCCGATCAGAATTTGCCTATCGGTGTTTTCGGGGTCGATTTTCGGTATGGGCAGACGATGTTTCTGGAGGAATTTTGGAACGAAAATTTACGTAGTCAATTAATATAATTTATAGACTGACTTTATAGCCTTTTCGTGTTAAAAGGACGAAACGTTAGGAAATTCACCAGATCGGCTAGCAAATAGCTTAAGGATGAATTTATAAACTTCACGAACTAAATAAGTTCATAAAGTAACGTCGTGAGTCAATAGGAATTTAGTGAACCATATAAGTTCACGAATCATACGAGGCTAGGTTAGTTGACAAGTAGGTATAGTTCACGGGTCGACTCGACTTAGTAGATCATTGTGAGTAGTTTTAACACAAATCGATAACTAATATTTGAAATGAATAGGAAGCTTAAGAAATAAATTTCGGGATAATTTAGATGGCGTACTGACGTAATAATTTTATAGTTAAGGTCGAGGCTTAGGAAATTCGTCGAACCAGTAGCATTAATCGTCGGCCAGGTAAGTGGAAGCTCCACTTCAACTACAACACATAACTTGTATGTGCATAAATTATGTGATATGGTGTGATTACGTGCAAACATGAAATTTATGTGACTACGTGCCCTCATGATAGAACGTGAAGTTTATGTGATAAATTTAATTACTATTCACGGCATGACATGCATACGCAACGATTCACGACATGATCACGTGCATGCACGCTTAGTGTGGAAGTTAGGACACGAGAGCATGCACTAGTCGGGATCACCGGTGAGCGATGTATAGTTGCCGATATGGGCATCTGTTGTCGAGTCACGGCTCTCCTATGTCACCATGGCGGCGGTAAGGCATCGCCGAAATTACGATTAAGTTGGGGTAAAGACCCTTATGACCGGAAGTGCGACCTGGAGGGTGCGACCCGAGGGAAGACGCAACACCGAGGGTATCTCGGGTGTTGGTAACCTCGGAGTGGGCTACCAGAGTGAAGCGCCCGCGTGCCAGGCCGCACTGGGCTTAAAAGACACCTTCTGAACTGCATTGAGCCGGAAAGGCATATCAGCCTCCCAACATGAACAGCAATTTGCGTATTGGGGTTGCCTCTTAATGTCAACCGTTGGGCTGAAAAGGCGTTATCAGCCTCCCAGGTCACATTGGGCTAAAAGGTACCACAGAGACGAATAGGGGTGGCCTCTCAACGACGACCGCATTGGGCCGAAAAGGCATTAGCCTCCCAATGTGGATCGAGTTGGGTTAAAAAGGTGCCATGGAGTCGAGTGCAAATTGCGAACTAGGGTGGCCTTTCAGTTGTGTGTCTTGTATGTATGTACGAAGTTCAAATGAGCTCTATGATGGTGCGTAGCGAGATAGAAAAGCCGAGGGCCCAAATATGAAAGGAGAGAGAATGGAAGGAAAGTGAAGTCTAGAAATGCATTGACGCGGATGTCACTGCGAGTTAGGACACGTACACTTCATGCATAAAGTTTTCACTTACTGAGCGCTTTAGCTCACCCTTACGTTGTGTGTTGTAGGTGTGAGCGAGCACGGTACGTGATCGCCTAGCTGGCAAGGCAGCCTTTTGATGCTTCCGAGCGACTTTTGGGGTGGTGTGTACGTGGATGACGACCTGTGTGGCCGGGCGCATAGGATCTTTTGCTGCGAATGTATACGCTACCCGTAGGTTTAGGACTAACATGTAATTAGGACTTGAAGGAATTCTTTTGTAGGAACTCATGTATTCTTTTGTCACGTAAGTGTATTTTTTTACGTGTACAGAAATGACCTCCTTCACGAAAAGGAAAAATTTCATACGCATTTCTGCATTACTTTAAGTCATCGCATCGTTAGGCACTTAGGATGACGCTAGAAATGGTAGCGATGGCTAGGGTCGCTACAAGGCAGACAGAAGCCCATGTCGAGTTGTTCGAGGAAGAAAGTATGAAAGCTCTCGAGAGTCCCGCTGGCTACTTCCCGAGGGTTGGGGATCCTGACCTCGAAGTCGGGACTTAATTCAGCCTGATCGATGATGATTGGGATGTGAGAATCCTGCAGGCTAGAGACTTGCACTTCGTGCCACGAAAGCTTAATCGATTCACGGAAGTTCACCATTTGGGAAGACCAATGAGACAGGGCTTGAAGATATGCTTCTTCACGAGGGAACCCTATAATCTGAGGCGGGTGAAAATATCTAAATCAGGAAAATCGGCAGAGGCCTGAATCACGTTGAGAAAAGAGGTTAAACACGCAGAAGGAGAAGGAATTTTTGGGTGACTGGAGAGGGAAACTGAGGAAGAAAAGGAAGAAGAAGAAGCGGAGTTGCTCGCAACGGAGGGACGCATCAAACCTAAAAGACCTAGCGAAGCAAACAAGGGCGAAGGTAAAATTAGAAAACAAAAGAAAGAAAATCAGAGACATCGCCCCTAACAGACAATCACGGTACCCAAATTCAAGAAACAAATCAAGGACAGCGACGGGGAAAGAAATAAAGAAAAGGAGAAATACTTACTGGCTTGGGAGAGAAGGGGGAGCGTCGAGTCGGGAGACGAAACGCCAAGTCGGAGGTTGAATCACTGCATCGCCGGAGATATATGAGAAAGGAGAAGATGAGGAAAAGGGGAACTGAAAACCCTACAAGGAAAATGAGAGCAAGATAAAAGGAAAAGAAAGAAAAGAAGAAAAAGAAAAGCAAAAAAAGGGAAGGGGAAGGGCCGTTATCACCATGGAGAGGGACATGTGTTCACGTTGATTGACCTTGATGCAATAGGGCAAAAGTTTTTCCCGCCCAACGTTTCATGACGTGGCCTATAAAGGATAAGGAGGGGAAAAACCCGAGAAAGATTGTCGGGAAGAGCAAGAGGATTTCTAAACTAGTTATTTTACCGATACCTCATGCCCAAAACTCACTACACTCGCTTTGGACTATTTTAGGGGGGACTATTGTTACCCTCGGGCATTCTCGGCTAACGATAAAATAACCCGCGACTCGAAATATCCCACGAATGGAAAGGTGGGGAGCGGAAAGCGGGGGAGCTCGAGAGATTCCCTCGCAACCCCGAGAAGATCCCTCGTGATAATGGAGCGAAGAACGCCCTAGGAAATAACAAATGGGGGAAAAGTGGAAGGGCTTGGGTAAACTACTCATCGGCAGCCCGAGGACGACCTGGTCGAGATGATCTGTCTCGAGGAACAGGGGATAGCCCGAACAGGTCGCGGCAGGAATGGACGAGGTGAGACAGCAGACCACGGTAAATTCACGCCAAGGAGAAGACCTCACGGGAAGGAAGAGGAAAGGAGAACGTGGGTTGAATGGGAAAACCACGATCTCCACACAACGTCCACAAAAAAGGCGTGCGGGGGGAGACCATGTCAGCGCAAGGCAACCTGAATCTAGTATAAAAGGTAACGGTTGGGGATCCACCATGTACGCACACTAAAACGAAAAACCGTTTTTACTAGCCTAGCACTTGTTTTCACCCTTTTAAGAAAGAAACTGACTTAAGCATCGAAAGGGCGTCCCCGACAACCACCCCGGCCCTCTCTAACCCGTTTTCATTAGTGTTTGAGTGTTAGGTTCCAACGTTTGCTGTCGCTGGTCCAAGAAGATGCGCGAGTTCGTCGTCAAGCCAAGGTCATTTTCAGCAGAACACATCAAACACGTGACAAAAAAAATTAAGGGTTTACAGGTTTAGGGTTTAGGGTTTACTGTAGCGAATCTGAAACATTAGACCCGTGATAGAACAATAAAGAAGTAAAAGTAAAAAAACAACCATTTTCACTCTCTTGCACTGCAAATCGGTCTCCTGCACACAAAGCGTTTTCTCCCCTGCACTGAAAATCGTTTTATCTGCAACTCGAATCCAAATCCGAACCTCAGTCGACAATGGCAATCAACGAGAGCACCCAAAGAGTGAAGATATTTCTTCTACTCTTCGTCTTCTTCAATTTAACCCTAGCTTGATGTGGACCTGTGGTTGCAAGCGCAGTGGATCCGTGCTTGCAATCATAGGACCCACGTTTGCAAGCATACGACCTGTTTTATTAAGCATCGGACCGTCCTCGCAAGCATAGGACCCGTGCTTGCAAGCATATGACCCACGCTTGCAAGCATCGGACCGTGCTCGCAAGCATAGGACGACGCTAGCAAGCATCGGACATGTGCCTGCAAGCACAGGACCCCCGCTTGTAAGCACGAGACCCGTTCATATTATCATGGGACCCGCCCATAAGATGATGCAGTTCCCCCGCGGGTCCTATGCGAATATGTGCGGGTCTGTTGTATAATAGCGCGGGTCTTCTGCTCTGGCACGCAGGGTCCCGTTCCTATAAGTCACAGGTCCCTGCGTGCAAGAGCAGGATACCTGCGCTTTTATACAGCGGACCCGAGCATATACGCATCGGACCCGTGCGGGAACCACATCATTGCGCAGGGGTCTGATGCGGTTCTGTACGTGAATCTTAGTATATGCGATACGTTCCACTGTGCAGCTGTGCATTAGGGTTTTATATTTTAATATTCATACCATGTAATTAGCTAAAATATGTTATAATTACGTGTAAATTAGGTTGTGATGAAAATGCAATTCGGCAGTGGCGACGAAGCTTTAGACAAATGTATTACGCTGACCTCGCTCTATGACGAGGCCAGCCAGGTCATAAGAGTGTGTCTGAACGACCTTGAGTGGGAGATATATAGGACCGAGAGTGCTTTTGGCCGACTCGTTAGTGCCGAGCCGAATTATAATCTCTCGGCCCAGTTGCTATGGTACCTCATCTAGAGGCAGACGACGTTGCACAACTGCGATGAGCTTTGGATGGTTGTTGGCAACAAAACACTCCGATTTTCAAAATTGGAGTATTGCCTAATCACGGGGCTCAAGTTCGCAGTCAAGCCGCGCGTGTTCCCTAATACAGCTTTCGCTGGCACACATTTTGGCAACCTTGCCCTCGTCCGCATGTTTCACGTGACGCGTCGCTTGGAGGAGTTGGTTGGCGACGAGGAATGCGTGGACCATGAAAAATTTAAGCTGGCAAACATTTACTTCGCCACCGCGGTCTTGATGCCTCGACCGTCGAAGACGAGGTTGCTTTCTCCCAATATCCTTGGGGCACCGTGACTTTCAGGGAGGTCATCCGATCCGTTAAAGTAAATCTACGGGAGAGGGACGATAAGATTGGCTGATCAGTGGGTTCAGACAGCCACTTCAGGTGATTTTCTAATTAAGCTTGGCATATCTTGATTTAATTTATTAACAATTGCTAATATTTTTTGTATTATTTGTATTCAGGTACTAGCGTACGAGTGCATATCAGGCGTTGCACAGGAGTTTGCAGGGCGTAAACAAGAAAATCTTATGCCATGCATACTGAGGTGGGTGACGCACAATTGGCGTCGCAGGGAATGCCCGAGTTTTAGGACCGTCGCAGCTGCCACCAACGGGTCTCCTATACGAAGGTTATTAGTGCCGTCAGCGGTCGAGTTGGAGGCGGAGTACTTTCGGGACAGCTTCTTTGTCAAGGCGGGGCACGAACTATTCGACCGTGTGCAGGGCCTACTCCAGGAAGGAGTTGATGTTAGGTATTCCTGGGGGAAGGAGATCGGCACCAGCACGTTGCCATCCAACAGGATTTCGATGCACATGTTATCCCCCAAATCTCGAGTAAAGGCCACCGCGACGAAGATATGATGATGCCTCAGTACTGGTTTCGTGAATCGCCGCCTCCATCGATGGGAACTGATAAACGTATTTCACTACGTTTATCACAGTATTTAAATGGGTTAAAATAGAGCTCTAGCCATCATTTTATACATTTATTCACCATATTTACACTTCTTTCGATATTGAAGGACCTTAGACGGCTCTCGGGCAAAAATGAGTGAAAATGAGGCAAAATGGCAAGTATGAAGAAATCAGTCATGTGTCACGGTCGTGACACTCCTTGCACTAGGCCGTGACAATGGACAGAACCGAAGCCAAAGGACACTGGTCTCCGTCATGGCCGTGACACACATTGCACCAGGCCGTGACAAGAGGCAGCAAGGAAGCCAAGCAATGCAGAGCATAGTCACGACCGTGAAGCCCGAAAGTAGCAACGAACTAAAAACTTCATATCTCTCAATCTAGACCTCAGATTGCGAATCCATTTTTTTCGAATCAAGATTGGCAAGTCTTCTATCTATGGTTAAAATTTCAGGTCAATCGGAAACCGTTTACCCCTCTGAGAGAAATACAAAACTGTCACAAAGATGTTGAAAGTGTCACGGTCGTGACACTACTGCACGAGGCCGTGACGTACGGCAGTGAGCTCATTTTGTGCCCCGAGAGTATCACGGCCGTGACGTATCATGTCCCAGGCCGTGACCGTGTTGAATTTCACTATAAAAGCCCAATTCCAACTCAGAAAGAGGGGACACCTACCAGATATCAACCCTAATCAATTAAGAGACTAAAAAGAGCAGAAAAGAACAGGCAAACGTGTCCCGGAGCGCAAGAGATGGATTAACGATGAATTCCACGCAGAATTGAACGAAGAACGAAGATCCTTCCACGATCTCAGATCTATCAGTAGGAAAGATCATGAGTTCTTCGCCTTTATTTCTTATTTCTTTCGTTGTTTTTCCTTCAATTATGAGTAGCTAATTTCCCTATGTATTTGGGAGTAGATGAACGCTATGTTATTTTGTAGTTAAGACATATAATTATCGTGACTCTGTGTTTTGACTATTTATCGTTCTATGAAGTTGTTGCGTTGCTTTAATATGTCTATGTGTTAAAGTGATCATGTTGAAAATCGTTCAGGGCGACAGCTAAATAACGATTAGGCCGTTCGTAGAAGATAGGATTCGAGTATATGGCGAAAGCAAATACTCGATCCTCACCGTTAGTAATTACTAAATCTTAGATCCCCGTGAGTGTTTAAGGCGACAGCAAACTCGCGAGCGGGTAGGAAATTACTGCAATTTAGTCTTAATCACGTAGGAGCAATTTTATTGTCTTGGCCTATAGTACCTAGCGGGATTCGAATCCCAAACACATCTTTATCATCTGAAAACTCTCGTACCAGTTAGCCGTGTCTTTGAATCTCTAGTTGCTTTAGGTTTGGTCTGTTACGTTAATTCGTAAAACAATCAGCGTATTTATCTAGGTTAGATATCGAGTCGATAGGTCACTACTAGTACTCAGTTTATTCCTCGTGTTCGATACTCGTTTACTCACTTTACTGCACTACACACGATAGGTCCACTGCCTATCGCACGTTGGTGATAGTAATTAGGTATTCGTTTTATATTATCACTTGTCTCACTTGCAAATCATATTAGCACACCCCGTGTCGATCAGGAACATCATGCGGTTATGGAGGCGCTTCGGAGGCACGCTTCGAGGAATGGTCGAGAAGTGTGGAGCGAAACTTCACAGACCTGTTTGAGCAATTCGACCAACTTGGCACGCAGCTATCGTAGTTCCAAAATGAAGAGACTCGAAGGTGGGAGACGAACGAGAGAAGGTGGGACGCGTACGAGGAACGTTGGTGCCAAATGCAATCGCGAGCGAAAGCATCAGAGTGTTGGGGAACTCGGTGGAGGAGCTGGCGAGTGACTTGTTGGTGGATCGCGCACTTCGCGTGAGAGATGGACCAAATTGTGCAAGGGTCCGAGTCAGGACGCATGGGACGGTCACAGTCCGTCCGAATGGGCGCATCCATGTTACGCCGGTTACGTTCCATCTCAAGTGGATGATGAAATCGACGCGCAGAGCGAGCATTGTTATGAGATGAACCCATCTACTTGTAGGGCACCGACTGGGATCAGTCGACGAAGACGGTGGTAAACAAGGGAAAAGCTGTGGTCGACGCGACCCCGGAGGAGCGGCAGACGAATCTGTCGACTGGTCTCCGTCATGACCGTGACACACATTGCACCAGGCCGTGACAAGAGGCAGAAAAGGAAGCCAAGCGATGCAGAGCACAGTCGCGACCGTGAAGCCCGCCTGAAAAGTAGCAACGAACTAAAAACTTCATATCTCTCAATCTTGACCTCAGATTGAGAATCCATTTTTCCGAATCAAGATTGGCAAGTCTTCTATCTATGGTTAAAATTTCAGGTCAATCGGAAATTGTTTACCCCACTGAGAGAAATACAAAGCTGTCACAAAGATGTTGAAAGTGTCACGGCCGTGACACTACTGCACGAGGCCGTGACGTAAGGCAGTGGGCTCATTTTGTGCCCCGAGAGTATCACGCCGTGACGTATCATGTCCCAGGCCGTGACCGTGTTGAATTTCACTATGAAAGCCCAATTCCAACTCAGAAAGAGGGGACACCTACCAGATATCAACCCTGATCAATTAAGAGACTAAAAAGAGCAGAAAAGAACAGGCAAACGTGTCCCGGAGCGCAAGAGATGGATTAACGATGAATTCCACGCAGAATTGAACGAAGAATGAAGATCCTTCCACGATCTCATATCCATCAGTAGGAAAGATCATGAGTTCTTCGCCTTTATTTCTTATTTCTTTCGTTGTTTTTCCTTCAATTATGAGTAGCTAATTTCCCTATGTATTTGGGAGTAGATGAACGCTATGTTATTTTGTAGTTAAGACATAATTATCATGACTCCGTGTTTTGACTATTTATCGTTCTATGAAGTTGTTGCATTGCTTTAATATGTCTATGTGTTAAAGTGATTGTGTTGAAAATCGTTCAGGGCGACAGCTAAATAACGATTAGGCCGTTCGTAAAAGATAGGATTCGAGTATATGGCGAAAGCAAATACTCGATCCTCACCATTAGTAATTACTAAATCTTAGATCCCCGTGAGTGTTTAAGGCGACAGCAAACTCGCGAGCGGGTAGGAAATTACTGAAATTTAGTCTTAATCACGTAGGAGCGATTTTATTGTCTTAGCCTAAAGTACCTAGCGGGATTCGAATCCCGAACACATCTTTATCATCTGAAAACTCTCGTACCAGTTAGCCGTGTCTTTGAATCTCTAGTTGCTTTAGGTTTGGTCTGTTAGGTTAATTCGTAAAACAATCAGCGTATTTTATTAGGCTAGATATCGAGTCGATAGGTCACTACTAGTACTCAGTTTATTCCTCGTGTTCGATACTCGTTTACTCACTTGACTGCACTACACACGATAGGTCCAGTGCCTATCGCACGTTGGTGATAGTAATTAGGTATTCGTTTTATATTATCACTTTAGCACACCACGTGTCGATCAGAAACATCACGCGGTTATGGAGGCGCTTCGGAGGCACGCATCGAGGAATGGTCGAGAAGTGTGGAGCGAAACTTCACAGACCTGTTTGAGCAATTCGACCAACTTGGCACGCAGCTATCGTAGTTCCAAAATGAAGAGACTCGAAGGTGGGAGACGAACGAGAGAAGGTGGGACGCGTACCAGGAACGTTGGTGCCAAATGCATTCGCGGGCGAAAGCATCAGAGTGTTGGGGAACTCGGTGGAGGAGCTGGCGAGTGATTTGTTGGTGGATCGCGCACTTCGCGTGAGAGATGGACCAAATCGTGCAAGGGTCCGAGTCAGGACGCATGGGACGGTCACAGTCCGTCCGAATGGGCGCATCCCTGTTACGCCGGTTACGTTCCATCTCAAGTGGACGATGAAGTCAACGCACAGAGCGAGCATTGTTATGAGATGGACCCATCTACTTGTAGGGGCACCGACTGGGATCAGTCGACGAAGACGGTGGTAGACAAGGGAAAAACTGTGGTCGAGGCGACCCCGGAGGAGCGGCAGATGAATCTGTCGATCGGTGCTAAGCAAAATTAGTTCTCGCGCTTGGAGGTCCATATTAATAAAAGTTTAAGGCTCTGGTCCATCGTAGAGAAGGAAATACAGTCGTTGGAAGACGAGGCGTGGGTCCAGTGCGCGATCGACAAGCATAGGCGAGACTGGTTTGAGGAGCTAGCCACGCCAACGAATCCCTGCTCTCCTCCGTCTTCATTAGTTTGTTATTATCCTAATTTCTAAAGTCGTCGTTGTGCTTTTTGGTTTTCAGCATATAAGTAAATCCCTGCGCGTTCATTGAGATGCAAAAACACTCCTTTCGTGCGAAGAATTTAGCGTACATGGATACGCATTTAAGTCCGTGATCGACCTCCAAGGCCTAGACGAAGATGGGCACGTCGAAAAGGGGATGCTTCCTATTGTTGGGGTGGGCCCGATTAATCGACGCTGGCCCCCGAACAGCACAACGTGGCTATAGCGGAAGCACGGTTGTACCGTGCGGCGTAGGGTGGCGAATTTTCGATTTTTAATATCTAAATTCAACCTTACACCATTCAGCTTCTCCCGAGGGTCTAAGATATTGCCCTAAGCCTCGGGAGATCACGGTTAATTCGAATTATCAAAATTCGAATTTATTTCCAATTTATTTGAATTAATAATTTAGATCCAAATTAATCGAACAAAGCGACAACCAGTAGTTTTTTGATTATTTGGAGACCGAAATGATTTTTAATCAATACCAAATTTTCCAGAATAATTCTACACTTCCTAACGTTCGCAACGATAGGTCTTTCGAATTATTCCGATGTCGTTTGGTATTTTTCACAAAATTAAATCTGTGGTTCGAAATTATTAATTCTGTAAAGCGGTCTTTGACAACTGAAACGATTTCCGATCGATACCAAACTCTCCAAATAATTCTACACTTCCCGTCGTTTCCAACGAGGGGTCTTGCGAATTATTCCGATATCGTTTGGTATTTTTCGTAAATCAAATCGTTAGGGTTCGAGGTATACCTTCGGTGAACGAGATTTCTTCTGTCGTCGCCTCGGATGGACGTGGCTACACCTCGTCTGGATCCCGGGGCCTCCGGGCTAGATCGTCACGCCGGTATGACTTTGAATAAACCTCCGAGACTGCTCCCGATGGCTAGCGCAGTTCGGTTCGGGCGTCGGGACTCGTCAAACGAACCCTTCGGTTTTATGTGGCTTGAGAAGTTCTACAAATTCTACTTCTTTTTCTCTATTATTTTTTTTATTTGTGCTTCCCATCACTCCATCTTGCATCTCACGTTTTGTGCTCTTTTATGGAATTTTTTTTTTTAATTGTGACAAACAAGTGTCAAATTTGACACTTGTTAATGACTCACACCATGAGTCATTTATTCTACACATCCCACGTTGGGATGTGTAGAGTTTTCTATTTTTTTTTATTTATTTTGATAATTTCCTTTTGGTCCTTAAGGTTTCTAAATTCTCAATTTAGTCCCTCAATTTTAAATAATAAAATAATTAAATCCAATCTAATTATTTTAATTATAATTGAGCCCACTTAGTTAATTAATTATGCACTTAAGACAATCTCAAGTCCTAATTATTTCCGTGACTGTCATTGGAATTTAACTAAGTCGTCGACACCTCATATCAACTATGCCACTACCTCAACGAATCTCATTCGTTAGGTTCCACATAAAAGCCCGCCGTTTTCGTTCAAGTTCATTACCATTTTTAAGCGCGACTCTCTAGGTCCGTCTCAACTGGCATGGGAGGAATCCACGAGTCTCGGTATTCGCCTAGCCAATCCCACGGTACCGGACAGATCCCAGTTGAGAACGAATTTTGATCTAATCGAAATTCGGGCGAACCGACTATAGTGTATACATTTAAATACTTCTTATGCCTTTCACTTGCGTCCCGGTTAGGTGAGAGCCATGCAAATGTCAAACTCACTAACCTAACACTATGTTATAATCGAGACCGATCCGATTATTTAAACTCCGCTCTGTATCTAATACAAGCAAGTTTTCCAAGCTTCGGCCGAAGGCTTTATAATCGTCCCTCTCCGATTATCTCATAGGATATTAACCTATACGAATATAGGCAGTGAATCCCGATAGCAGTCAAAGCCCGGCAATCACCTCCGTAAAGTCGGTTGCGTTTCGTTGCTGACCCGTGTCTCTTTTATGAACACTTGCGAGCCTAGCCAACTAGCGACAACCGAAATCGCGAAAGCAAATCCGTCAATGACCCTATCGGTCTGAGGCTGCTATAGTCATTCGTTCAATCGTTGACAACATCCTAGCCATGTGATTGAGACGAATACGAGCCGAATGTCCGAATACGCAATCTTTTCGATCACCAATATCTCCATTACGACCCACAACCTCTCAGGTAATCGGTGACACTACCGATACTATGTGGTCGTCAATGGATAAGTCATATTCCGATATCTAGTCACCCACCTAGAATCCTTAGACTTACGGACTTTTTATTTAATGTTGAGATTAAGGACCATCCGGTGTCTCCTCTCTCGTCCCACGAGAATCAGACGTCCAACTCAAACATTTGGGTGTTATTTATTTATCGCACTACCGGATGCCAAGTAGACTTTGAATTCGATAAATAAATAATAATGCCTTTATTATAATGAAAATATATATTCATTTATTTGACGGTATATACAATAAACCTGTCTATACATCATCGTGCGCCCTTTACTATAGTCCTCGTATGGCATTCCGAGGGCACACTGGGCCAATTACGCGGAAGGCAATTGGCCGTCACATCGTGGAGAGAAGTTACATCATCATCAGTGG
This sequence comes from Craterostigma plantagineum, assembly GCA_027422505.1. NCBI lineage: Eukaryota > Viridiplantae > Streptophyta > Magnoliopsida > Lamiales > Linderniaceae > Craterostigma > Craterostigma plantagineum. The sequence goes on along the minus strand of JAPQWV010000198.1, from coordinate 833,779 downwards.
AAATGATCGCTCATTGGGTGTTATGCGTCTCCAACTCGAGGAGTCGTTCGATGACGATATACGACTCCGACGAGTCTTGCGACAAGGACATGTGCAACCTTAACGCAAAATTGTCAACGATTCAACTGGTAATCCCGTTGATATTGGTGCACATGGGATTACTCAAGAATCGGTTCTGAAAAGGGTCAGTTAAGCGCTATCAGAGGTCGCCAAGCATCAAGGAAGGTAAGTAGCATTCCCTATTATTAGTAAATATTTTACTATAATTTCCGTATAAGTATATTGTGTAACTTTTGAGGGGAGAATGCGGGGTCCACATGTTACGTGCAGCATTGTCTCTCCTGGTTACGGATGACGACGTTTCCAATCTCACGATTGAGCAAATTACGAATTTTCGGAAATTTCTTGCTCAATCGATTTTTCATAAATAGTGGCATGCATGGTATAAATAAATATCATCCCAATGTAAAATTTTTTATGACAATCAATTCTTTTTAGTGTTGTTTGATTTTTTTATGACAAACAATGTTGGTTTGTAAATAATTTTCTGTGTTGAATATGCTTTTTCTGTGTTGAATATTCATTCTATGTATCAAACGTGTCGTGTTTTTTGACATGAAAACACTTTTGACCCAATAATCATTAATTGAACAATTATTGGTACGACTCAATAAGCGAACGTCACCAGCCCTAATTGGCAGACGACCCGTTCATATACGCTAGGGACCAGTCCATCAGCGCCCATGCAATATGCACGGGTCCTTTGTTTTACGTGCAGGTCCCATGTTTTCACTGCGGGTCCCCTGTATGTATGCGCACGGACCTTGCCTGATATTGCTGAGGTCCCGCACATAAGTTCGATGGGACAATAAGGACCCGAACATCTCAGCACGGGGACCATGCAATATGCATGGGTCCTCTGTTTTTACATGTGGGACCTTGCTCATAACGTAGGGTCCCCCGTGTTCATGTGCGATTTCAGATTTGTTAATGCATGGAATTAGTGGTATAATTGTGTGTTTTTATACGTTGTTTATCCTCTAATACAATATTAAGTCATCATAAAATAGCACAAACGTAAAAAATTAGATCACGTCACAATAATTGCAATCGATGTATAAGATTGGTACATCCTACAAAATTCACAAACACAGGGTACGTTTTTTAGAGTGTTCTTTTTCTATCCTCACCTTTCAGTTTGGTCAACTCAAAATACATGTTGTAATATTTTTGTTTTCTAAAACATGGACTTAGGTATTGTTAATCTAGCGGTTATTTTTTATTTTTTTTAATCGCGTACTTAATTTTTTATTAATTATTATCTTATTAAGAAATTTAATAATATTAGTGAAATCCTTTCATTTATTAATCGTGAATCAAGTTTCAAGTCATATGTCTTGTACATGCTGTAAACTGACGACTGCGCACAAGGCTCACGGGACCCGCACGTTACTAGCAGGGGACCCGAACGTTAGGGCAGGGGACCCGAACGTTAGGGCAGGGGACCCGACGGAAACCGCAAAAGGTTTTCTATTTTTCATATAACACAACCAAGTAATTGGCTAAAATGTGTTACTAAAAGAAGCATACATGGCAACGCAACACAAAATACACGCACATAGCACAACCTAACAAAACAGAACACAAATGGCAACATCTCCTACCAAATTCACTCAACGAAGGCAACATGTTTTTCCGTGATCGTCCACGTTGTGAACCAACAAGAGGTGGCAACATCTCAATACTACTTTGCATGCGATCCGTTACCGGTCGTATTGTCCCTTCGTAAGCTAACTTCCAGATCTCCAAGGTATAATAATCGTGTACTGATGAATACGCCGGCACTTGGCGTAACCACAAGCTGCAATCGTATGTGAGCATGGGATACGATCGATGTCAAACATCATGCACGTGCATTTGCGCATCCCCAAATCGACCACCTCGTTTACATGCCCGTACATGTTATATATAGATGCCCGACTTCCGACGCATGAAATTTCTGTGAGTCGGCAAAATTCTCTCGCAAAATCGACTCCACCTTCGGTGTAAACCTAGTCATGTTTGAGGCGATTGAAGCTTCCGCAGATCGCCGATGCTTACTGAACCATGATTATGTTAGTCGATGAATCGAGTCCAACAATCTAACAATTGGAAGCTCTCTATCCTTACGTAGAGCTGCATTTATAGACTCGGATCCATTGGTCGTCATTATGTTGTATCTTGATCTAGGGCAACATGCTCGTGTCCATGTCGCCTTTGGAACTGTTAGGGAGTGTGCCCTCGGAATGCCATACGAGGACTAGGAATAGTATAGGGCGCACAATATGTATAGGTCGATAGACAGTTTGATTGTATACACTGTTAAAATAAAGTAGTGAATATTATTTTCTTTATAATAAAGGCATTATTATTTATTTATCGAATTTAAAGTCTGCTTGGCATCTGGCGGTGCGATAAATAAATAACACCCGAATGTTAGAGTTGGACGTCTGATTCTCGTGGGGACGAGGAATGAGACACCGGACGGTCCTTAATCTCAGCATTAAATAAAAAGTCCGTAAGTCTAAGGATTCTAGGTGGGTGATTAGATATCCGAATATGACTTATCCATTGACAACCACGTAGTCTCGGTAGTGTCACCGATTACCTAAGAGGTTGTGGGTCGTGATGGAGATATCGGTGATCGGAGAGATCGCGTATTCGGACATTCGGCTCGTATTCGTCTCAATCACATGACTAGGATGTTGTCAATGATTGAACGAATGACTATAGCAGCCTCAGACCGATAGGGTCATTGACGAATTTGCTTCCGCGATTTCGGTTTGTCTCTAGTTGGCTAGGCTCGCAAATGTTCGGAAATGGAACACGGGCCAGCGACGAAACGCAACTGACTTAGGTGATTACCGGGCTTTGACTGCTATCGGGATTCACTGCCTATATTCATATAGGTTAACGTCCTATGAGGAATCGGAGAACAACGATTATAAAGCCTTCGGCCGAAGCTTAAAAAGCTCGCTCGTATTAGATACGGAGCGGAGATTAAAATAATCGGTTGCGTCTCGATTATAGCATAGAGTTAGGTCAGTGAGTTTGACATTTACATGGCTCTCACCTAACCGGGACGCAAGTGAAAGGCGTAAGAGGTATTTAAATGTATACACTGTAGTCGGTTCGCCCGAATTTCGATTAGATCAAAATTCGTTCTCAACTGGAATCTGTCCGGTACCGCGGGATTGGCTAGGCGAATACCGGGACTCACGGATTCCTCCCGTGCCAGTTGAGACGGACCTAAAAAGTCGCGCTTAAAAATGGTAATGAACTTGAACGAAAACGGCGGGCTTTTCTATAGAACCTAACGAATGGGATTCGTTGAGGTAGTGGCATAGTTGATACGAGGTGTCGACAATTTAGTTAAGTTTCGGTGACGGTCACGGGAATAATTAGGACTTGAGATTTTCTTAAGTGTTTAATTAATTAACAAAATGAGGCTCGATTGTAATTAAAATAATTAGAATGGATTTAATTATTTTATTACTTAAAATATTGAGGGACTAAATTGAGAATTTAGAAACCTCATGGGCTTAATTGAAAGTATGCATGTTGACTTGATCTTGGACATGTGTCAATTCCATTTCATGCCACATTGGTTGAGGTGGCATATGAGTCATACTTTGAGAGCATGACAAGTGTTAAATAAAAAATAATAAACATCCTTAGTGGAATTTTACTACAAGCATGGAAATAAAAATAACATGCATAAGAGAGTTAAGAGAGAGCTTGCTTCTTTAGAAAAGAATGAGAAAAGTAACGTGAATTTTCTCTAAAGAAAAGCACTTGGTCATTTTGCTCTCATCAACCAAAACTAGAGAATTAGAAAGTGTGTACTTGGTACTTCTTAAACCACATTATCAAAGCCACGGGATCGTTCGACGAAGCCCGAGGCCCGAACCGAGCTGCGTCTAGCCATTTGGAGCAGTCTCAGAGGTTCGATCAAGGACATACCGGCGTGACAATCTAGCGCGGAGGCCCCGGGAACCAAACGAGGCGCAGCGACGTCCATCCGAGGTGAAATCACGTTCATCGACGGTATGTTTCGAACCCTACTGATTTGATTTTATGAAAAATACCAAATGATATCCGAATGATTCGAAAGACACCTCGTTGCGATCGTTGGAAAGTGTAGAATCAATCTGGAAAATTTGGTATTGATCTAAAATTATTTCGGTTGTCAAACTGTCAAAAGACGGCAGACTGTCGTTTTAGTCGAATTGATAATTTCGAACCACTGATTTGATTTTACGAAAAATACCAAATGACATCGGAATGATTCGAAAGACCCCTCATTGCGATTGTTGGGAAGTGTAGAATCAATCTGGAAAATTTGGTATCGATCGGAAATCGTTCGGTCGTCAAATAGTCGAAACACTGTCGGTTGCCGCTTTATTAGAACTAGTTTGGAATGAAATTATTAATTCGAATAAATTTGTATTAAATTCGAATTTGAGAAGTTCGAATTAAACGTGGTCTCCTGAGGCTCAGGTCAGTATCTTGAGCCCTTGGGAGAAGCCGAAGGGCGCTAGGTCGAATTTAGATGTTAAAAAACGAAAATTCGGCACCCTACGCCGCTTGGTTCAAAACGCGCTTCCGCTATCGCCACGTTGCACTCGGGGGCCGGCGTCGATTAATCGGGCCCATCCCAACAGGAACTTCATCAAGATATGCTGCCACGTCTTTGTATTTTTCTTCAATCTGCTTAAAATAACGGTCGGACTCGCTCTTTGAGTAGGCAGTCGCTACACGCGTAAAAATCGGGCAAGCACCTTTCTTCTTCGTTTTCATCTTCACGTTTTGTTGAAGGTGCCAAGCACAAAAACCATGAAACGCATTTGGGAAAACAGGCGGGAACTGCGTTCTTTATTCCATTGTTCCGATCAGAAATTATTATGAGATCGCTGTCCGCGACAAAACGTCGCAATCACATGAGAAACCACGTCCATGACTCGGTTGCCTCCGACCCGTCGGCAAGACCCCATGCTACAGGATATTGATGGTAATCACCGTCTTGCGTGTGGCAATCAATATGACCCCCTTATACTTCCCCTTAAAAAAAGTTGCGTCGATAGAAACGACTTTCCCCATGTACGTAAAGCCTCTGATGCATGCGTCGTATGCCAAGAACATGTACTTGAACCGATTGTCTTCGTCCATCTCCCAATCGGTGACACTGCCCTCGCTGGCTTGTCTCACCGCATCTAAGTATGCCGGCAGTAAACCGTAGCAAGCGTCCCTGCTACCAACTAGTTCATCGGTCGCAATTTGTTTCCCTCTCCAAGCCTTGTAGTATGAAACTTCTACTCCCTTGCTCTGCATCATCGACTGTATTGAACTGGGTGATGGAATGTCTTTAGGAGCCATGAAATTTTCCAACAACGCACACGATACGAGCGACGAACTTCCATGCTGATGTCTACGGCGTCGATGAGACACGTCACATGTGTGCATGTTGCAGTACTTTCGAATTGAGAAAAAGGGGGAGTTCTTGTCCTGTGCAACTCGTACTCGCCATTCACAATTCTCCTTCGCACATTTCACTAAGTACAAGATTTTGTTTGACCTATCCACTTGGAGTTCGAAGCACGCAGCGCCTGCGATTTCAGTGATTTCGTCCTTGAATTATTTCTTGCTACGAAATTCTTGTCCAACGTATAGGCTCGAACCATCCTTAAACGAATATGTACTATCTTCGGCCACATCTAGAGCGTCGCCGTGCTCATCAACATCAAACTCGTCATCATCATCATCATCTGAAGTACCTTGCTCGTCTTCATTTTCATCTCCCCACCGACTTGTTCGTTTTCATTATCATATTCTTCGCCACTCATTCCGGAGTAATCGCCTAAATAGCGAGTGCTTTCATTACTTTGGTAAGGAGGGTTGTAAGATGTGCTGAGAAAACCCTCAAATGGTTGGATTTATGCGCTTATATCGTACTGCGCTATAAGGCAGACGTCGAAACTCGACAAATCATTATCATGACATTGATGTGGCGGTGTAGCAATGACGGATAACTCAAGTTGCACGTGAAGATGTGGTCTTGACCATGGACAACTAAAACCAAGGTACGCACGTACGCCGAAATCATTCTCGATGTAGATGGGGCGCACACAACTGTTGTCTATGCAAGGCATGTAGCTTACCCTGAGTTTGGTATTATCGTTGCGTAACGACAATGCCTTCAAAATCTTGTTACTGAGATCCTCTAATGTCCATGAATCGTCGTCGACCAAGATTGATTGCCACCGGCAACTTGGATCGGGCACCCAGTTCGATGTATTGTCCTCGCGAACTATCCACTGACCATCGACTTGAAAAAAATGCTCGTAATCGTCATGTCACCTATACAAGAAGTAAAGTTCATTATATAACATTTGAAATATGAAATTAGGGTTTAGAACCAGAGATTTTGCGCTGGTCCCCTGCACTAATGTGTGGGTCCCGTGAATTTATGTGCGGAGACCCTGCACTTATGCGGGGTTCCCGTGATCGAACGCGCCTGATATAGCACCGGGGACCCCCGCACTAATGTGCGGGTTCCGTGAATACGTGCGGGGACCCTGTATTTATGTGCGGATCACATGATCTGACGCGTCTGATATACCCGCAAGGACCCTGCTTTATGTGCGGGTCCCATTTAGTCTAACGCGCAAGGCACCTGCTTCCAAGCAGGGGTCCCTTGATCAGTTGGACGTAAAAAATGAACATTGAACACGTTCGTGCTTCCAACCGGAATTTCAAAGCTTTGACACCCATTAACAGGGTTTTAGGACTGAAATTACAAATTTCGAGGGTTATATTAAAGATCCAACCACGAAAATACTTAAAGTGACGAGTTTGAGGTGCGAAATTCTCTTTCAGTGAGGACTTTCGACTTTCTTTCGACTGTGAAGAAGCTGATATGAGGTCGGTTGACTGACTTGCGGAAGAAGAAGAAAATGTAGGTGATTTTTCTTAAGGACGATGAGAAGAAGAAAAAAATTAGGTGAGCTTGCTAGGTGGAATGAATGCTTTCTGCTGCAGCAAGATGGTCGTGCAGCTTTTAGTTCATTCATGCGTTGTATTTTATTTTTATTTTTCTTTTTATTTTAATAATATTAAGGGATTAAAAGAAGATGATTAAGTTAAAAAAGTGTCATTGACCACAAAAATTCAAGAGTTCTATTTTTCTAAAAGTGACCAGATCGAAGGCTATTTTTAAAAAGACCCGAGAGCGACTGAGAGAGAGAGAGAGAGAGAGAGAGAGAGAGAGAGAGAGAGAGAGAGGAGAAAAGAGAGAAGAGAGAGAGACCATTAATGGGCTTTGGTTCGTCCGACGCTTGGGCCATTAATGGGCTTTGGTTTTGCCCAATCTATATATTTTCTCAGCCCATACTTTTGATTTATCATCATATAAGAATCAAATAAAAATAAAAAATTAACTACTACGCTAATTATTGAAAAATCTCAAGTACCATAAAGAAACTGTAGTCATAGAAATTTAATTTGCACCATCTATACTATATCTATTCTCTTTTATTAATGGAGAGGGGCTTGCTTAAACTGTTAAATTGTGGTAGAAATTGGTCTGTCAATTTTCTATTTGTTTACATAAAAAAATAAAATTAGTGTTAAAAACTCCCACTAATTCATATAAGAACTGCCGTCGCGAAAAGTGTCAAGTTTTACCACTAAAACTGCCATATAATATACTAAAAACTGAACATGGGATTGACCAACGAGATCCGCATCATTTTGCTCATCGTTTTTGCTGCATTGCTAAAATTTTGTATGTTGGTTGCACACACATCGGGTGTGCATCTATTTCTAGTATTATATTAATGGTGAGGGACAGCTATTAACTGCTAATTTAGTCTGTAAAATATTTACAGTTTAACTTCTCTATTTCTAATTTCATTAATTAAATAATTATCACACTAAACCCCCCCCCCCCCCCCCACCCAATTTATTATACTTACACCCCTAATCATTATTTTTCTTTTATATATAAAATTTATATTTCATCTATTAAACATAGATTATAAATTTCTACACTAAAATTAAAACAATTATATTTTAAGCACACGCATAGAGTGTGCAGACAGTACTAATAGTTATTATTGTAGAAAGTTTAGCAAATAAATAAAAATTATATTTCATCTATTAAACATAAATTATAAATTTCTACACTAAAATTAAAAAAATTATATTTTAAGCACACGCATAAAGTGTGCAGACGGTACTAATAGTTATTATTGTAGAAAGGTTAGCCAATTTTGGTGGGGTGCGTCAGGCCCATGCAGTAGTGCAACGCAAGGGCGCACAGACAGTACTAATAGGTATTATTGTAGAAAGTTTTAGCTAATTTTTGTCGGGGTGCACGAGGCCCATGTCGTAGTGCCACGCAAGGGCAACGCTCGAAGGCCCAAGCAACAAGCTACCCTTAAAAAATAAATATCATATGGGTTGGCCCACGTATCAGATATTAAACTGATAAGAACACATACTACACTTCGATCTTATCCAAAAAACCGAGAAAGGTATGCTTCAATGCGTAGGCAGGCTTTGCTTTTTATACAACGCACCAACACGCTCAGCTCCATCTACTTACCGTACCGGTGTGGGAAATAACGAGCTAAGTACAAACTTTAATAAAAAAAAAAAAAAAAAAAAAAAAAAGGAAGACCATCATTGCCAGCTGTCACCGTTTCCTTCAAATCATCCGAAGAGTTATGTTCTTCAAGGCTTTCGACAATGGGGATTTTTGGTTCGATTTTGAGAAAGGTTTCGTCTTTTGTATCTTAGGATCATTTATTTATTCTCTTGCAAATGGCCAAACTTACCATGGGGCTTACGTTATGAAACTGGGTTTTATGTAATGAGTGATTAAAGCCGGGTAAAGATGTATGAAATAGATGGGCAGCAAAGATATATTTGGGGCCTGTTTTTTACCTATTGATCCTTCTTCTTGTATTCAAGAAACTTTGCCGCAATACACAGATTCATTCAGCTTCTGACATTCATGCATACATAGTGTGATTCTTAGGCGATCTTCTAGGTTTTTCTTATGTTAGAATTAAAGATACAGAACTCAGTAGCTTATCACAGTAGTAGGAAGGTAACTAAGCCTAACAATAACTATTACACAATAGCAGATTTATATTCAGAAATCGAAAGTAGCAGCAGCAGCAGCAACCGATGGCAATATCCCGCCGTGTGCGTTCATATTATTCCTAAGCTCGTGCCTCTTCAACCCATCGTCGCAGCCACCGTTTTGGATTCCCAGCCTCGCTATAGAATTGGTATTCGCAAGCTTCATCCCTTGTTTTCCCATGTCGTGAACCTCTTGAGGAGATAAGATCTTTATGCACCACACGCTGTTTACAAATTCCCTGCCCAACACACATCATGTAAGCAATCATCATTACTACATCTTTGAGTTATCGTGTGCGTATTGTTATTTATTACCAAAAACAAAAATAGAACTTACTGCCATGGGTCGTCGCCAAGAAGAAGAACGTCGTTTTCTCGGTCGACGAATACAAGCTGCCAGCCTGATCTCAAAGGATCCTCCAATTGGCCCTCGAGCCCAAACATCTGAGCGAGCGCACTTCTCAGCTCGTCGTAGCTGCTGAATTTCGTGATATCGAGCGACCTTCCGTATGATTTCGACTTGTACACCTGGCAATGGTAGTAGGTAAATAGAAAAGTTCGGAATACTTTATATATATATATATATATATATGTATTAATGGCCGTACTGACTAACCTTGACGAAAGTTCCATTATTGATTGGATTCGTTTGCATAAGGCCAGAGTCATCGATACAGTTGTCTGGTGCCACGATTGGGTTATCGAGCGAATAGTCGACCACAGAAGTACTCACGTAGCTTGAAGAAGCAAATGCGTCGGTTGGATTATCGCCGTTCATCCCAAAGAAAAAGTTTGTCTGAGGATCGTGGCTTTCCTGTGAGTCGTTCAGACACGTTCTACCGGGAAATGGCGGGAGACTATTATTGTTACTATTACTAATACTATTATTAGGGTTTTGAGCGTTCAATGACGCCAATAAAGGATTAGGAAGTACTCCTCCGCCGGCAATCATAGGATCGATCGCGGCTCTCTTTGTCGGAGGCCATCCGTTGTTATTACAACCTCTGCTCATGTCGATGAGATTCGACGAGTCGTCGCCTAATAAACTCTGCTGGAAATTGGGGGACATTTGGGGCTGTACTGCGTTTCCCAAGGAGGGAGAAACTTCGTTGATGAACTGATTTGGGTGCATTAGGAGAAGGTGGTTGTTGTCTTGAGGATGATGAGATTGTTGCATCGGTTGTCCGAGAATATTGTGGGCGGGCTGCTGATTTAGTAGCTGCGTACATCTCATTTCTTGGAGTGCGGCGGAAGCAGCCATTGCTTGGTAGATGTCGTTTTGCACGAGCATGGAAGCGTCGAACCGTGACTGTGGCTGCTGCATTAAGAACGGCGAAACGCCGAATCCTTGGAGCCACATTAGAGGAGCATTCAGTCCCATTTCCTCGTTCTTTACACCTATATGATATTAAAGACGTCGGTCGATGATCATTTACATGGCGATAAACCATAGAGGTTGCGTTTGGTGTGCAGAATTCAGTTAGGAAAAGAAAAAGGAAAGGCGTTAAGGTGCAACGATCGAAGCACCGATTTAGCTTTTCCATCGTGCTTTCGGCACACGAATTCTGCATACCAAACGCATCGTGAAAGATATAAATTAGTACCCATGTAAGAGGGGAGAGCGTTTGGCCACGGTCGTTTGAGCCGCATAGGGAACGGCGACGCATACATTGGAAACGTCGTGAGCGGCTCGATTTCCCAGAGGGACACTCTCGGCTGCTTCTCGCCGGCGGTTGACTCGTCCCAACCGACCTGAGCGTCGAACGTCGAAACATTTGAACAAAAAAATAGGACAAAACGCGGCGAAAATAATGCATCCATTATTATCCATAGGTTTAGGGTTCGAAAATGCGTCACACCTTAACCGAACGCCAGTGTGAATTCGGCCACCTAGAAGGATCCGAATCGCTAATCCCAGTTATCGTGCCCATATAACTGCAACCACGAAATTGCGCCTCTCGAGTTTAATAAAGTCGGGCATTTAATTTAAAAATTCAGTCGAAATAAGGCTCACCGTCGAACGCTCGACTCTTCGGTCTCGAACAACATCCTAAACCGCATGCCAACAGACACTCGGGTGTGGTACACCGTCTTGACGTACTTGGCCAGAGGTACGACAAACTCCGACGGACTAGCTCTGATAATAGCATAAAAAAAATTGAGAAAAACAACGATCGTTAAAATCGTCTTAACGTACTATCGAAGACTACCTCGGATTGTAGAATATTGTGAAACGGCTGTTCGTAGAAGAGGCGTGGGCGGCAGCAGCAAGAAGGCCGTGATGCATGCTATCGCTCGATAGCACGGACGAAGGCATCACCGTTTGCGCCCTATTCGCACGCCTTATTCCCAAAAGCAGCTGATTCTTCTCGTTCCTTATTTAAAGGAAGAGACGACATTGTTCGAGAAAGTAACGAAAATGTCCCGATTTTCCAATCAAAATAATTCTATACCATATGAAGAGAACGGAATCGCCAGCAACGAGTCTCTTTGCATTGACGAAGACGCTCCACCCTGTCGTAAGAAGGTGCCTCTTGGGCTGCCCTGAAAGAGGAAGACGCCAATTTTCCCTTTTTAAGTTGATAAAATAATAGACGTAAGAAGGCGAATGTAAATATACGTACATACCACGGAATATATGCCTGAATTTCCACTCATTGTTGTGAAGGTCGCGGGCGATCAGCTCCTGCGCCGGCGGTTGTTGAGAGAAGTCCTGCAAAGAGCATATACATATATAACAACTAAATATACACATCCACAAAGATATATCTCGGGGAGAATATATATATATATATATATACCAATGATGGAAAGACTTTTTCGGCGGCGCGCCGTGGAACTGAAAATCCCCCGTGGGTGCTCGTGTCGCTAGCAGTGAGAGTCTTACAGAAGTAGTTCGTCGGCTGCTTGCTTGGGACGCCTAAATCCGCCGGGTGAAATGAGATTTCCTTTTGCTCTTGCTTCAATAAAAAAAACCAAGAAATTTACATCCTTACAAAATTTAAATTACCCGAATAAATAAAAAAAAAAAAAAAAAAAAAGAGAAACTGATGGTTGATGATAAAAGGGAAGAACATACAGAGGTGAGTGGTTGCAAGGTCATTTGAGCGTAAACCTCATCTGTTTCTACATCAGCCTGGGTTTTCCAGACAAGAAGAACAAGGTTCAATAGTCATAATATATATATATATATATATATATGATCAAAAAGAAGAAAAAAGAAAGAAATATCTTCTTACATGCATTGTTAGGTCGTGAAGCTGGCAAATGAGCTGAGGAGGCAAGCTTGGGTAGTTAGGTATCTGACCGTCGACTTCCTTATTGGTTGACACAGCAACCTTAAATTAAGAAAAGAAGTACATAAATGTCCTAAAACTAACTGAAAACACTGTCTGATCTAATCCCATACGGGATCAGCTCAATAAGCTTTACTACAATGAAGTTCAGTTCTGTTCTTTGAATCAAATGAAACCTGTTCACTGTGTCCCTGAGGGAAATAGACGACATGGCTTCCAACGGCAGGTAAAGAAACAAGTGGGCCAGCGCAAGCATGCCATAGCTCAGAGTTTAATCGCTTCTCCTCTCCTCCTAAATGATACATAGATAGATGATCAATTATTTAAACGAGAAATTAGAAATATGAGAGAGAGAGAGAGAGAGAGAGAGAGAGAGAGAGAGAGAGAGAGGAGAAGAAGAAGAAATGAAATTACCTTGGGGAGGCTGATGATCTTGAACAGCAGAGCCCAGATTCATTATTTTGGTGTCCCAATGATTTTATCTAAAAACATCATAAAATCCTTGATTAGAAAAACAAACTATGCAAGCGTTTGTTAGGAGCAAGCAAGCAATACCTTCAGTTTGACTGAGGCGAAGGTGTTATTATAATGACTTGCTATGGCTCTTTCTTACAGTGACTTGGCTCTCTAAGGTTGTTATCTTTCTGTGTTGCCGAAAAAGCAGACAAAAGCTCGATTCACAACTTCCCTACACAAGGAGAAAGATTTTTCCAGCATCATACATAACTTCTTCATCTTCTTCTAACAGCAACCCATCTCTCCTAACATACAGAGATTTGCAAGCTATCTATCATGAAAATGAGTAAGATCAACATATAGACAACACCCATAATTTCTCATCAATGTTTCCGAATATGGTGATTAGAACTCGAAACTCCACCTATGCATGTGAGCAAAAATAAAGGCTAAGGACTCTTAAGGAAACAACAAACCCTTTGAAGTTTAGGCTCAGACAACAAGTAGTGTAAGATGGTGGAAGAAAATGGGGAAGTGAAAGTGTAATATAGAGAGTTTATGGGCAGCTCTCTGCTTCTCACCTCATTTCTCTTTTATCTTTCTTACCTATGCTATGTGTTTCAATCAGTCAACAATACAACCTCTTTTCCCTCATTTTATTCGTATACGTCATTTTAATTCAGGACTTGTACCCTTAGCTAGCTCAGAGAGAGAGAGAGAGAGAGAGAGAGTCGGAAAGTGTGTCAGAGTTTTTACTACACATTTTTTCCCATTTTTTTTCCTCTCTCACTTTTCGTTCTAGTGGGAGCTTGTGGACCATGCAATAATGAGAGCTTCAAAAGATCAAATGACAGTTGTGCCCCTACTTCATTTAATAGGGAATATAAAGGTTTCAATTTCGAGTTTTAATCCTTGAAAATAACAAAATTTAATACAGGGCTTCGTCTTGATTAGATAAATAAATTAACATTCGGGATTCGTTATTATGGTAAGGTAACAAACTAACAACCTATGTATTTTATTGAACTCTGTGGGGCTGGAAAGTATTAATGGAGACTGAAGTGGCCTTATTGAGATTAGGACAAAGTAGTTGGAGTTACGCGTTAAAAGAAAACTTAGCGCACTGGAATTTTTGCTGTAAATGCCGATGGGCCATAGCCAGCCCATTAAGATTCAATATTCATTTTCATTTGTTATTATTATTATATTTATATTATTTAGCTTAATTAAAGTTTAGTTGTCCTCTTCTCTTCGGTCAAGGTCATTGTTATTCTATTCTATTATATTAAATGTGAAGGATGGATAAATTGTCGCTTTGGCCCGTCAACTTATTTACAATTTAACACCCCCACATTAATTTTCTATTTATATATTTGAAATTTCCATTTCATCTATTAAACATTAAAAATTATAAATTTAAATGTGAAAATAAACTTTAAATATAATTATATTTTAAGCACGCGTATAGCAAAAAAAATACTATAGTTCCAATTTATTACAAAACGTGCTTGTTTATTCTTTCAAGTAAACTAACACACCAAATCACATTCTAATTCTTATCCGGTCTAGGCTCTCAACAAAAAATATGAACTAGTAACTTATGCACACTCAAATACGTGTGCTATTTATATGAATATGTTTTATTAAATTTATTTTAGTGTGAAATATTTCATAGAAGTCGTAATTTAAGTTTTATGCTATAAATAGTAAAAAGAAAATTGATTTATTATAGATTAAAGTATGATAGTAATTAACTATAGTATATTCTATTATATTAAGGGTGATGGGCTATGATAAACCGTCAATTGATTTGTCTCAGTTGACCACTCTGATTTTTTATATATATTAGAAAATAAAAAAGACTTATTAAGCAACATTCACATAACATACTACTGAATTCTATTTTTAGTATATTACTTATTAAAATTATTTAATAATAAATAACTTTAAATTTTATTCACTCGTAGGGTGCACCAGAAATACTAGTAGTAACTAAAGGTAGTTAGTGATTTTTAATTTTATTAATTTATTTTTCAATCTCAAGTGACAGATCATTTGACGGTTTATCCTATTCCATCACGATTAATATAGTAGAATAGATATATAATTAATATTATTACCGGCTAAGCAATTGATGCATAATGTCAAGATTCAATGAAGCGTGTGGAAATAACTCAGCAACAGCAACCCACCCATGTGTGCAAACTGCAAAAATTGGACCTACAACTGCAAAAAAAAAAAAATAGTCGTGTGTCAATCTCATCTCATTCTCAATTTATATCTATTATTAATTTTATATATATGTATATATAACGGGTTACGGAATATATATTGTTAGTACGGTTACCGTACTTGATATTTGTCATAAATTGGACAACTTCACCTGTTCCACTGATCTGCGTAGGTTGTCTTGTCGTTCAACGCCGTTATGCAAATTTCATATGTGTTGAATTAATTTAGAGATGTCAACGAGTCAAGTTAGATTTGGGAAAGAAACAAGCAAAGCTTAAAAAGAGCAAGCAATTATAATTTGCTTTTGATCATGCTTAAAATGAGTTTGAGCTAATAAATTAAAGTAAAAAAAATTATAAAATATGATCGACAAAAAAAAAATAAAAAACAATTCTCCGATTAAAAATATTGTTAACTCGATATCCAATAGGTTTCCCACACGTGTAGACCAATGGTCTATATATACATGTACATAATACAATATGTATTAGCTATTGCTAGGTTGGTCCAAGGTCGCAATTCATAGCTCAATAATTGATTATCGAATTATATAGCCATCCGATCGATGAATCGAATCGATGCGAATAGATATATGATTGTTCCGATCATGACTGTGAGCCACTTGATGATATTTGTACCTCAGCTTCAGCGTCTAGTCGAATATCATAATTGATTAATGAATTTAACCTTTTCTAAGATTTTTTTTCTTTCTTGTTTACCCCCGAATTTTGATTGGGACTAATCGAATTGATGTTTTAACTCGCAACCTAATTGTGGGGTCAATTACATTCCACGTAACGATTTTCCAGACGAGCAAATGTAACATAATAACAATGAATCAAAATTTCTATATTTGTTACCTATATTCAATTATATTGGAGTTCACTTCACACGCGTATAGATAAAGTAGAATAATGAGTTTCGCCTTACAAATTCCAAGCAAAGGCTAAAGAAAAAGGAATATAATGGTCGGAGGCGAGGGGTATATATGTCAAAAGACGACGAAGTTAGAGAGGCCAGAGAAGAAACAGCTCACTATCTGAGATTTGCGGGACCCACACGAAATTCTAAACTTTGCACTTTGTTGACGACGGCACAAAAAGTTGCTCTTATTTCACATTTTCTTTTACTATAAGCCGCCCACTGATTTTTATCATTTATTTTCATGTGAATTATTCATTCTTACATGTATTTGATGATGATGTATCAGTGTTAGTCAATTGAAAACAACGTAACCATCTTCATGGAATGATGGAAACTCGTTGTCTGCCGACATAGTTCCATGACGAAGACAAAGATTAATGTTTTAATTTAATAATAATTCAACTATCGTTAGAGAGGAAGAAAAGTAAAAATGTAATCACGTGTATAATAAGTTAAACGTATACGAAGAAACAAGAATTACCCTATATATAGCGCAGGCTTATTTGATTTTCCTTTCCACATTATGAATTAAACCAAACTGCTTTATTGATGGCCTTTTTGGTAAGTGCGATAGGACTTCGAATGGATCCCACCATTTTGTGGGCTTGTATTTAGTTTCTATTTGATTAAGTAGGATAACTATATATGTAGTAAATGGCAAATGGGTGAGACAATAAAACTTAATAAGAAAAAGGTTATATAATAGGAAAGATAATCATTCAAGATTAATGTGGTCCCCAGGTGTTAATCATGTTTATGGAATGAAATGATAGCCTTCTTGACATGAAAGGGGACAATGATGATTATTATTAATGTATAATGATGATTTGTATAATCTGATGTCTCCTTTTAAGGTTGGCTAATTATAGTTTGACCCGATGTTTTTTTTTTGTATTATACTATGTTTTATTACGATGATTAAGGACGTGATAACTTGTTTGGTAAGAGGAAACAACAACAAAACAAGCTTAATTATTCGTTTTGCATTTCTTGAATATGTATCGCTTTACACGCAGACACAATATTTGATTTAACTATGATGTTTAATAACCGGCCTCAGTAATCATTTGTTTGTATATATATATATTATATATATATATTATGTATATATATACATTTGTGTGTGTATATATATATTTATATATGTTCATCCAAGAATGAGGACCTAAATATTTCCTCTTATTACTGTGGCATTTTATTTTAGGGTAATTCTATATACACCCCCTTAGATTCTATTTAGACCCACTATTAATTATCACACAATATATTACAACTTTAAAATTATGTCTTTGACCAAATATTAATTAACTAAAACTTTTAGGACTTTTTCTATTTAGAACGTCTATGAATTAACCCATTAATCCTTTAATTTTTTATTGTCATTATATCATCACAATTAATTTTTAGTTATACATAAAAATAATTTATCATTTCACTCATCTATTGTTTATTTATTATAATTATATCTCCACAAATAATTTCCTTTTACATATTTAAAGATAATATTTCATGAACATTATAAAATTTTTAAATAATAAATATAAAAAGTAACAATAAATATAGTAATATTTTAGTACACACAATTATGCAGGAAATACGAGTATAAATATATAACTAGATATATGTATGAAAACACAACAAGAAACGTACTATCTGACACGAACATAGATATGAAATTCACTTCGTGTCTAAATATGAGTATTAGAAACGGAAGTCGACACAATTTTTTATGTTTATTTCAAAATAATTAACATTTTTATTTAAACACGAATTCAGATAAGGAAATAAAAATGAAAATTAGACAAAATTCATTTTAGAAAGCGAGATATTATCCGTGTCCAAAATTACTACGAGAACAATACCTACAGAATCAGACACAGATAATTCCGTGTATAATGACCCAATAGATATGAAATTTTAATTTTAGACACCGAATTTTCCGTGTTTAATAGTATGTTTTTTTCTAGTAGTGCCACAAAATATAATGGATATTATTATAAAGTAAAAGGAGGCTCTCATCTAAACATCCCTCATGAGAAACGTTTGGAAGCAAATGATTGACAAAATATCACGATGAATTCTATTGGCACCCCTATCTATTGTCAAACCCAATCATATTAAATAATCCAACTTTCAATATTGACCCATTAGTTAGTAAAGATGATTTGTTGCCAGTTCTTTGTTAAATATGTTCTCTTATGTAGTATAATATTTAAGGTTGGAAAAAAGGTCAGTATTATCTCAACTTCTCATAAATATTTTATTTATATTTTAGTTTTGGAAAAAAGTAAATATGACAATGTTACATATTTTTATATTTAGAATATTATTACGGTGAAGATTTCATTATTACAGATGTGTGTATGTTAGGTGGATTATATTATCAATTAGTTAAACGAAAAGCTCTAATTTGCTACCGATAATGTTATATGGAAATAAAGTAGATAGTATTAATATTGCCTAAAAATGGTTACTATTTATGTGTTTATTCTATTAATATTGATAACTTTATATATATTATATTTTTTAAGTTAAGTCTACAGTGTAGATTAGTTTAAATAACTAAGAATTAATAATCCTTTGAATTAAATGAATTAATGAAAAATTTTAATAAATAAATAACAATTAATGCTCCATATAAAACGAGTTAATAAAAAAAGTTAGTAAATATATGAATAATCAAATATTGTTGAATACAATGTAGAAAAGTGTTACATTTAATAAATTTTACTGATTCCAAAGTTATTTTCACCCCCCAAAGGGGGTGCCAATAGTAGTACCCTTAATTTTATTGTTTGACTTTGACAAGTTAGTTCAAAGATTTTAATTAAGCTTAACTACATTTCGACTATTTACGCTAATATCATGAGTCATAGAAAGAATGATTGTAGAAAAACTATTGGAAATGGTGAAAGAAAAAAATTACCAAAAAAAATAATTATTTGAGCCATCACTTTCATTGATCTAGCAATGAACTGAACCAATAAAACAACTGTATAAATAGGTTCCAGCTGTGCATGTTCAGATAACATTAAATGACTAATTTGAATTATTGAAATTTTGATCAAGGGGACCAACCCAAAAATCATTTATGTAATGCATATGGTAGGGCTTAATTTAATCAGTTGTAGGGACAATGATATGTTTCAAGTTTGGTTACTAGGTAGCTCAAACTAATTACTCATATATTTTTATCCACCTAGATATTTGATGCGGACCGAAAAATCGACCCTGCCATCAACAGTGCGCTGGAAGGTATCGGTCCGTCGCCGTTTCGAGTCCGCCGTCTTCGCCTTCGACGGAAACCTGAAATACCACGAAAAGACGAGCTAAAGGGCGCCGTTTCGGCGACGCCCCTCCGACGCTCAAGTCAGATAATTCGAGCGTCGATGTTAAAGCGTAAAAGAGAAGGAAATAAATCAATAATTAGAGAGATCGGCGGGACATTCGCTATGAGATAGTGATTTTTCCACACGTGGGGCTGCCTTTATTGTCTCAGGAGTGATATATGAAGAGATAAAATGATCAGTAATGGTGTCAAACGACAGATGATACGTACCTTAACCCAACTGGCAATGAGCCTTTTTATGCTAACCTTAGTGGAGTAGTTACCTTGGGATAATGACGTGAGTGGGTGGTTTGTTGAATTCCATTATGCTAGTGGGCCTTGACTTTTAGGCTAGTGCGGGTGATTAGTTCTAATAGCTAAGTCATACCATGGAGTAGTTATTTTGGGGTCGCCTTATTGTTTGGTCACGAATGAAGGTCTCGAGCGGCCTTCATCCCGAGCGTGACTTCAACTCCTCGGCAGGTATTTCTTCGGGCGTCGTCTCGGGAGATATTTTCGCGGGGATATTTCCCACCCCTTTCGGTTAGACTCGAATATTGGACCGATAAAATACGGGGATAACAATAGTCCCCCTCACAAATAGTCCAAAAGAGTGTTAGTGATTTTTGGACGTAGTATAGGTAAAATATTCGAGTATAAGATACGTCCTTTCCAAGCATCAGCCTTCCTGAATATCATGTTAACATATAAATAAAGGATAAATATTCATACCCGACGATGTCCCGAGCGTTGTCATCTGCACCGCTCTCAAATTCCTCCTCGAAGTCGGCTTATGGAGACTCAAGTCGTGGGCGGTGCATTCGTTTGCTAGGCTCCGAGCCACAATTGTGAGGGAGGGAGTTCGCAAGTTTCGTGCCACATTCGTGGGCTTTTATCCCGAGCAGGTCGGGTCTTCGATTCGTGGAGATCTATCCCGAGCAGGTCGGGTCTTCGATTCGTGGAGATCTATCCCGAGCAGGTCGGGTCTTCGGGAGAAATTCGTGGAGTTTTATATCCGCCACAATTGTGGGCTCAGGAGGCCTGCCGCCCGAATGCACCTTCCCCACGGACTTATACGGATACCATATGGCGTTCGTCGAATTGGTTCAATCCTCGGGCGTGGATACAATAGGCATGTGCGGGATGTGTGGCATCGAGAATTACCTGCACTCAAATGGCTCAAGGGAAGCGGTGAATATGCAACTAAGTCCGTACATGTCGATACTGGTCGCGAAATAAAATATGCCTGAACAACTTTCAAATTTCATGGTACTCCAATGAAAAGCACATGATCAGACCCAATAGATTGTCAAATATTAGCCATAGCAGCTTCTCAAAACTAGGAAGTCAAAACGCAGCAAATACAGTCGGATTATGGAGCTAAGTTATATTTATGTCACTGGCCCATTAATTCAACGGCCTGTTAAAATTCACAATAGCAGGCCTAGGAAATATAGTTCTAGCAGTCAGCGAGATTCTTACTTAAAATAAATAAAAATATCATAATCCCAATTGCTTCAAAATCCCAATTCGGCCCCTAATTTCAGATCTCGTCAAGTTAGCTCCTAGGCATAATAACAGACTTGCTCCATCATTAAACAATACTTACCAATGAATCCCAAAACGTCAAAAACTTACAGACCGAATTTTACTTCCCGGTCGGCAGTAGATCTGCTGTCGGTAATCTGATACGAGACCTTCTCTCGATGTCGATAATCGATGTTGGTTCGCCCGATTTTCACGTCGGCTATCAACCGTGTGGTGGTGTGGGGCAGTTTTGGCCATCAATTTTGAGCCCCCAGCGCCACGGCTGATTCTAGATGACGCGCGAGGCATCTCTTCTGACGCAACAGTTTTCGGCATGTCCGATAGTGGGCTCGGCTTCGCCTAATCGTGCTCGAGACACATCGGTGGCTCTCTGCGGTTGCGCTCGCGGGCGCCGATGACACTTCACCGAGTCTTGAGATGCGTGGGTCGCAACTGACGATGGCCGAGGTTGGAGTACGAGTGCGGTGGGCTGTGGCAACATCGCTCGGGTCTGATTTGTAACTGCTCGAGGGTCTGATTTTTCGTTTGCCACGGCTGGTTTTCGAGGTGGTGGTCCCATGGCGGGTTTTCCTGCATTCGACGTGATTCTGGCGATCAATTGCAGCGATGGTAGTGATTTCAGTGGGTTGGTCGAAGGTGGAACAAAGATGAACAACAACGACGAAGATGAAGCGGTGGCCACGAACGTCGCCAGCAAAATTTAATTTCGCCTGGTGAATTTGCTGAAGGTCTGCGATATCATCGCTCGGGTCGGTTTTTCTCTTTGGGATTGCTGGTTCATCAGCCGTTTCCAAGCGTGACTACGGCTGGTCCCTCGAACAGTTGTTCGAGAGTTGAGCCTCGACGAGGAGCTGCCCGCCTTGCGCTCGCGAAGGTTAGCTGGTCGGGGCGGCGATGCGAGCTCACGACGATAACGAAGCTTCATCCCGAGGTCTGAAAGGCGTTGAATTCGATGGATTTTACGGCGCGAACTCGAAACGGCTTCAGATTTTCCGATTCTCCCAAGTGCACCTTTTTATTTATACGATTCCCACAGACGGCGCCAATTGATGCGGACCGAAAAATCGACCCTGCCATCAACAGTGCGCTGGAAGGTATCGGTCCGTCGCCGTTTCGAGTCCGCCGTCTTCGCCTTCGACGGAAACCTGAAATACCACGAAAAAGACGAGCTAAAGGGCGCCGTTTCGGCGACGCCCCTCCGACGCTCAAGTCAGATAATTCGAGCGTCGATGTTAAAGCGTAAAAGAGAAGGAAATAAATCAATAATTAGAGAGATCGGCGGGACATTCGGCTATGAGATAGTGATTTTTCCACACGTGGGGCTGCCTTTATTGTCTCAGGAGTGATATATGAAGAGATAAAATGATCAGTAATGGTGTCAAACGACAGATGATACGTACCTTAACCCAACTGGCAATGAGCCTTTTTATGCTAAACCTTAGTGGAGTAGTTACCTTGGGATAATGACGTGAGTGGGTGGTTTGTTGAATTCCATTATGCTAGTGGGCCTTGACTTTAGGCTAGTGGCGGGTGATTAGTTCTAATAGCTAAGTCATACCATGGAGTAGTTATTTTGGGGTCGCCTTATTGTTTGGTCACGAATGAAGGTCTCGAGCGGCCTTCATCCCGAGCGTGACTTCAACTCCTCGGCAGGTATTTCTTCGGGCGTCGTCTCGGGAGATATTTTCGCGGGGATATTTCCCACCCCTTTATGTTTCAAGTTTGGTTACTAGGTAGCTCAAACTAATTACTCATATATTTTTATCCACCTAGATATTATTCGAACATCTTTAAAATAATATTTAGATGCTAGTAGAAAAACTATAATTTGAGTTCACTTTTTAGCCATTGTATAAATATCTAAACATTTCCATAGATAAGTTACCAAAAACGAAAAAGGGTAACTTATTTAGAAGCATACAGTTACTGACACAAGGCCCAACATTTATATTTTCGTGTAAAATATCAAATTTGAGCTAGGATCCTAAAAGATGCTTAACCACAATACATGTAATATTATAAATTATAAAGACATGCGATGAAATAAATAAATAAATAAAAAGCGAAAGAAAGGGAGAAAGTGATAGTGTGCGAAAGTTTCCAGGCAAAGTGCTTTTAAGATCACAAAGGCATCATCAGCAAGATAGTGTAGGCCACAGTCAGACAATATTGAATTAATATTATGAGGTAATAATCCAATCTTTGGGATGATGAATTGAAAGGAGTAAGATAGGGACCATTAGGCTATTAATTAAACATGCTTATTCATTATTAAACAAGATAATCATTCTAGCTTATGCATAGGGCTGGGAAAAAATACCGAAATACCGAAATACCGTCCTTATCGTATCGAATCGTATCGAAAATATCGAAAATTTTGGTATACCGAAGTTTTTGGTAAGGTATGATACCGTACCGAAAATTTTCGTTACGGTAATGGTATGAAAATTTTAAAAATAAGGTATACCGATTATACCGAAATACTAAAATTTTTTAATATATTTTATATATATATACACACACCTATATATATTATATTATTTCAATAAAATGAAAAATTACGGATCTTCTCAAACTTATTTAGCCAATAAATTATTAACTTATACACAACTTTCTAATATTAGGCCCACCATACTTTACTTATGTAACTCAAGTAACGTTTATTTTTGCCTTTTTTTTAATGATTTTGAAAGCATGCAATTACTTTTTGTTAATCTTCACTAATTTTTTAAATATAGCCGCTTCGTTCTAATTAATCTGTATATAAAGTTGTATTTTCAGGTTATGTAAAGTTTTTTGTCTTACTAAGAGACTGGCTAAAATATGTGAATTATTTAAGGTTAAAAATCTTTTTATTTTGAAAATTTTGGTATTTGGGGCCTAAGGAGCTTGAATTGATTAAAAATTCCAACACATCGAATTAACGAGTTACGAGACATGCATGGTAAAAAACCCTCCGTGTGAATGGTATAGAAGGTATGATACCGATACCATACCGAAATTTCGGTATGATACCGTATCGAAATTTAAGGTATACCGAAATTTTGATATGGTATTGGTATGATTTTTTTGGATACCGAAATTTCGGTACGGTATACGGTATCGCAGTTTTGGTACGGTATACCGTACCGAACCACCCCTACTTATGCATGCTCTGAATCAGTTGATTTTGGTAAGAAGATAATCATCTCCTTTTTAAAAAAAAAAAGGTTTTCAAAAATTTAACTTGAACGTTAAACCTTCGACTCGTCGAGTTCAAGCCCGAGCACCATAAATGTGAAAAGCTATATGATCTAACAATGTCTTTTTCATATCCCATACAGAGTAAAACATAGAAATGATCGAATAATTACTTGAGCATCATTTTGTGTCGGAGAAGACGCAATGACTACATATCAGCTCTTGTAATAAAAACTCATGGCATGCTGGGAAGTTTCTTAGATGCATACCTTCATTGCGAGCGATTTGAATGATAGTACCTCTCACTGATCTTCTTCTTCGAAATCTAGCAGAAAGTCAGTTAAATTCTCCGATTCATCGACGGCTTCGTCCAGAGACAGGCTATCTTTCTTGGGTTTGCCCTTTGTCTATGTCAAAAGTAAGAATCAAAACAACTCAGCGAAAAAACATATAGCATATATAGATGGATGAATATATTTTGTCAGTGAATCAATCACCTTTGACTTGCGTAGTTGTGGATTGCTTTTTAAGACGCTCCAATTTCGTGTGATTTTCTCGTCCTCCTCTTCCTCGCCTTCGACGTCACTGTCCTCTCCTTCGTCCTATTTCAAGAACTCAGATAAAAAAAAAATATAGTTTATTAAGACACCAAACGAACAGCTTTCGCCAAAGGATGACACTGAAAATAGTAAATAGACTAAGAGATAATTTTCAAGAATCTCACATCATTTTCTCCTATATCAACTGCTCGTGCCATAGCTTCATCTATTTCTGTCATCTGTCGTAAAAGATGCACAAAGTATACATAAAAAAAGCAGAAACAAGAAGATAAAATAAAGACCTTAGTTCGAGCTTAAAGTCCTAACCTCGATTACTTCTGCCTTCTCTTCGGATAGATTTTCTCCAGCTCCTCTCTCGTGATTATTTTCCATGCTGATACGAAATGCATGCATGTTATTCATAAGACAAATAAAGACAATAGTAACAAGAAAACACCCCACTTTAATGCAGAGGGAACATATATTTTCACAAAAAAAAAAAAAAAAAAACACGTGCATGAAATTTTATCGAACCTCTTTAAGAAAATCAAGCATATTTGGAGTTGGTTCGTGGAAATCGGGACCCTATAATCTATAACCTCATTTGGATCTTGGATATAGTTAATCGTGGGATAGACGGGATCCCCGCCCCATACTGTCAGGAAAAACAAATATCAGATAACGTGTCTGAAAGCGAAAAATACAGCAGATATTACGTACGTAGAGAGAGAAAAAGAAAAAGGATACCTACTTTGCTTAATTTGGTCCTCCCTTAATTTCATTGCCAGAGGATCCCGACGAATTCTATTATCAGTTCCCATCATTATGCGGTATTCTCGATCAGTTTGGTGCATAAACATCTCAATTAGCTGTGTGTTTTCGTCTTCGCCCGTCTCTTCAAAATGCCTTTGCACTGCTTCTTTGGAAGTGTCCCTTGTCCAAGCTTCGACCCATTGCGAATAGTAAGCAACGGGTCCATCTCTTTCGAGCTTTTCTTGTTCCATCTGAAGCCTATGCAATAATCCGTAATATTTTTGCCAGTTGAAGACAAAGAGTTGCAGAAATAAAAACATAGCTGTATTAACGCACCTTTCCTCTTTGTATATATGCCGTCTAGCTCTATAGAGAGCACACTCAGTAAGCGTCGGTTCCTCCCCATAGAGCTTTATTTGCCCAGTTTCAGCCATAGCTTTAAGAAAAACCTTCACAAAAAAATAAAAAAAGAATAAAAGGCATTCAACATCTTCATTACACATCGACAAGGAGACGAAGTGCAAAAAACTACATACAGTCTCAACGTCGGGCCTCCTTCTTTGCCACCTAGACCACTGTTCCTTGTCGGGTTTTCTCCAATTCCACAAAGCTCCTCGCTCGTAAGTGTGTCCTCGATGGTTTTCTTCACTTTTGGGTCAATAAAAGAGTGGGGATTCCCATCTTCTTGTCAAGATCGTAGTCACTGAGCTCAACTTGGTCGGGCTCTTTCTGATACACCACATACTCATCCGAAGAATCATCCCTCGACTCAAACTCCACTGGATCATCATCAGCAACTACTACGTTGCTTTCTGAAGAATCAGAGGCAGAAGATGAGCGGTTTTTTCTTCTTCGACTCCCTGGATTCTTTCCGAAGGATGGTTTCCCAGTCGATACGCCACCCGGCTCGGGCGCCTGAGCTGCCCGAACCCGACTTGATGTGCCCTCGGGCCAATACTCTTCTCCCGGGATACTTGCACGGGCACCCGAGGCGGGCTCAAGCTGCCCAGATGTTGAGTCCATGTAGCTGTGGTATGGGAATCGTTCGACCGACACCTCTTTGAAATCGTCATCTTTCTCGTTTTTCTCGCACGTTATACGGGGAAGGATTGGGGCCTTTTTTGGGGGAGCGATCGAATTTGATCTTTGCGCCCGTGAAAATGTGTGGATTTGACCAGCAAAAGATGTCTGAAGAAACTTTATATATTCATAGGAATTCTAGCTTCAAACAACATAAACAGAATATGAGAAGCCAAATTCAATAACATAACCAACAAAAAAGGCAGGAACAATGATGTTGTCTATCTAACAACGCGAGAAATTAGCGAAGAAACGAAGTAACAATTCATCCAAATAGCTCAGAAGAATATAATCTCGAACTCCAACAAGGAATAATTCCATCATTTACGAGAGAGAAAATATGGAAGGAAGGGATAATCTGGACCTTCAAATTGCAGGCAAGACTTCCTTCAACGAAGGCAAGCTTTCTCAATCCTCTATCTGCAAAGAAATAGGCCTAAAAGATGGAAATTACTGCAGAACAACGACTCATAACGTAAAAAGCGATACTGACCTTGATAACACCATGAAGGCGACACAAACGCCATTTAATCAACAGAAGAAGGAACTTCGCGCTTAGTCGCACTTTCCAGTCTTTGCCTGGGTTTAAGCAGCAGAGCAGAGAACTTCGAAAACGGATAGGATTTTTTATTTGATTTGCCGAAAATTTTAAGAGGTTAATTTTGTAATTGGCTCATAAAGCAAAGCAAGGGATAAAATTGGCCCATAGCTCATTTTACGTACTGATTTGAGTTGGCGACTTTGCCCAAATTTGTAGGCCGGTTTTATATTAGGCCTATCTCACCAGTTATGTGCTTGTCATAATATTTCGATGCTAATGAAAATACATAAATATATAAAATGTTATATGGCTTGAGTATTAATCAGAAGGCGAAGCAGAAAGACGAAAGGAAGAAGAAGGATTGATAACTATGGATGAATAGAGTAGAGCAAAACTTACAATGAAGCATCACAAAGAGCAAGCTCCTTTCCCCTCCCTTATTCGTAGCCCTAATAACATATTCAATAATTCAATGACCACGTTTCATGGAATTATCTAATGTCATCATGGGTGATTTTGACAAAAGTCTACTATGTACGAGGAACTTGTAATGAGAAATAAAGCCATATTAAAAAGGGGCACGAGGAAAGAAAAAGGGAGCTTTAGAGTTCATGCCCCAACGAATTTTTACTTTTAGGAATCAGAACCCAGTCAGAATAACTATAGTTTTAAGGACCTATTCGGTAGAAAGTTTAGAGTAAAAGACCTAAAATTTGATCTGACCAAAATACCCCTGCAAAACCGTTAAAAGAAGAGGTATCCGATACCTTTTTCTGCTATCTTTTTACAAGAAAGTGTTATAGGAAGCCAATATTGTGTCATTGTAAGATTTATATGTGGTATTAGAGAACCAAAAAATATCGTTGACGAGGGTAACGAACAACCCCTGCACAATTTTGGTATATTGTCGTTGTTTGCTACGATCTTTACGTCATCAATTGTGAGATTAGCAATATGAGTTTTCGAAATTCTTGACGCAAATAAGCAAAAACAATTGCGGGTCGAATCGCATTTTTTGCCAAAATTACAGCTAATATGTATAAATTCCAGCGACCCATAACCTGCACATTACGCTGCACCATCGGGTTGTCTCCATCGTTCGTCGTTGAAGGTTATGGGAATTGAAAATGAAATCGCTGAAAAAATATTGAGTACATAATCGTTCCTTAGAAGTGGTATAATTTCAAAGATTTTGCTATCGCTAAATACATATGAGGTATTTTCGGTCAGACATATGTTACACTGTTCGTGAAAGAAGAGGTAACAGAAGAGTTTAAATGGTATTACTAGTGATTTATTTAGTATAGCTTGAGCTGAGTGTATGGCGGGATTTCAAATTCCGACTGTAGTTTTGCCCGTGATTTTCGAAATATTTGGTGATATTAACTGTTACTATGCATTAATATATTGTTACGTAGGTGTTATTAAATGATATCAGTAAAGCAACGAGATTTTTAGTATTCAGTCCGCGACAATTGTGAATCGAATCCCGTTTTCGGGAAACAAATTGTAGCGCCACCGCGCTGGCGGCATCGTTCATCGTTCCAGGTGACGGGCCTGAAAATGAACTCGTCCGAGAAATTTCTGCTAAAAAACAAGACGTATATACTGTTATCCAGTCGTTATTCTTAGGAGAGGAACATGTATCTGACGATAATCCCTGAATAATGAAGAGGTACATAGATTCGGTAACGGGTATCCTTATTCATCTTCCGTTACGAAAATGCATATTCTAGTCTATGTTATTGGAAAGTAATAAGCAAACGTTTTAAGCATCGCATCTAACGTCACTATCAGTATCAAATTGCTTTAGGCTTTAAGGGAAAAGTTATAAATTCTAATCTATTTCGTTACTCAGGTGCCGTGATATGTTTTTGTCTGAAATTATTTTCGGATTCGATCGACGCAAATTAGGTAAAACCATTTGTTAATCGAATACCAAAATTGGTGCTACTATGTTGAAATCGTAGTGACCCAGAGGTCGTAGATTGCGTAGCGACACCGCGTTGGCTCCATCGTTCATCGTTCCAGGTGAAAATGGCCTCGTCCGCGAAATTTCTGCTGATTTACAAGATGTATAACTCGGGTAACAATTGTTTTTTTCAATTGTGGAAAAGGTATATATCCCTAAAGTATGAGGAGGTATCGCGGTGGCCTTAACTAGTATCATCTTTAAATATACCGTTACGGACATGAGTATAATTGTGATTTGCAAACTTAGCAAACGTTATATGATGCAACATCTAACGTCACATTCGCAGTATGAACTTGTTTTCAGCTTAAACAGAAAAGGTATCATATGCAAGGTTACTATTGTGTGTTAACTGTTTGGATCCGTCGTTTGAATTGAATTTTTTCGTATTCAATCGACGCAAATTGGGGAAAAGCATTTGACGATCGAATACCAGAATTGGAGGTACTATGCTGAAAATGTTGTGACCCAAAGCCCGTATATTGCGTAGCACCACCTCTTTGGTAACATCGTTCATCGTTCCAGGTGAACGGGCCTGAAATTGTGCTCGTCCGATATATTTCTTCTGAAATATAAAGAGGTATCCAGAAGACGTCAATAGTTACTAAAAGGACAGGAATGGTATCCACCGTGATATATCCCTGAAAGACGAAGAGGTGCCATAACTGGTATGGAGGTTCAGCTGTCCATTACGGTTATGAATATAATTGTGATTTGTAAGCTTCCTAAGCAAATGTTATACGTTGCACATCTAACGTCACATTAGCATTGTCAATTTGTTTTAAGTTAACCGATGTATCGTACACATATATTCGGTTACTCTTGAGCAGAAAAGGTTTGTAGACAAATACTGCTGAAAACCAAGAGGTTACGCAAATGGCTTAACAGGTATTTTTGTTCATCTATCCGTTATAAGATGAAAAGGTTCGTAGCCTTTGATTTGAAAAGTTATCCTGAGCAAACGTTATAAGATGCACCTCTAACGTCATTGTATCAATTTGTTTTAGTCTTAAGAGGAAAAGGTATCATCCACAATCGGTTACAGTTGTGCAGTTAACTGTTTTGAGTCCGTCGTTGGAGTTACTTCGGATTCAATCGACGCAAATTAGGGAAAATCATTTGACAATCGAATACGACAATTGGAGCTACTACGTTGAAATTGTTGTGACCCACATCCCGTAAATTACGTAGCGCCAACGAGTTGGCTCCAATGTTCATCGGTCCAGGTGAATGGGCCTGAAATGAGCATTTCGAAGAAACTTCTGCTAAAAAAGAAGAGGTATGGAAAGGTCATGAAATGTTATAGGTGGAGCAGGAAAAGATATTTTTCCTTATACATCCACGAACACTTTAAGAGTACGCATATGGACATAACTGGACAATGCCAGAATGATACGGTTCGTTTAGCGTTAATTGTTTGGAATCCTTCGTTGGAATTATTTCGGATTCAATCGACGCAAATTAGGGAAAAGCATTTGTGGAACGAATACCGAAATTGATGCAACTATATTTGGAATTGTAGTGACCCATAGCCTGTAGATTGCGTAGCGCAACCGCGTTGGCTCCATCGTTCATCGTTCCAGGTGAACGGCCTGAAAATGGCCTCGTCCGATAAATTTCTTCTGAAATATAAAGAGGTGTGGTTTGGTGTATCAAATGTTATGAGAAAGTTAGGAAATGTTATAAGTCGTTGTACCTCCCTGAAAACTTAAGTGTTACATAAGTAGCAAATATAGGTATTATATTTCATCTACCCGTTACTGCTGTCAATACAGTAGTCTGATTTGAAAAGATTACTAAGCAAATGTTAAAAGATGCACATCTAACGTCACAACAGAAAAATAACCGTTTTTAGTCTTAGCGGTAGAGGTATAGCCAACAACGATTCGGTTACAGTTGTGCAGTTAACTGATTTGAATCCATCGATGGAGTTACTTCGGATTCATTCGACGCAAATTAGGGAAAAGTATTTGACAATGGAAATCAAAAATTGGAGCTACTACGTTGAGATTGTTGTGACCCACAGCTCGTACGTTACGTAGCGCCACCGAGTTGGCTCCACCGTGAATCGTTCCAGGTGAACGGGCCTGAAAACGAGCTCGTCCGAGAAATTTCTGCTGATTTACAAATGGTATGGTTCGGGCTTTAAATGTTTTAAAAAGGCAGGAAATGTTATAAATCTTTGTACATCCCTGAAAACTTATGTGTCACAGTAGTTGCTATAGCTGGTATTGTCTTTCGTCTACCGTTACTGCTATGAATACAGTGACGCAAAAATGGCGAAAATCTAACAGTCAGTTGTCACGGCCGTGAACGGTGGCAGCAACCTTAAAAGAGAAGACGTTACAAAGTCACGGCCGTGACGGAGATGCACAAGGCCGTGAATCACGGCAGAGAACTATAAGAAGAACATTTACATCTTCACGGCCGTGACTGGGCATGCAAGAAGCCGTGAACTCGGGCAGTGTTTGAAGCTGATGGTTCTATTAAGAGTCACGGCCGTGGCATCTCGTGCTAGAAGCCGTGACTTACGGCAGAGAGTTCAACGAATGAACTCTGATTTGAAAAGTTATTCCTAAGAAAATAAAGATGCACATCTGTCACCGCTGAAGAATTAACTGTCTTTAGCCTTCGCCGAAGAGTAGTTCTCAAGGTTTCGGTTATGTTTGTGCAGTTAACTGTTTTGAATCCGTCGTTGGAGTTACTGCGGATTCAATTGACGCAAATTAGGGAAAAGCATTCGACATTCGAATACCAAAATTGGAGCTACTTCGTTGAAATTGTTGTGACCCACCACGCGCACATTGCGTAGCTCCACCAAGTTGGATCCACCGTTCATCGTTCGAGGTGAACGTGCCTGAAAACGAGCTCGTCCGAGAAATTTCTACGGATTTACAAAGGTATTTGCCGTCATCAATTGTTATATAGTAGGGTGGAAATGTTATATATCAAAATACATCCCTGAAATCATATGAGTTACACACGTTGCCAAAACTTGTATTGTTTTTCATCAAGAGGTATAGTTAGGTGTAAACCGTTATTTTCGATGAATAATTAGCCCTGATGAAGAGGTACAGGGGAGGCCATATTGGTATCAGGAATCATCTATCCATTTATCATCAACGATTACTTATTCGAATGGAAGTTCATGAGTTGAAATGGTATATTTATCAAATGAAGCGTTGCCACACCAAAACGACAAAAGACTGAAAGACAATCAAATGTTACCAAGGTTTTCGAAATTAGATGACAAAACCACATAGACAAAACGGCTATATGTAAACATCAGATTGCTTCTTTGCATGTTCTCCGATTGTGCCCATTCCTCTTACATCTTCCGCACTTGAGTCGCCGAACATCTTCGAGTTGGGAAGGAATTCTCTTTTTTCGTGGACGTCCGGGAGGTCGTTGAACATCCGGTTCTACTACGTCTTCAGGTATTGGGTTATCCAAGCCAATATTGGAAGGAATTGGGTTTATAAAGGACAAGTAGGTCTCTCGATATTTTGCTAAACTGTAATAGTCGTCGCAAAAACTGTATGGCGAAAGACCTAATGTCATGATGCACGAACAAGCATGCTTACACGGAATACTGTCCAACTGAAAATATCGGCACGAACACAGCCTGTTCGTTAAGTCCACGGCAAACTTTTGCCCTTTATCCGAAACCTCAAATTTCCATCCACACGAAGTATCTACTAACAGTGTACGAGATTCTTCGATGTTGAAATTCAGTTTCTTCTCGGGCTTCTTACACAAGCGCCCGACTTGTTTGTGCGCTTCATTTCTCTTGTCATTCACCATTATCATAATCTTTCGCCGAATTTCGTCAGCCATTCCCACAATGGGCATTGTCCTAGCCTCACGCACCCAACTATTCCAACTTTCGGCAATATTGTTATCAATGATTCCCCATCTCTTGCCAGCAAACAAGGAATTGGCCCAACAATTTGGATCGGACGCTACAAGGAATCTTTCGGCAGGTTCACCATAAGCTTTCTGAATTTCCTATATGTAATTTTTGTGATCCTGCGAATAAGGTGTATATGCCGCTTTCTTGAACACGGACGTCCAATACTTTTTGTTCTTGAAAGGGTTTTTTCCCAACACCGATTTTCGGAAGTTATCAACAATATGCCTTAGACAATACGAGTGGTGAGATCCGGGAAATACCTCTGGGATGCCGTTAAGGAGACCTTCATGTCGGTCGGAGAAAAATGTATAGCCTCTGAAGTCATTTTTGCCATGATAGCATAATATGTCTCTCAACTTCAAGAGGAACCACCGCCAACTCGTGTTACTCTCTCCATCAACCACTGTGACACAATTTTATCATCAGTATTTAGTTACATTCTAATAATAGTCGATAAACAATGAGTTATGGATATGTTACCGGCAAATGCTATCGTAAACAACCCATCGTCTCCATCTTTCGAAACAGCGCTAAGCAAGCAGCCTTTGTGCTTGTTCTTGATGTGCGTACCATCCAAGAAAATCAGCGGTCTACAGCCCCGAATAAACCCAACAATACAAGCATGGAAGCATATAAACATTCTCTTGAATTTACTCGTATCATCATAAAGTTCACAATCTGCCACACTTCCCGGATTGCTTAGACGAACTGCATTGCAATACCACCTCAATCGATCGTAAGATCCTCTATGAAGCCCATGAATGTTTTGAAGTGCAATTTCTTTCCCTCCCCATGCGCGATGGTACGGAATTGCAACACCATAATCCCGCAAAAAATCATTCTTGATTGTCATAGGCTTGTAGAAAGGCTCACATGCCAGTTTCGGCTGGAGTATCTCAGCAACCAATTTAGAATCTGCCTTAGGGTGGCCACACTCATGCAGATTTAATTCTCTACAGGTATGGTTCATGGTGGCTTTCTTAATCCTGAATATACCATCGGATTTACTTCGGGCAGCATATATCCTCCAAACGCAATCTTCTACGTTGCATGTAACAATGATTTTATTTGGGTCATTCTTTATATATTTGAATGACTTTCGGCTCGCAATTGCGAACCTTTTCAGCTTGCTCCGAAACTCAGTAGCATCCTCAAATATTTGGCCTACACCATGGATGCCCCGAATCCAACTGTCGATAGAGTTGGTCGAGGACGAGAAAGCTGAAACTTCTGCCAGCGCTATCCCGGTATCACCGCCCTCCCTTCTCTCTGAGGCAACCATATCAATCACCTTCATGTTTAACTCACGATGTAATCTCACCATGAACTTGACGTCGTCATCTATGATCAATGAGACGATTGCCTGGTTTAACGGTGACTAGTATTTGAGTGAAAGGGCCTCCTCATTCGAACTTGGGAACCTCTTTGTAACTTGTACAAGTAGATGTGGTATGGAGCTCGTTTCTTTAACTTCGAAGGAAACACATTCGGTTTCATACTGACATAGAGTCAATATTCCATCGTTATCGTCTGTAATGGGGTCAGCCATGGTTTGGTTTGAGTAACTGGTATTTCGCTTGTTATGAGGTATGAAACATGTTAAATGGAGGGATTATTGATATTAATACCACAAGTGGCGGAATATTTGCACCAAAACACAATCTGGTACCACTACAAGATGAAACGTTACATGTTAATATATGTAAGTCGCGTTTCTGTTTTATGCGGGATTATGATGACTTTCGGGCGTGGTTTTCTAGAATGTCCAGTCGTTGACAAGATATTTTTTAGGGTTTTTAGTGTAAGCTATACCTGCTACTTGTTATACCATGTTTTTTATTATTTAAAACACATGTTAGCTTGAAAAGGACAATTAATACAAGAAAGATAACGATTGAGTAATACTTCCTACTCCACCCAAAGTCCCGCAGAAATATCTCTCTTGCGTACCTACTCCACCCAAAGGCCTAAAATTTGTTCTGACCAAAGTACCCTGCAATAACGTTGAAAAAATAGTTATCGAGAAACTATTTACTGTTATTATAAATTGTTACAAAGACATGGTACTGGTTAATTAAAACCTGAAGAGGTATATATAAAGGTGTAGTTATAAATCATCATCCATCCGTTTGAAACGTATGCGATTAACACATATGCGATTATCATGTCTTAGTAATCGACGTTGATTAGTGGTGTTAATAATGGAATATCGACATATTTTTTTATGTCAAGCAAGTTTGAAACGTATACGATTAACACGCATTCTCGACACCAAAACATCGTTGAAAACGCTAGATTCGTCACGTTAGTTACCGAATAAGGTTAATTCGACCTCAATTTCTCATGGGTCTTCATAATCAAAGAAATTTTTTGAAGTTACTGCGGATAGGGTGAATACGGTCAATTTGATTGTGTCTTAGTAATCGACATACCTACTTTGTTTGATATTAATCATGAATTAAAGCGAATTTATCTTATTTTTTTCGAGGAAAATTGCCTTCTATTATCAATGAAGATACCAATTTTAATCGAGGGATATTACCAAATTCGAAGATTTTCGTTGACACCTAAATGCGCCGTGTACCACATTCAGTTACTACTGTGACACATATTGTCTGATCAGAACCACTTCATTTTGAATTTTCTAGAATGTTCGGACTCGTCCAAAAATGATTACATCGTTTTCGAGAGGCGTGACAATTTATGTAATCTTAATACCTCATAATTTGGTACATAAAACACTTGTTAAAGAATAGTCTGGAACGTTCTGGCGGCTGTTGAAAATCATGTATTTCAAGAACCACTTTGCATCAAAAAAATACCACATCTGGCATGGAATAAACAGAATCAGACCCATATGGTATCAGTAGTAGAGGTCGTTGTACAAGATAAGAGGCTCCCAATACCACGTTACTAATTCGATTAGTTTTGTTAATGAATCATGTTTTTTTTATGAGATGTATGTGTTCCAATTGATTCAAACATAATATCTGATGATGATGAACCACTAAAAATCAAAGTAGCACGTTTATGCCAACGACTATGGTAATGTCGAAAGTTGAGTGGCTAGTCATGTAAACATATGGTGGTTCTTGCCAAAGATGGACTATTATGTTTTCTAATGAAACAATACTTGATGAATTCCATGACAAACGTTTTCAATGTTCCGGCACTAAAGCACGAACAACGTTTAATTGACCATATACTCAAATTTGAGCCCCTAAACGATTGAAAAGAAGTGGGATGCAAAATTTATGAATTTATTAATGTGGTACGAAGAACATGTTATGTAGTATCACCATGTACAATCGTGTTAAAAGTGGTTATGTAATGTTATTTTGTAGAGGTAATTTGGTATTATTGGCAAGTCATGTGGTAATATTCCATGACAATACAGAACATTCCAGAAATTCCTGGACAGTTGTCTTTTTCCGCTCATTTATATCCCGCCTAAATTTTCAATCAAAATTTAGAGATTCCGCCAATTTTCAAATTCAAAACCAAACCAAATAAAGTAAAGAAGATAACAATTAAACCTTTTATGATACCCCTTGTAGAAATTTCTTAAAGGAAGTGGTTTCGTTTTCAGCACATGTGTTATACTTTTTACAAACAGTTCTACGTATCTGAAAATAATCATAAAGTCGATGAGTTTCTAGAATGTTCCAAATCAAATGTTTTCTTTTACCTGACATGTGTTATCACCTAGCTGTCAGAAGCATAAGCGTGGCACGAAATTACCAAAAGTCCAAATACCACATTACTAATTCCATTACTTCTAGGATAATACATCATTTTTCGTCCGATGCACAAAACAAAACAGATCCAAATCATCTTACACAAACATAAAACATATCATCAAGCCCCCGGCTTCCAAGCAAACTTCAATATTCCGGCAAATATACGAGCCCTAAAGTTCTTGACGTCGCCGGTTCGGTTAACCTCCTCCAAAAACACTGCCTCGTCGCGAATAAGGGCCTCCCCAAACATGCACACTAGAGTTCCACTCTCAAAGCTATCCTTAGGCGCTTGTCGACAATCGGCACGTCCTACTTTCGACTGGGGCACATTTGAATTTCCGAGGTGCACCATGTAACTTCGGATGGTCGAGGCCTAATATAGGAAAACACAATAAATAATCACTTTTAGAACAACCAACACTCAATGAATCACAACCGTGACTTACACAGCAGTTTGCGTCGGCATTGCTTCGAATGCTTGGCTTCGTATTATAAGCCACGAATGACTGTTTGGTCCAGTTAAGTACAAGCATATGCCAATCGAGTCCATCCAACATAGGGAACACAACGTACTGCGACTCCGGCAACAGCTCCGGACGTAACTTGGCAAGCTCGGCTCTCGTCTTCATCGGCAATGAAGCAGTAAATGCCTCGTTACCTTTATCCGTCCCTAACTTCGGACAGTTTTTCTTGCGCATGACGGCGTCGATATCTTGCTGCGAATCATATCAAAACCATAAGGGAAAATGTATATTAATGCCAAATTTATGCATACACGTACCGAAACATGTGTGGGAACGAAGTAGGCTGTTGCACCGGGATTATAATGGTCCTTGTAAGATGCCGATGAAAGATATTTAAACCAGACATCGACTACGTCTGGTGTGATGGAATGCCCAATCAACAATTCCGACAGATGAAATCCTTTCAAGTTCAACGAACCATCTCCATAAATGAGACCCCTGCGTTTAGAAATACCAACAATTACAACCATTGATTTTTTATAACATGAATTCGAAATGTGTTAAAAATAACTTACACGTAGTCGCCTTGGTCAATGAAAGGGTCCACCAGATCTCTTTCAGCGTCGGAGAGCGACAGTCTACCGGCAAATTCTTTAGTGATCTGTCGGGTTTCCTCGTAACTGCCTTCATAAGGCTCTCTCGCTTGCAAACATTTGTCGCCTTTCGACACGACACGAAGTCGCTTTGGCTTTTTCTTCGGTGGGGTGGTCGATCCCGGCGGTGTGACGAAATCTTCATCTCTCTTGCGGTTCCTGTCAGCCCTTCCTCTGACAGTTTGAGCAATCGACGGGGCAGTCGTGTCACGCGTAGCATTGGCAGCAGAGACATATTGAAGGTACTCTTGATCCACCGTCATAATACTTCCGCGCACCGCTCGTAGAACCGAGCCCACTATGTCGTTGACAGCCGCATTATCCATCGGCGTAGGCCCTGAAACAACCACCGCATCCTCAGTCTGAACTTCCCGACGCTGCTCCTCTAACGGGTTCTCAGCCACCGTCTCCTCGGGCTTGTCTCTTCCCGTCACATCATCGGCCACGGTTACCTCAGCCACGGCATTGCCATCTCTTCCCATCACATCATCGGCCAATGTCTCCTCGCTCGAACCGTTATCATCACTGCCAGTTTCGGCTGGAGGCTCCTCAGCCACGACCGGCTCATCACTTCCAACATTCCCCGTCCAATCATCGGTCAAGGGCTTCTCAGCCACGACTGGCTCATCCCTTCCCAAATTCCCCGTCCTATCATCGGTATCGGTCTCCTCGGCCACGGCCGTCTCATCCCTTCCAACATTCCTCGTCCTATCATCGGTCAACGTCTCCTCGTTCGATTTTTCAGCGAAATACAAAAGCCCCGCAACGGTGCGAGCCCTAAAATCCACGATGTCCCCAGTTTTGTTAACCTCATCCCAAAATGAATCATCGTTGCGAATAAGAGCCTCCCCGAACATGCACAACCAAACACCACAATCTACGCCATGTGCTGACTGCTGCCGACACCTTGGATGAACAACCTTATCACCCGGCACGTCTCCAAGTTTAAAGTGCCGAATATAATTCCGAATGGCAGCGGCCTTAAATAGGAAAAGACAATAGCGACTTAGCATTAATTAAAAATTATACTAGATCAAGTAATGAACCTAACATAAGGACTTACACAAGTTCTCGCACGGCCGTTAGAACGAGCACCGGTCATTGAATTATAATGGAAGAACGAGTTACTTGCGACGTCCAGTGCAAGAAGATGCCAATGGTAATCCCCATGAATAGGCATAACCACGTACTTACACGATTGCAACACGCCTTCACGTAGGTTGCTCATCTCTTTGGTCGTACTTGATTGCAAAGCATGGAGAAATGTTGAGAACCCTATGTCCGTTGACAAGTTGAAACGAACATCCTTGTTCGTCATTACGCCAATTATATTTTGCTGCGGATCAAATACAAATTATGTTAGTCCAACGTACAATAACCAACAGAGATTCATATGCAAAACTCACTATTGCAGCCGTCGAAATAAAGAAAGCCTCTGCCGGAGGGTGATAGCGGGCTCGGTAAAACGGCAACGCCAGATAGTTGAACCACGCGTCGATTACATCTGATATGAGAGCTTTCCCTAGAATCAACTCTACTAGATGTCTACCAGTCAACGTACACGTAGGGGAACTCCAAACAACTGAGTTCCTGAAATGTGTTATCGAACAGTTATTATGTGATATCAAATATAAAACAAATATTATCAAATACGGTTTATACGAATAATAACTTACTGATAGTCAGCTTTGTCTAAGAACTGGTCAATGGCTCTCTCTTCTTCTGAAAGAGACTGTTTCCCCGCATATTCCTTATCGATCGTCCCGGCGTATACGGACTCGGGTATCTCTTCAATTCTCGCGGCGTCGACATCGATTGCATCATTCCTGCCGGGACTGTAGGCTTCCACACCGACATTCTCTTCGACATTTTCCTTCTCGGCATTCTTTTCAGCACCTTCCTAATCGCCCTTTTCAATTAGCTTCTGAGATTCTTCCTCGGCAGCATTCATCCCCACATCCTTGACTGCCCCAATCACTAAGTTAACCTCATTGAGTTGTGGCAGTTCATGCATCGGCATCTCGACTCTGTACTCGCTTTCTGCTGTTACTAGATTATGCGGGAGGTCGATGAACGACTTGTACTCTTCGGGTCGTAGTGCAAGGGGATGAGGAATTTGATCGCACGTCAACGAATCCAGTAGTTCTTCGACTTTGTGTTCTGTTGGACGCTTTGATGGGTCAATCCACCTAGTGAACCGAGGAATGCTATTGTTGGACCGCCTCTTACCAAAAGCTGGAACGTGCTCATACACCCATACCTGAGTCGACGTACGAATACATTAAACGCGGAACAGAGCACAAACAATTATACTGCAAAAATCACGAAAGAAACTTACCAAAAGACCAATAGTGCATCATTCGATGTATTTCGGCCTTTGAAGAATTGATCTCACTAGAAACTGATGAGCAGCCTGACCCCATGCGTAATTATCGACTTCGTCAAGCGCCTCAACGTACGGAAAGAGGAAGTCAGGGAAGCAATAATTTGATGTCGGAAATAAAATGCAGATACAAACGAGAAGCATGTACATTCGACTGAAATCATCCAAGCTTACACTGTCATCCCTAGTCTTCAACTCTTTCATCTTCTCGATAACGTTATCCCGCCCTAATCGACTTCCACCTCTTTCGTCTTGGGGAAAGCACCTCTCCAGAAAGGGGATTTCATCTACTGCTTTGAAACTCAAGTCTACCCATTCACCACTCGCTCGAAGACCCATTACAGCTGAGAATTCGCGATATGAAAATGGAACCAAAGTGTTCAACCCAAAACGAAAAGTCCTACCATCATGAGAGAGCCTCTTCATCAACCCAACCAACAGCCCCCCGGGATCTGACAAGGGTTTATCCGCAAGAAGGAAGCAAATGGTGTTCTATTTACCGCTTCCATATGACGTTCGCTTGCCTTGTCTAGAATGGTTTCCATCGTATCTCTAAAAAATGTAGGCTGGCATCGCGTTCTCGTAGGGCCTCTGCCGACCGTCCTCTCTTCGACCACAGTGAGGTCCGAAACTGCGTTCTCCGCAGTCCGCCCGATTCGCCGACTCGCTGGGCCACCCTTCTTTGAAGACATCGAGCTTGATTTCGCCGGTGAAGATGGAATTTTACCGTTCTGTAAAAAATCAGCAAAGGGAAAAAGTTTTAGGGTTCGGTTATGAGAGAGAGGAGTTGAGGTCTGTGAGAGATGGTTTAACCAATGCTTAAAGCGAGTTACAAAAACGTCGTTGTGTTAAAAACTGCTGAAAACTTGCTAAAAGATGCTAAAAACGCCGTTTAGGAAGTGCTTCTGACAAAATATATTTAACTTGCAAAAGAGTAACTGAAAATAGTAATTTAATACCTTTTTATTGAATCTTAAAACAAGTTCGTCCACTTAATGTGACGTTAAATGTTCATACAATAACACTTGCTTGGATTTAACTAAAAATAATATACTAAAAAAATTAACGCATAAAGGACAGAAAATACCAGTTATGGCCAGATACGTACCTCAACTTTGTTCAGGAACGTATATCGTCCCATACTTATTCATTAGATATATCTAACGATTAAAACACAGAAAATACCAATTGTTGTTGAGCCCAAATTTCTATTGTGACTTCATTTTCAGTCCAGTAAACCTGGAACGACGCATGATGGAGTCAACGAGGTGGCGCAACGCAATATACAGGCTATGGGTCACTACAATTTCAACATTGTGGCTCCAATTTTGTCTCCCAAAACGGGATTCGATTCACAATTGTTTTTCCAAAATTTAGGTCGACGGAATGCGAAAAATTTGAAAAACGGATCGTTAACATGTAACAGCAACTAAGTAACAGGAAATTGTTGCGTTATACCTATTGATTTAATGTTACAACTAGTTCTTCCTGCTAACATGACGTTAGATGTGCTTCGACTAACTTTCGAGTTAACTTTTAAAATAAAAAAATACTATATTCAACTTAGTAACGGATAATTTACATATTATACCGTTTAATGCCTTAACTGTACCTTATCATGTTCTGGGACGTATACCGCATGATACTTGTTCATCAGACATAAGTCACAATTAATACAGAAATTATACCAGTTGTTGTTGAGCAAAAATTTCTATTACGACTTCATTTTCAGGTCCGTTCACCTGGTTCGACAAACTATGTAGGCACCGCGGTGGCGCAATTTTAACATAGTGGCTCCAATTTTGTTTCCCAAAACGGGTTTCGATTCACAATTGTTTTTCCCAAACGTCTCTTCTGTACCTTGTCATGTTCCGGGACGTATAACGTCTGATACTTGTTCAGTAGTTAACTGTAACGATAAATGAAATTACAATACCTGTTGACTTTGAGCAAATATTTCTATTACGACTTAATTTTCAGGCCCGATCACCTGGAACGACGCACGATGGAGGCAACGCGGTGGCGATACGTAATTTAAAGGCTATGGGTAACCACAATTTCAACATGGTGGCTCCAATTTTGCTTCCGAAAGTTCACAATTGTTTTTCCAAAATTTAGGTCGAC
This sequence comes from Craterostigma plantagineum, assembly GCA_027422505.1. Classification (NCBI taxonomy): domain Eukaryota; kingdom Viridiplantae; phylum Streptophyta; class Magnoliopsida; order Lamiales; family Linderniaceae; genus Craterostigma; species Craterostigma plantagineum. Next base: position 791,467 of record JAPQWV010000198.1, on the reverse strand, counting down.
GGAATGGAAAAATTTTGAAATACGGATTGAGTAACATATAACCGAACATATGTAACTGAAAACCAAGAGAATAAACCTTTTTATTGAAGCTTAAAATTGGTTCTTTCGGCTAACATGACTGTTGGTCCCGAATGCACCAAACAAGGAATAAAGAGGCTTTGATGGAATGAAAAGGGAGACTTGCTCACCTTGTAGTGTGTGTAGTGTGTGAAAACTTGGGTTAGCCTTTTGATCTTTGATTAGCTTTCAAATGGTGTTGGTAACACCTTATATACCACATTAACCCTAGGTATATTAAGGCCCAAACACCAAAAATTAAATAATTACATTCTAGTCCAAAGCCCAAGCTAAAGGATAATTACAATATAAATCCCAAGACTTAAACTATTGACACAATCACTAAATATCCTAACAATCTCCCCTTTGTGTCAATTGTTGGGAGTCTTGGATCTTGGGCATTGTGATGGTGAATTAGCGTGTGAGTGTATTGCGAAGCCCTAGCTTGAACTCGAAGGCGCGGAGATTCCTTCGAAGTACCATTCGATCAGCTATAGCGTCAATGAGCTTCGCGAACTTGGATCGGCAGAGAGGATCTTCTTCCGAAAGGATGCGGCAAATCCTCATGAGTTTGTCTTGGATGATGGTGAGCGTCCCATCCGAGAACTTTGCCACTTCGGAACAACGCAGCAGCCTCATCTTCCCTTGTAGTTCGAGTAGGCGACCGCCGGATCGTCTCCGTCGATAACATTGCCTTCTCGGTAGTCGTCCGCGTTCTTGAAAGATGGGCAAGTCAGATTCACCTTCTTCAGGTTGTGCTCCACCGCCATCTGCAGATCGTGGGTGGCGAAGAATCTGACCCGTCGGAGCATATGGCGCTTGAGAGCCACATATCCCATGGTTACCAGTTCAGCACGTACGAGATGTCCAGAACTTCTGAGGACGAGTCTGAACTGTTTCATGGATTCCAGCATGCTGTATAGGTCACCCAGGCGCAGAAACTTGAAGTCCGCCTCACTGACTTCACGGTAGCTCTCATCCTGCCTCATTACTGTGAACACTGGGTAATGGACATGTCCTTTCGATTCTTGGCGGAGGTCAGTGACTTTGCAGATGGGGGCCCGATTCATTTCCTGAGCGATGTTTTCCTCATCGGATAGCGTCCTCTTTGTGCACTTGTTGCAAAGAAGGCTCCATCGATAGAGCTTCTTCTTTTCCTCGCTCCAATTTTGGATGTTCATCAGCTCATACTCGTCGAAGGTTGTGATGATCTGCTCCTTGCGCCGCCAGATCCTCTTCCTGCTCTCTTCTTGAAACGGCGCGGTTATCTTTTGTTTTCCCACGGTGCTTCCGGTATGTCCACCGTGGGCACATCCGTTTGAGCAGCAGGAGCCTCGGGTTGCTGCGCTTGGAATTGTAGGATGTTCTCGAGCTCGGCAGGTTCAGCGTCGTACTCCTCTCCGTTCTCGTCGTCTGCGGTGTTTATTAGCGTGAGCGAGGCTTCCTTTAGCAGACGTCGAGCATTTTCCACCAGCTTCCTGGCTGCTACTGCATCGGCGGGCGTGTATAGCCATTCATCGTTGAAGATGTAGGCTTCGATCTCGTTCTGTGCGCAGTAGACGTCCTCGAAAGCCAGGTTGGAATCGATGTTGAGAGGGGTACGGCTATGTGGTGGCGAGGGTGTTGCGTCGGAGGAATTTGTGGATTGTGGGGAAGGTTGTGGTGGGGATTCTGGTGGTTCGGTTGAGGTGATGGTTTTGGCGAGGATGATTTGGGTAACGGGGGGTGTATATGTGGTGGTGGCCTCTAACGTCGATGTGACAGTTAGAGGTTCTGTGGTGGCGAGCGGAGAAGGTGTGGGGGTGGTCTCTAACGCCGATGTGACGATTAGAGTTTCGGAGACGGTAGTGGGTTGTGAGGTGTGAGGTTTCTGTTGCGGGTGTCGTTTCAGGTCCAGAGGAGGAGGGCGGCGTTGATTGCATGAGTCCTTGGGACTGTGAGCCGTGCTGCCTATTCTCCCCCTCGCGGCGATCTTGATCATCGTCTTGATCGTCGCGCCTGATCCCGCTAGACTCGCCTTGAACACGGCAAGTCAGTGGTTGAGTCATTATTCGCTTCATCTGCTGTTCTTCCTCGTCAAGCTCCGTCATGGATTCAAATCGGGCTCGGAGGATGTAGAAGAGCTCCTTGGCGGACATGGAGGAGAGAACAACATCTGCGTCCGTGTGTTGCATTGGTGGTGGCATCTCCGGGGCCACACGTTTGCCTTTGTCGACGGTGGATGCATCGAGACGCGCGTAGACTTTATCGAGAATCGACGCCTCAAGAGTCTTTGCAAACTCTTGAAGACGTGTCTCTAGCGCAGTCTCGGTGACGAAGTGGGGTAAATCTAACAAGTTGGAATCACGAAGAAATCCAACTGACACCGAATCGGAGAATATAGCGATCGGCCGCCCGTTTGCACAGGACGGGAAAAGACGGGGTCACTCAGACTTCCCGTTGGCATCATCGATGAGACAGACTCAATCGAATGATGGCCTAGGCTCACGGTTGTTGTGATGTTGGCCGTGCTAGGTCTTCCGCTCTCAGTCACAGAGACATCACCGAGCGTTCTGACAGAGTCACTAAGACTCTGTGGTGCGGTAGAAGGTGTATGTGTCCTAGAAACGTGTGAAATTATGGGGAGTGAGGGCACTATACTCGATGTGCATGAAGAGGATGCAGTCTGAGGCGAGGGACTGCTTGTTTCAACATCGACCATCTCCAAGTGGGATGTCGATGGTATACGTGGCTCCTCGTGGAATGAAATATCTTCCTGTAGAGAGGAAGATAAGTGGGTTGGTGGGATCGTTTCCGTGGTTGAGCCAGATGCCACGTCTTCTACTCGGGAGGTGAACACATCACCTCCTGTACCTATTGGTTCGGCTCGGCTTATTTGTGGCTGAGGAGGTCGATCGTGTTTTTGATTCGATCGACGCTCCGTGGGGCGGCTTACGTCATCCTCACGCGACCATTTTTTCAGAACGCGGGTGGAAGAGGATGCGGCGCGACTCGATGACTTTTTGGAGGTGGTGGTGGGGGTTTGGCTAGTCCCGGGGATAGGCGCAGTGGGGTTGATCTGCGCCGTAGGGACAGTAGTTAGAGGTCGGGGGCTTTCGCGGAATGTGGCGATTGTGGCATGATATTCACGGACGTACGGATTTGTCTGGTCTGCGTAGGCGAGCACTTCGTCCGGAATTATCATGGCGTGTCGATCCTTCGCCGGAGTGTTTTTCTTGGCGAACTTCTCGACAGTTGGGATGATGAAGTGTTCCGCTGCCCGCCGGATGCGTATGTTGGTGGAGTGCAAGCGGAAGTGTTTGATGAGAGCTGGGAGCCACCGCATGTAAGGAATGAAGCGGTTTGTGACTCCCTTGGCGACTTCTCGGTCGCGACGTTGGATCATGGAGACGAGATCCATCCAGATTATGTCGGCGTAGTTGTACTTGAGGTTGTAGGCGATGCCGGTGAGGATGGTGAGAATTTGAAAGTTGCCGCGGTCCTGACCAGCATGCTTCCCTGACATGCATTTGTTCACCAGCAGGTACAGTGTTCGCCATGGTTTAGGTAGATTGCGGGTGGTGACTTCACTGAGGACAAGTGGGCCCTTCTTCTTCTTGTTATCTGGTTGATAGCCCAGTCTGTCAATGTCTTCAATGAGTTGTTCGTGCGTCGGTAGTGGATCGTAGGGAGAGTAGACAGGAAGTTGAAGTACTTCTTGTACTATTTTGCGAGTGAGGACCACCGTTTCTTGATCAATGTTGGCGGATAAGGTTTTGGCAAGATGGAGTGGTCCAGCTATCTGCAGCGTATGCCAGAATTGTTGAAGGTACACCTGTGCTTCTGGCTCGCCATGTGTGAGGGCGTGGCGAAGTGGGTGCCCTTTGAGGATTCCTACAATGACGGGGGCATCACACCGAAAGCAGTCCAAGTCCACCATGTAGTTGTTGGGAATCAGGGCCGCCCATTGACTGAGTGGGAAGATCTAGTCGGGTGGTGGGACATAGGTACGCGTGTTGAGTTCGATGCGAGCGACGTCCCTTTGGATTGCAGCCGCCTCAAGTGCTTCAAGCGTAGCTTGATCTTTGTTAGTCATATCTGTACTCGACAGTAATTGTAATATGATTAGCTCGTATGGACATAAATAAGTCGTGGATGAAACAATGGAAGTGGCCTCAAATAGTACATAGACATGTTGAGAAAATTTTAGCATTTTGTGTAAAATTTCGCATGTAATGGAGATTTCGCAGTTTATAACACGTAGACATGTCAAGAGAATTTTCGCAAGTAGTCAAAACTTTCGCATGTAATGAGAAATGTCTCAGCACTTAGAATTTCGTAGTGTAAAATTTCGTATGCATGGAAAATTTTCGCAAGTAGTCAAAATTTTCGCATGCAATGAGAAATTTCTCAGCACTTGGAAAAATTTTGGATTGAAGACAATTTTCGCATGTAGTGTAGAATTTCGTATCTAGGGAAAATTGTCACAAGGAAAGAAAATTTCGCAAATTGTCGCAGATAGAGTGAGATTTCGCATGTATTGTAAATTTTCGCAACTTATAGCATATTGACATGTCGAGAAAGTTTTCGCATATTGGGTAAAATTTCGCAAGTATGGAAAATTTTCGCAAGTTAAGAAATCTCGCAAGTTGTCCAAATTTTTCGCATATAATAAAAATTTTCGCAAGTTTCATGAAAGTTTCGCGGAAGGAAAAAGCTTTGTGCATGGAGAAATTTTGTGTTTACTGTGGTTGCGAAACAATGAAGATGCGAAAAGATGTAATGTGAGGTGAAGTGTATTAGAATTTCGCGGGGCTAAACTCACTGTAGCAGAGAAAATTTTGTCGTGAGGGAAAAGATTTTCTCAGATAAACTTTCGCGGGACTTAACATGCTGTAGCAGCGAAAAAGGATTTTAGCACATGTAAATTCTCGGACGAAAGTTTCGCATTTCCTTAGTCACTATAGCAGCGAAAATTTTTAACGCTGGAAATTTCTCGGATAAAAATTTCGCGGGATCTCACTCACTGTAGTAGCGAAAATTTCAACGTAAGAAATTTCTCGGAAAAAAATTTTCGCGGGACCTTCCTCACTGTAGCTGCGAAATTTAACGTTTAAAGCAATTTTTCTCAAAATTTTCTCGGCGAAGAACATGGTGCGAAAACGTTCGAAACGACGCAGTGATTTTTTGCCTTAGACCTACTCAAATCTCAACCAAAATGCAACAATTTGGACTCAATCGACTCGTAATTAGATGGGCAGTGCCTATTTGGGGTTATAAAACATCAAAAATCTAACATGCGTTCGATTCAGAGGCCGCGAAAAAATTAATTCTAACCTAACAGATTTAATCAAAACAGGGCAAAACAGGATAAAATGAATGGAAATCGATTTATTTGAGGTGTATTCATACCGAAAAGCTGATTTGTGACAACGGAGTTAGCAGGAAACAGAGTTTGAAAGCAGATTTGACGACGACGACGATGCGAGGAGTTGCGAAATTTTTGAAATAAGGGGTTGCGAAATTTTGAATTTTCTCGGGAATTTAGGATTGTGAACAACATTAAGGGTTTTGGGGTTTTAGGGGTTTTAGTCACTGTTCATGCGAAATTTTGTGTAAATGGGCCGAAATTCGTGGGCTTGGTCAAAGCTGGGTTCAGATCTGATTTTCGCGGGCTTGGTCAAAATTGAGTCCAATTGAGATTCAATTGGTCCAATTTTGACCCTGTTTGACCAGAAATTTAAAATTCAACCCAAAACATTTTAATCAGTCCACTTTTGACTCAATTTGACCAAACTTTAAAATTTCAACCCAAAAAAAAATTATTTTTAAAAAGGCAAAATCAGAAACTCCCCCTTAATCTAAAACTCCCCTTTTTTTTTACGTAATGGAAAAATCAGACGCCCCTTCATCGAAAACTCCCCCTCAAAAGACATAATTCAGTCGACACATAGAAAATGGAGTGAAGTGGAAAAGGAAATATGTGCACTTTATCAAAGTTCATGTAGGGTCGATTGATCACAACTGAATATTCAACATGCCCAACATAGTCACTAGGTGTTGGAATCGTTTGACATCCAACGGTTTTGTGAAAATGTCGGCCAGTTGATCTTCGGTTGTGACGTAGTGCAATTCAATCGTCCCTTGTTCGACATGTTCTTTGATGAAGTGGTGACGAATAACTATGTGTTTCGTTCTCGAGTGATGTACCTGATTACTCGTCATCGCAATAGCACTTTTTGAGTCACAATAAATGGGAATTTTATCAACATGAAAATTAAGATCTCGTAGTTGGGTTCTCATCCACAAAAGCTGTGAACAGAAACTAGCGGCGGCAACATATTCTGCCTCCGTCGACGAAGTTGAGACACAGTTTTGTTTTCGAGACGACCAACTTACGAGTTTACCGCCCAAGAAGTGTGCAGCTCCAGAGGTGCTTTTTCGGTCCATCTTGCATCCTGCATAATCCGAGTCAGAGAATCCAACCAGTTTGAAGTCCGATCGAGTGGGGTACCACAAACCCAGATTGGGTGTTCCTTTGAGATAGCGGAGAATCCTTTTGACAGCAGTGAGATGGGATTCCTTCGATGTTGCCTGGAAACGAGCGCAGATTCCTGTCGAGAGAACAATATCCGGTCGACTAGCAGTGAGGTACAAAAGAGAGCCTATTATCCCTCGATAGACGGTTTGATCAACGGGAGCACCAGATGGGTCTGCGTCGGGTCGGCCAGAGGCTGACATAGGTGTAGCAGCAGTCTTTGCATCCTCATTCCATATTTCTCGAGGATGTCATGGATGTATTTGGACTGATTGATGAAGATTCCGTCGGGGAGTTGCTTAACTTGAAGACCAAGAAAGAAATTCAGCTCGCCCATCATACTCATTTCGAACTTTTCCTTCATCAATTCTGCGAACTCTTCACACAGTTGTGGTTCAGTCGATCCAAAAATGATGTCATCGACATAAATCTGTACAATCATGATGTCCGGGCCACTCCGCTTGGTGAAGAGAGTTGTATCCAGAGATCCTTTCTTGAATCCAGACTGAACAAGGAAGTCTGAAAGGACGTCATACCAAGCTCGGGGAGCCTGTTTTAGTCCGTACAGGGCCTTGTAGAGTCGATATACGTGATGAGGAAACTCTTCGCTCAAGAACCCTTCAGGTTGATCAACGTACACTTCTTCCTTGAGAAACCCATTCAGAAATGCAGTCTTCACGTCCATTTGGTAGACTTTAAAGTTCTTGTGAGCAGCAAAGGCAAGAAAAATTCGTATGGCTTCGATCCTGGCAACTGGGGCAAAAGTTTCATCGTAGTCGATGCCTTCTTGTTGGTTGTACCCCTTAGCCACAAGTCTTGCTTTATTGCGGATGACAACACCGTCTTCATCTTTTTTGTTCTTGAAGATCCACTTTGTGCCGATAATGGATCTATTGTGAGGTCGTGGTACGAGTTCCCAAACTTGTAAACGTTCAAACTGATTTATTTCCTCCTGCATTGCAATCAGCCAATCAGGATCGGTGAGAGCTTCAGCTACTCGTGATGGTTCGACTTGACTGAGATAGCATGCGAACAGACTTTCATTCATCGTAGCCGAACGTGTTGAAACACCAGATGTGGGATCCCCAATAATCTGATCTGTAGGATGAGAGCGAGCCCAAAGTGGTACATTGGTCTGAGAGGAGCTGGCCGCATTTGTATCGGTTGGAGGCTCATTGGATTGGGGTCCGGTGTCCGAAGAAGAGATCTCGATCGTAGTAGACTGAGAAGGTTCAGCATCAGGATCAGCAATGTTCCCAGGGTTGGGTAAAATGTCGTCTTCGTTGAGATTGAGCGCATCCAAGTTTGGAGGGACGACGTCATTGCCGATAACTGGTGGTGTGGATGGAGTGGGTGCAGCGGTAGGTTGAGTGGTGGCGGCGGGAGTCTTGGGGACTGGGTAGAAGTACTCGAAAAGCAGATCGAGATCCAGTTCACCAGAATTGCCCTCAGATGAGGAAGTTCCCGCCATTGAAGGTTGACCTTTTGTCAACGACTGTAGAAGACCTGGTTCTGGTCTGATATGAGCAGAAGCCATGAGGTCGCCTTCACTTTCGTCAAATGTAACATTTGTGCTTTCTATTACTGATCGTTTCTCTCTAAGATAGACTCTGTATGTCTTTGAGTTCAGCGAATATCCAACAAAGATGCCTTCAATTGCTTTTGGATCAAGCTTCCCAAGATGTTGGCGATCATTGGCCACAAAACATCGACAACCGAAGACCCTTAGATAAGATATATCTGGGATACGACGGTTATTCAGCATCTCGTATGGGGTGCGGTTGAATCTCTTGTGGATTGAAGCCCGGTTTTGTGTGTAACAAGCCGTTTGAATAGCTTCGCCCCAAAGAGAATGAGGAAGACCGGATTGGATGAGGAGAGTCCTAGATGCTTCAACTAATGTCCTATTTTTACGCTCAACGACACCATTCTGTTCCGGTGTCTTCACAGCTGAGAACTGCTGGGTGATGCCCTGAGTGGCATAGAAATCACTGAGCTTCTTGTTCTTAAACTCAGTTCCATTGTCAGTTCTGATAATCCGAACCTTCTGTTGATGAAGAGTTTGGGATGTAACAACAAACTCGACGATTCAGGAACTTCATCCTTTGTACGAATGAGTTTCGTCCACGTGTAGCGTGAAAAATCGTCGACAATCACAAGAATGTACCGTCTTCCTCCGAGTGTAGCCGTAGGCATTGGGCCACATAGATCCATGTGTAAGAGTTCTAGGATTAGCTTAGAGGGCGGTGTTTCCTTGGAGATGTGAGACGATCGCTTCATCTTCCCCAATTCACAGGCAGAGCAGAGGTGTTCCTTATGATATGTCAGTTGGGGTAGACCGTTGACGAGTTTATTCTGACGCAGTTTGTTGATGGTCTTGAAATTGAGATGTGAAAGACGTCGGTGCCATAGATCATTCAACTTTGGTGCGGCTCGAGAGAGAAGGCATATTGGTCGAGAGGTCGTAAGATTGAGTACGTAGAGGTGAGACGTGCGTGTTCCAGAAAGAAGAGGTTGTCCCGAGGCATCTATAATGCTGCAATATCAGATTCGAAGAGAACCATATATCCTTTTTCCTGAAGAGATTGTAGCTCAAACCCTCGACGTAAGAGATGCCCTTAATCGTCAGTTTGTCATGGACGAGATCACCAGTTCCGAGAATTGGCGCCATTTGACTGTTTCCGAAGGAGACCCTTCCGAGATAGCGCTCGGAGAAGTTGCTCAACAGCTCCTTGTTCCCCGTCATGTGTGTGGAGCAACCCTTGTCTAGATACCACACATGACAGACCTGCAATCATCAGCAAATGTTGGGTCCCCGTTTACGGACGGGACCTTCTTGTGATACAAGTAAAATTTTCATGCGCTTAAAGGGACATGTGGTTTCTAAATCAGATTGTGTCGGTTCTAATTTAGCTTTCCCTTTGTCAGTTGTTTGATGATGCGGGACTATGGTCTTTCTAACCCATATTTTCCTAACTTGTGCTTGCATGTATGGTGCCTTATACATGAGCGGCGTGGGGGATGTGGTTGTTGTTTTCGTGCTTCGGTTTTGGTCGCCTTTGGCTTGCGAGTAGTCGGTGAGTTTGCGTTTGACGACGAGAGGCGTTTACGCTTAACCTTAGGTTTAGGCGAGATAGGAGATTTCAAAGACGTCGTAGAGGAGGTTCGCTTGCGTGGTCGGAGTGTTGCGTGTTCATGTGTGTCATATTCATGAAAGCGTGGGAGAACAAAATCATCGCAGCAGCACATAGACATAAACTTGGTAAAAGAAAGATAAGTTTTGGCAACATAATTGTCTACGACCTTAGGACATTGGGATTCAGTACATAGAGAGGAAAGACGAATATAGGATGGTCTTTTCTTCTTGTCATCGAAGAGCGGATTCTCCTTTATTTGATACGAACTCCCTTCCAGAGATGTCGAACTCACATTCCCTGTATCCATAAGAGTACGCGAGTTAGTGTTAGAATATGTGTCAGCTTCAGGAGTCATCTTCGCCGTCCTCTTACATTTACATGTTTGAGAATCGGGTACTTGACTCGACGTAGAAGGTTTGTTCGTATTGTGAGATTGTTCTAGGGTAAAGATTTTAAAGTAGATCTTCTCGTTCTTTTGCAAAGGCTTTCCGCTCTACATCTATGGTTCGTTCTAGTTTCTGCTATGATCAGAAGTTTCTCTGGGACATAGATGCGAGAAAGTGCTTCTCGGAAAGCGATTTCCTGTTCTTCGGTTGGGAACTGAGACTTGATGTCTTCGGAGAGTGAAGGCTTTTTAGTCTTATCACTAGCATTCAATTCCGTGTAGTCGTACGCGATTTCTGCCCAGAGAATGTTTTGTTCCCTCTTTTCTTCCGAAAGAACAACGGAGGAGGATCTTACAAACGGCATGAGCTGCGAGGGAGTACCCTTCCTCGTTTGTAGGAATGATGTACTGTACATGTTATACCTTTTAACAATTAGCGGCGTTGGATCGCAGTTGCTGGCCAGGCCGATTCCCATCCGGGCGTCGTAGAATTCTGTTTCAACTGGTTGGTTCAATAGGCATAAGATGTTTGCGGCCTTTTTTCTAAGGTGAAGTTGCTCTTCAAGTTCTTTCACCTTGCGGTATAGCCTAACTCTTTCCTTCGTAAGCAGTTCATATTGGGAGGCCGTCAGGAGGCGAGAAGTTTCACATGAACTGATGGCTAGTGTAGTTTCCTTAACCTTAGTCTCACTTTGTTCGTTCTTGCTTTGCAGACGTTTGACTAACGCTTCAGAGGCCATTAGACGTTCGTTTGCACATGCAAGCTCTTCTACTTTTAGACTAAGTAAGGCATAGTTGTTTTCAAATTTTAGCTTAAGTTCATTATATTCCTTAGCGTCTATGGTGGGTTTGTTAATGGTGTGTCGGTGATTAAACACATCATCGAGTTGTGAGATTCGTACCTCAGACTCAGCGTTGATGGGAGTCTTAGCTGTGTTCTCACTGATGTCAACCATCTCCTCGTCCTCGTCCTGTTCGACCAGCCTTGCCATGCAGCAATCTTCATCCTTAGGCTCCTCGTCTTCTGAAGTGTCGTTCACCCACTCAGCCTCTTCTGTGAGAAGAACTTTCCCACTTTCCATTTTGCGAGTCAATCTGGCCATACGGTCATAGTAGCCAGAGTCCTTGACGCGTGGTGCGTGGCATTCCTTGGCAAAGTGGCCTGACTTTCCACATCGAAAGCACTTCACAGACTTTTGGGGTGCCGATTCCTCCTCTTTCTTTGTCGGCTTAGCTTCCTCCGTGGGAGTGGTCTTTTTGGTGCCGCTAAAGGTTCTTTGGCGATTGGAGGAGGATGAGGATTTTTTCCCGAGCTTCTTTGAGACCATCTTAGTGAGCATTGCCAGTTGTTTGCGTAGATCACGAACATCTTCATCAGATTCTGTGTCAGCTTCGGATCCTGAAGGAGTGCCCGATACAGTAGCTGGTAGCTTCCATTTGTTCTGTTTGGTCTTAGTGGTGGAAGATCGTTCATTGGTCATGTTCGAGAGGAGGGCCAGTGGGGTCGACTCGAGTGTTGGCGGAATGGGGTTGCACGTAGGAGCATAGGCAGACAGACTGTCATAAAGAGCGTGGATGGAAGTGTTGGAGAGGTCCTTACTCTGAATCATCATTACGATTGCATTGCCCCAATGTGGTTTGAGGCTACCAAGGAAGCGGTTGTTGATATCGAATTTGTCTCTCGAGATCCTGGCTTTCTTGAGTTTATTGATGACCTTCAAGTATCGGAGGTATGTGTCACGCAGTTCCTCTCCTTCATAGGCCTGGAAGTGTTCATACTGCGAGAGACATGCTGATTTCCTCCCTTGAGCACTCTCAATTGTGCCTGCCATGATTGCCACGAGCTCATCCCATATTTCCTTAGCAGTTGTGCAGCACTCAATGTGAGCGTAGACCTCGTTTCCCATCGCCTGGAAGAGATATCCTTTGGCAGTCTCATCGGCCTGTACGCGAGCCTCTTCATCCTCATTGATGGGACCTCTTGGAGTGCGGCGTTCATCCATGGGAGGGTTTGCGTTTGGCTGTGCAGGGATGATTGTCCAGAACTGTGCTAGGCCGTTGAAGATGGAGTCCAGAAGGTATTGAGAGAGTGGTGCGCCTTTGTTCCTGATGAACGTGAGGAACCGGTTTGTCCATATGCTGTAGTCGCCTTGTCGCAGCATCGGAGGCCTGGTGTCGGAGCCCACTGTTGAGATGTCATTCGTGGTAGACATGGTTGGCGCAGTCGAATCGCCGTTGTTTTGATCTTGTATAGATAAGAAGTTAGTAACGAACGAGATGCGTAATACGAGTTTAACGTGTAGAGTTTTGAGAATAAAATTGTTTAAAGAATTTCTTAGAACTAAGTGAGCGTGTGTGATGGTCGATAATGTATGAAGAGAAAATATATCCTGAAATTAGGAGAAGTTCTAGAAATTTAAAACGAGATTTGAGGCGAGAAAAATTATTTTATGTCAAAAGTGGTCTAGGGTGATAGGACTAAAGTGTAAGGATCAAATCTTAAATAAGTTTGGAAAGATTTAACCCGAGAAAATTTCAACACTAGAAAAATTTAACATGTTAGAAAAATTCCCAAGTTGAAGAATTTCACAAGTTATAAAAATTTCGTAAGTTGAGAATTTTTAAGCTTCGCAAGAAAACTTCGTAAGTTATAAAAATTTCGCTAGTTGAGGATTTAAAGTTTCGCAAGAGAATTTCGCGAGTTATAAAACTTACGCAAGTTGAGAATTTTAAAGCTTCGCAAGAAAATTTCGCACGTTATAAAACTTTCGCAAGTTGAGAATTTTTAGAGCTTCGCAAGAAACTTTCGCAAGTTATAGAAATTTCGCATGTTGAGAATTTTAAATCTTCGCAAGTAAATTTCGCAAGTTATGAAAATTTCGCGGTTTGAATAAATTCTTGAAAAATTTCTCGCATATAAAGTTTCTCGGATATAAGAATTTCGAAAGTTCTCGGCAAAAAAAAATTTCGCGGCTCAGAAAAATTCGCGGAACAAGCTTTCTCGGATATGGAATTTCTCGGATTATGAAGTGTAAGCAAATTTCGCAGATGAAAGTTTCTCGGATTTTTGAAGTAGGCAGTTGCGAAAAAATGCAGTGTAAGTGAAAGTTTCGCGGTTTAAAGATTCTCGGTTTTGAAAGTAGGCAGTTGCGAAAAAATGCAGTATAAGTAAAAGTTTCGCGGTTTTGAAGATAAATTATCGGGATCAACTTTCGCGGATATGGAAATTTCGCGGACTTGAACGATTAAGCACAAATTTCGCGGTCAAGAACGAGCTAAGTAATGTTCCATTGCTTTCACGCGTTTTGCCAGAAAATCGTCCCGTTCTTGCTCAAATCTCAACCAAAATCGCTCAAACTTGATCCTAAACTTCAGAAATTCTTCCCTAAACACATAATCGACCGATTTGTGAGCTAAAAACAACAAGAAATAGGTCAAATCGACCAAAACAGAAAATGGCCGAGATGTCCTTTTCTGAAAAGTTTTTGCTTCAATCTTGCTCAAAACTTGTTAAAACTGATCCAAAAGTGTTTTAAAAAACATCTTAGGCATAGAATCGATCTGGGGGTAGGTTTTAAACACAAAAACAAAGCAAAAATACCCCAAAACGAGTTCAAAATGCCCGAAAGTGATTTTTTATCCAAAAACACCTTTGATCTTTCTTGGAATCGAACGAAACTGGATTCAAATCAATGCAGATCGATCCACTTTTGCTCTGATACCACTTGTTGGTCCCGAATGCACCAAACAAGGAATCAAAGAGGCTTTGATGGAATGAAAAGGGAGACTTTCTCACCTTGTAGTGTGTGTAGTGTGTGAAAACTTGGGTTAGCCTTTTGATCTTTGATTAGCTTTCAAATGGTGTTGGTAACACCTTATATACTGTTAGGAATATTTTGTAGCATCCTTTAATTATGTAATCTTGGGTTAATGTGTTGGGTTGTAATAGTTTGGGGTAACTTATGATATTTAGTCATAGTTTTGTATTGGGCTTTAATATACCAATCAATTGTGGTATATAAAGCCCAAATAACCCTAATTAGGGTTTTATCAAAAGTATTGAAAGGTAAGCCACCTTGTACGTTAGATTAAGAAAACATACACTAACACACACACTCAACGTGTTATTCACGTTTCACACATTCAAACCAATCTTTTGATCCTTGTTTGGTAAAATAAGGACCAATAAGTGGTATCAGAGCAAACACGTTTGGATTTGAGCAAGTTTCTGAAATTTTTGGGTTTATTTTTCAGTTTCGAATTCTGCCTTGTTCTTGAATTTTTGAGTTGATTTTACTGATTTTGCAAGCTCAAGAGCTAATTAGGTTGTTTTCGAGTGATTTGAAGTGATTACCCAACATTTTTCAGTTAATTTGAGTGAGATTTAGGTAGAAATCGAGTCTGGAAATCTGTTTTTCTTTTACTGAACTGTTCCCGATAGTAATTGGTACTGTAGCCTTTCGATCGAAACTGAAAATTTACCTAAATCATTTTAAAATTTACACGGCGAAACTTAGAATTGCCCGAAACCAGTTTCGATCGAAAGGCTACAGTACCAATTACTAGTTTCGCCCGATACATTTCTCGGCGAAACTGAGTATCGCCCGAAACCAGTTTCGATCGAAACTCATCCTATATATAGTGCTTCGCCCGAAACTCAATAATTTCTCATCAAATCGCCCGAAACCCACAATCGATCGAAACTGAGCATTTCTTTGAAATTAAAATTTTACTCGGCGAAACTGAGTATCGGCCGAAACTCATCTGCAACGATCCAAACTCACTCTTCAAAATCACACATAAACGTTTTCAATCACCAAAACTATTGGACCCCTTGAATAAAAAAATTTTAAGTTTCAAAAAAAAAAAAAATTGGTTTCGAGGAAAATTATTTTTTCATCATTTGATGAGAAGAGCATTCTGAGTCCAACGGGCATAGTCAATTCTAACGCCCGTTTATAATTTTCCTTCCGGTCCAAAAATTTTTCGGTGTAGACTGCTTTTCTGTCAAATTTTTGAAAGCAAATCCACAAACGTGTCAACGATCAATTATCTAATAATCTAATTAGGACGCATTGGCAAATTATAGAAAAAGTTTTGGTCATTTTCTCGAAGTTTTCGAAATCATCACAAAATTTTTCGGTACACGCCAAAAAATTTTCGACGCCAACTTTCTTCGATACTTCACGATACTTCTCGAGTAAACCAAACTTTTCGTCACTGAAATTTTAAAAGCCAATTTCTATTTTCAATTAAATATTATATTAATTAATATGGATGTTCAAGCTAGGAAAATTGAGGAATTAGAAGCAAGACGTGCTAATAATTACTCTGTGTTGCTTAAGCAACAAGAAAGCCTAGCTTATGCTAATGAAGATTTGACAAACGCAAAGTCAAATATAATTAGCTTAGAAACTAAGTTAGAAGATAGTGAATATAGGGTCTGCGAGATGACTAAAAATTTACGTTCTTGCGAAGATGAGCGAAATGAAATCTCATCAAAATATGAGACTGTCTTAGAGGACAGCGTATGCTTTACTCTAAGATTAAACGATTAGAGAATGTTATTTCGAATATAGGTCCAGCAGGTCAAAACTCTCCTTCTAACTTACTTCCTAACGGGGAAAATATTTTACATGATCAAAAACCTACTCTATGTGATACTTCAGATACTCTTCGTAAATTGAAAGATTACAAGATACTTTGGAATCTGAAAGGATAGGTTTTGGCGCTAAAAAGGAAAAGCTTTTAAAGGAGATTTTATATCTCAAAAATTCCCCGTCTTTATCTGTTTCAAATGATTTGTCAAATAATACATCCTGCTCAAAACAGATAAAGAAAACAAAAACTAAAAGAGGCATCCTTGTTCCTAAAACTGAGAAAGCTTTTATTAAACATTCTAAGTCAATATTGACTGAAGCTGAAACGTTAAGTAAAAGCAAAGCGCTAAAAATAGCTAAGGAACAAATAAAAATAAGGAAGGAGAAAGGAAACTCAATATTATCTTCGAAAAGTAAAGTTGAAAATGTTCAAGATTTTTCCTCTCCCATTCCTATCAAAAGGGAAGCGTGCAAAGAAGAAGTTCCAAGCTTAAGCAAACAAACTTCCCAAATTCCGCACACTCATCATTATAGAGTGAATGATGTGAACTCTCGTAGGCAATACGACTCATCATACAATGACGCATATAGCGCCATAAGCTCATATTCCTACTTGAAATACCCAGTCCAGATTCGTTCCAGAGAGCATCTTATACGACTGGCTAGGGAGAAAATCTTTAGGTCTTCTAAACCTAGACATACATTCACCGGCGCTGAATTGTCATTTCCCTCTAAGGTTCACCAAACCTGGATTCCTAAATCACAAATCAAATTTAATGGGACTTTAAAGGATGATTTAGGATCAATATATGAACCAAATGTGCATAACTTGTTTTCTGCTAACAAGGGAGGACCCATCCAAAAATGGGTACCAAAGTCCGAATAAAGTTTTTGCAGATTCCCAGCATGGGTAGGTACTAATAGAGCTGCTCCACACTCATGACTGGTATGCAACGAGGGCAGCCAAACATCCCAGCGTGTATGGTATCTCGGGTTGCTTCACATACGCGGCTGGCTAGCGAGGCGAGCGACCACACGAGGGTATATTATATTTACACATGCTTCAAAAGACTTTAAATTTCAAATTTTTGCATGTAAACATGTGCTGAAATGCATAAATACCCTATTATAGGTATATTTCATTATGCATACAACTTATAGAATTTTCAAGCTTAACGTTTACGTATGCATATAAGCTGAATTGATAAATGCCTATGTCTTTAAATTGGTACATTTTAACTATGCATATATCTTGAAGAACTTTGAGCTTAAACATTCACGTATGCATATGAGCTGAAATGTAAAAAACTTATTGGGAGCGATAAAAAGTGAAAAACGTACATTCTAATATGCAATTTTTAAAGAACAATAATTCTTTAGTTTGCATCTGATCTGAAAATAGACAAATACGTTCACACTTATTTTATTGGGAGAGAACTTATATGTTTTAACGTGCATGCATTGAGGGGGAGTATCACTCCATATTTGTGAGGGGAGAGTACATTTTTAGGGGGGGCACATCTTAGGTGCACGATTTGAGGGGGAGAAACTTCATTTAACATATATACATATACGTATACATATTCCTATATCTATTATTAGTATGATACTACTTATCTACTACTATTACGATAATATATATATATATATATATATATACATATAAAACAAAAAAAAACAAAAAAAAAAAGAAAAGAAAAACAAAAAAAAGGGAGAAGAAAGAAAAACCCTCTCAGACGCTTCCACCTCCCAAGACGGACTTCACTTGAAAACTCGACCCTCGAGAGTTCAAGAATTACAAAAGGTATGACATCCATACACAAACACAAAGATGATCTCAACCACCCTGCTCCGACTTGCTGATGAAGCAGCACTCACCAAAATTGACGGACGCATGGATTCTAGGTTCCCATGGTTCAGTCAGACCAAACTGAACCTAACCCCGGAACGTAGCCAAGTGTTAGTGAAGATAATCCATAAGCGACATTCCCATTTGGCAATTCTTGACAATACCGAAGAACGGAAGATACAAAAAATCCTCACCTCACAAATTTTCGGGCCATCCCATATAGGTGCAGGAGCTGATTTTTATCAGCTCCCGGGTAGAAGTCGCCTCATTTGGTCCAATGGCGCATGCACAACCGAGCCTTACCCACTCATCGATCTCCCAAAAGACCGGTGTTTCATCAAATCACGGGGGAGCCACGTATGCTATCACCGCTTCACTTGGAAGCGGGAGATATTGAATTAAGTGGTAGTCAGCCCCACATCACTGAACTTTCTTGAACACATCGAGTCTAGGTGTCCTCACTTCAATAATATTTTATATTTTTTAGGACACATACACCTTTTCTCATCTGGACTTTGTGACCAGATCTGAACTTCCGTAGACATGTCATTCTAAGACATGCTTCAATGATCGGAAGGAAGTCCTACCGTTGCAACATCAAAACAACAACGGCTTCAGGCGATCATCTGTGAGCTACGCTCTTGGATTGATGTTAACGGAACGCCTATGTGGCTCCGGTTCTAAGCCCTGTTCTCACAGGCCGCGTCTCAGAGTTTAACTCTAAACTCGTGTCGACGGATTGCCTTAGTGGCTCCGTCTGGTTATTACCCGCACCGGCCTGTCGTTTGTATATTTTCTCGACTCCTATACAAGCATGCCGATCTCGTTAACACGAATCGCCATGAGGGGGAGAAGAGGATACGTATAAACAACCAGGTCGGACCACCCACCATTTCCGCCGTGCGTACCACTATGAAGTCGGGCTCTCCTGCACTCAAACGTCAATTCAGAAGGAGCCTTGGCACATTTTATAACACATCCCACGCTCACCATCAATATTCCGCCGCGCTATCCACGATGAAGTCGAACTCCACTGGAACCTACCATGTCACATTCGAAAGGAGCTTTGGCACATGTTAAAAGACACCCCACGCATATCTTCTTCTGGAGCCAGACAAGCTTCCTCGAGGCCGAACCAGACAAATTCCTTCGACGAAGACGAATCTGGCGCCGAGCAGAAGACTGGAGAAGACTTGACGACTTCAAAATACGGAAAAAGACAACGGAAAAAGACAAGGACAAGATGCAAACAAAATTTCAAAGATCTGCGACATCATCAAGAAACGAATATCGAGGCGTGGATCATAGCATACGTCCGATCTACAACGTATAGCGTCAAGACAAGAGAGTTCTAGCTGAAAGTGCATTCAAATCCTCCACAAGAAGAGGAGATAGCCTTTGCAGGGGGAGCAAGGGGGAGATTGCTAGGACTCGAGAGATTCTCCATGTGCCCAACAAAGATAACTCGTGCTGAATTGAAGATTGAACACTAAGGGGGAGATTGTTAGGAATTGAAGGTTGAACACTAAGTGAAGACTTTAGAAGATCATATAGAAAACAAGGAAATAGAGATTAGCAATATGAGCAGAAGATTGAAAGACAGCGAGGAAGAATGTGTAAATGTAGCGTCTCAATACGAACTAATCACCAACGAACGTGTACGACTATACAAGAAAATCAAGGAATTAGAGGACATCAACACCAAAAGAGGTCAAAGTGAACGAACCATGTTCCTTAGCCAACCTAAAGATGTTGAATTTTATAATCCCCGCGAAGGATTGGGATTTGAGCCCACCACTAACCCTGAAGCAGATAAAGTAAACTCTCTGTACAACATCAAACGTTTTGGGTTAAGCATCGAACGACTAATGCCAGTGAGGTGACTGAATTTGATGAACAAAGGCGGAAGAACAAAGAATGGGCTCAAATCATGTGTAACTACGACGAACTCAATAATAGCTACAAAACAAGAGAGATACCGCTCTCTGATGATTACATGTCACTTGGACCCGAAGCAATGAACACAGCTTGTTTCACTCAAAATCGTGGCTCACTTCACAAGAGGTTCAATAGGACACCCTATGAGTTGATAAATCGTAGAGTGCCAGACGTCTCATTCCTGAAAGTTTTTGGGTGCAAGTGCTATGTGGCAAATGATCGTGAAGACAGAGGCAAACTTGACCCAAAAGCATTCGAAGGCATACTGGTGGGATACTCAACAACATCAAAAGCCTATCGCATATATCTCAAAGAGAAAAGATCTGTTATGGAAAGCATAAACGTAACGTTTGATGAAGTAGACCGTGTCGTTTCTGCACAAATCAGTCCAGAACTAGGACTTCTACGAGAATTAACAAAGGATCAACCTAGCACTTCCTCTATGGGAGAATCTTCAAAAACAAAGGCGTTAAGTGACATGGAACTTGATCTCTTATTTGAAGATCTCTTCCCAAAGCCGACACCACACACTGCTCCAACAACATCTGCGGTACCAGAAAATATTGATTATGCGGAGCCTAATAATGACAATACCCCTCCTACGATGGAAAATCTTCACCTTGATGACGATAGTGAACCCCCAGCAGATACAGAAATCATATCCAGCTCAGGCGCTGAAACTCCTCAGCCTTATGATACAACAATAGAAATTTCTTCAGGAGAGTCAGTAATGCCACAACCTGGAGAAGAAATAGAACATCAGGCTGATCAAGGTGGAGAAACGACATACGATACAAACACAGCTGGATCTTCACAGCCTAGTACCAGAAAGTGGACTCGAGCCCACCCAAACTCACAAATAATTGGAGATCCCTCCGCTGGAGTAACCACTCGAGCATCAACGATAAACGAAAGCCTCTACTCTTGCTTTCTCAGTCAAAAGGAACCCAGTAAAGTAGCTGGAGCACTCACTGATCGACACGTGGTGTGTGAATGAAAAGTGCGACAAGTAATAATTAAAACGAATACCTAATTACTATCACCGACGTGCGATAGGCAGTGGACCTATCGTTTGTAGTGCAGTAAAGTGAGTAAACGAGTATCGAACACAAGGAATAAATCAAGTACTAGTAGTGACCTATCGACTCGATATTTAGCCTAAACAAAATACGCAGATTGTTTTATGACTTAACCTAACAGATTACTTCTAACTCAACTAGAGATTCAAATAACACGCTTAAAACTGATACGAAGCTTCAGATAATAAAGATGTGCTCGGGATTCGAATCCCGCTAGGTGTTATCGACTAAGACAATAAAATCGTTCCTACGTGATCGTGACTAGATCGCAGTAATTATCCTACCCGCTCGCGAGTTTGCTGTCGCCCTAAACGCTCGCGGGGATCTAAGATTCAGTAATTACTAACGGCGAGGATCGAGTATTTGCTTTCGCCCTATACTCGATTCCTATCTTCTACGAACGGCCTAAACGTTGTTTAGCTGTCGCCCTAAACGTTTTTCCATACGATTACTTTTATAGTGAAATTCGACACTGTCACGGCCTGGGACAAGACAGGTCACGGCCGTGACACTCTCTGGGTCGAATTTGGGCTCACTGCCGCTCGTCACGGCCTGGTGCAGCAGTGTCACGGCCGTGACCCCCTCAACAGCTTTGCGGCAGTTTCGTATTTCTCTCGGATGGAGGGGTAAACGAAAAAATGAAACGTTGTCCTCAACGAAAAAAATGAATAAAAAAAGGGAAAAGAAGGTTAAAAAGAACGGGACTCCCCTGACGAATAAGTTGGCGTGGTCGTGACTGGATGCGTGAAGGTCGCGGATCGTGACTCGTGATATCCTGACATAACTAAAAAGAAAATGAAACGTAAAAAGGAACTAGACATAGATGATAATAATAATAGTAGTAGTAGATTTCATATGCATCATATTCATAGGTAAATAAAAGAAAGTACTAGATAGATAAAACCTGGGTTGCCTCCCAAGTAGCGCTTTCTTTACCGTCATCAGCCGGACGTGCTTTCGTTCGTTAGGGTGGCTGGAAGTCGAGGTACAGCATCTCTTTTTTGCTTAAGTTTCCCTCGCCTGCATCTATACCTTGGAGGTGTAGCCTTTCGCCGGGCAGCGGTTTCAACTCTAGTGGCGGTCGCTCCTCGACTGGGCTCTTGTCCTTAACTTCTTCGATGCTCTCGTCGATGGCTATGATGGGTTCGTCGATCTCCTCCCCACACTTATTGATTGCCATATTCGTGTGCCTATCATGCTCGCTGACCTGTGATAGCACGGAAAAGAGAAAATCGTGCTCAAAGACATCTAAGAAATAGCATTTATCATCTTGCTTGCTCTTTTTCATCGGGTCAGCCATATTGAACGTAACTTTTTCACCGTCTACTATCAAGGTTAATGTTCCATTCCTAACATCTATCATGGTCTCGCCTGTAGCTAAGAATGGTCTACCTAGAATTAATGGAACATTTTCATCCTCGTCCATGTCTAAGATCACAAAATCAGCAGGGATAACGAACTTATCGACCTTAACTAGAATATCCTCGATAACACCTAGGGGGTATTTTAACGATCTATCAGCTAATTGAAACTCATCCTAGTGGATCGTGGTTCACCTAATCCTAAGCGCTTAAATATGGAGTACGGCATTAAATTTATACTAGCGCCTAGATCAGCTAAAGCATGCTCAACAACTAAATCACCTATCAGACAAGGAATAGTAAAACT
Source organism: Craterostigma plantagineum (assembly GCA_027422505.1). NCBI lineage: Eukaryota > Viridiplantae > Streptophyta > Magnoliopsida > Lamiales > Linderniaceae > Craterostigma > Craterostigma plantagineum. The sequence continues at coordinate 769,237 of JAPQWV010000198.1, read as the reverse complement.
CCCTGGGTCCTTGAGTTTTTTCGGTATCTTGCTCTGGAGTATCGCCGAGCACTCTCCTCGTAGGTATACCGTGGAGACGTGTTTGAGCTTTCGTCGATTCGTCAGCAAGTCCTTCAGGAACTTAACGAAACTGGGCATCTGCGCAATAGCTTCAACAAACGGTAAGTTAATATGTAATTCTTTGCACATACCCATGAATCTGCCAATTAGCGTTTCTTCTTTGTCCTTCTTCAACCGTGTTGGATAGGGAATCTTTGGTTGGTACGGCATCACTAGTGGTCGCTCGTTCTCCCTCGCTTTTTCTATTTCGGGTGCAGCCTCCTCCTTTTTAGGTTGAACCTTCTCTTTTTCAGGTGCAGCTCCCCTCAACCGAGCTGGATATGGGATCTTTGGTTGATATGGCTTCACGAATGGTCGCGTCTTTCTCTCGTCATCCTTGACCTTCTCGACTCCATCGCCCTTACTTTCCTCCACTTCTGGCTAGTCGTGGCCCTCGAAATCGAATTTCTCCTTTAAATTCTGCTTGGTAGGAGCTTCTTGTAATCCTCTCCCGCTCCTCAGGGTTACCGCATTGCAATACTCCTTGGGGTTTGTCTCGGTGTAGCTCGGGAGTGATCCTTGATTTCGCCTCGCCATTTGCTTTGCTAATTGCCCCACTTGTTGCTCCAACCTCTTGATCGAGGCGTCTGTATTCTAAGCATGGATGTCATTCGCCTCCATGTACTCCTCCATCTTTGTCATTCGGCTTTCGTGGGCTGCGGTTGTGCTGCTGAAATTCGTGAGAAGTGCCTTCATCATGTCATTCATCTCCCTCATGTCGTCGGATCCTCCTGCGGGCGCGTTCTGGTACTGTCGTGGTGGCCCATTTTGGAATCCGGACGGTCGGGGCTGAAATCCCGGCGATCCTTGCCCCTGGTTGTTCTGATTTCCATACGCCAAGTTGGAGTGTGCTCGAGATTGGAAGCTTCGCTGGTCACCTTGGTAATTCCCCATGTAATCTACGTGCTCCACCGACTGCCCAAGTTGGCATTCTGAGGTCTCATGGGCTGCGCCACAGATCCCGCACAGTGGTACGTAAGGCGTATGCTGCGATGGTGCGGTGGTCCTCATGGCGTTCACGGGCTCCAATCACCGTCTGCAGCTGAGAGTTCGTCGCCGCGATCTGTTGCTGGAGCGCCTCAAATTTAGCATTCGTAGCCGTCTCCTCGCTCACGCCGAACACGCCTGGCGTCTTAATCCTCGTATTACCTTGCATGAAGCTGTTCCTCGAGTAGTCCTCGATTAAATTCCAAGCATTTGTAGCAGAGAGCTTCACGAGCCCTCCTCCTGCGGCTCCGTCTAACATGTGAACGGTCTGGTCGTTGAGCCCCTCGTGAAATCGATTGATCTGAGCTGCCTTCGACATCCCGTGTTGTGGGCACCTCTTCAGTAGCGCTTTATAACGCTCCCATACCTCGTAGAGATTTTCTGAGTCCTTCTGATGGAATAGGGATATCTCTGTCTTTAACCTTAGCACCTTCGAGAGTGGGAAGTAGTGGTTGATGAAAGCGGCTCGCATCTCCTCCCACGTAGTGATCGATCTGGGCGGCAACATATCCAACCAGTCCTTCGCCCTGAACTTGAGCGAGAACGGAAACAGCATAAGCTTAATTGCGTCGCCCGGGACCCCATTGATCTTGATGGTATCGGTCACCGTCAAGAATGCCTTCAGGTGGGAATAGGGGCCGTCGTCGGGATTGCCCTCAAACTGGGCCGTCTGGAAAATCATTTGAAGCCAGGAGTGCTTCAGTTCGAAGTTGTTGTTCTCTATCGGCGGGATGACGATCGCCGATTCAGTACCGCCTAGCGCGGCATTTTCGAGGAGGTCTTGAAGTGTTGGCTCCTCCTCCGGAACGTTGTGGACGGGCACTCGGTGGTCCGCCATGTCTACTTCTGTGTAAGGACTATCTACGGCTGCCTCTACACGTGAATTCTGAATGGATTCCTGCGAACTATCCTCTGAATAGCTAACTAAGTGGTCCTGAGAGCTAGTGGATGCTCCTTCGGTATCGTACTTAAGCTTCCTTCGCAACTTTCGTTCGAAATCCGGGTCGGCTTCAACGATGGGGCCCGATGGATGGCTTCGGGTCATTCACCGCTGAATCGTACCTTCAATGAGTGAGAAATAAAGATTAGCGAAAAGTAAACAAATACGACGAATAAAAATACGAAATCAATAACAACGCAGGAAAACAACTAATGAAAATAACACAAATAACGCAAACAGTAAAAGCAAAGAAAACGTCGAAATCACAGTGGCTAAAGTACCGAACTGTTCCTAATATCAATTTATTCCCCGGCAACGGCGCCAAAAACTTGATCGACACGTGGTGTGTGAATGAAAAGTGCGACAAGTAATAATTAAAATGAATACCTAATTACTATCACCGACGTGCGATAGGCAGTGGACCTATCGTTTGTAGTGCAGTAAAGTGAGTAAACGAGTATCGAACACAAGGAATAAATCAAGTACTAGTAGTGACCTATCGACTCGATATTTAGCCTAAACAAAATACGCAGATTGTTTTATGACTTAACCTAACAGATTACTTCTAACTCAACTAGAGATTCAAATAACACGCTTAAAACTGATACGAAGCTTCAGATAATAAAGATGTGCTCGGGATTCGAATCCCGCTAGGTGTTATCGACTAAGACAATAAAATCGTTCCTACGTGATCGTGACTAGATCGCAGTAATTATCCTACCCGCTCGCGAGTTTGCTGTCGCCCTAAACGCTCGCGGGGATCTAAGATTCAGTAATTACTAACGGCGAGGATCGAGTATTTGCTTTCGCCCTATACTCGACTCCTATCTTCTACGAACGGCCTAAACGTTGTTTAGCTGTCGCCCTAAACGTTTTTCCATACGATTACTTTAACACATAGACATATTGTGACGACCCGCCATCTACTACCATTTTCTTACACTAACTTACGTGACTAAATAAAATATAAAATATATTACATATGAAACATCGATAGAATTTTTCGATTTTACAAAACAACCCACACCCAACTATTTTACAATACAAACATTGTTCAAATTTTATATACGATACAAACTTATTTTACAAAAACACAACATAATTAAACATAACGCCCGCCACACAGGTCGCATCCATGTACACACCACCCTCAAAAGTCACCGGAAGTTCCAGAAGGACCAGCCTTACTATCTAAACGTTCATATACCGTGTTTGCTGCATCTACAACACATAAAAACATGGGATGAGCTATAAAGCTCAGTAAGTGGAAATATGCATGTATGCACGTGTCCAAAATAGCAAAGGCATCCGCGCCAGTGCTTTCTAATACTATCCTCACATCATCCTCATTCATTTCTCATTTTCATCAGGGCCCATAGCTACTTACTAACCGCACCATCATATCATGAGCTCAAATCCTATACGGATAAAAATACGAGAGTGGCCCACACTGGCCAGAATAAAATTAGGGTTTATCTCCAATCTTATCATTCACCAGGTCGCCCCTCTATCAAATTACTTTCCTGGCACTATAGTTATACTACGTGCCTTCCCAATACCTAAATAATTTAGGTAATATACTAGACGGTTTTACCCCCGTCATGGTGCCTTTGTAGTAGTAGCTATATTCTCATCTATCATATAACTCGCTTTCCACTTGAGTAATACAATGCACGCTCATACCTCAAAATACTCTATACGATTCGTGCGTGCACATGATCGTGATGCATAAATAATACAACAATAAATATTCCAAACAATCGCATATAACAGATAATTCACATACCACATATTCATCGAATCAATTAGTCACGTAACAATACACATATCAATCATTTTATGTGTTGTAAGTGAAATTCCCACTTACCTGATATCCTTAGCTTATCGCACGGTTAAATCGCTAACCTTCAAACCCTAATTATAGAAACATATAAAATTAGAGTTCGTTAATTTAATTATAATTTCATGAAATTAACTTAATTTGAAAACCCTATTTTTCGACTTCTAAATTTTTAAACCAAAATTTATAACTCGACCTAAATTGGAAAATACCCTTTCAAAGATAGATCTCGACACCTAAGTATTTCAACATCTTCTTCAATATTTATAAACAAGAATCTCAATATTCATTGTATATATATATATTTCGACATTTTCAGTATAACTCTCGACATTGTTTATAAGGTCTCGACATTTTCTTTATTATTCAAGGTTTCGACATTTATTAGATCATACAATAAATCTCAATATCAATCATCAATAGATGTCGATATCAACATCAAAGTCTCGACATTTTTCTTAAAAACTCAAAACAATATATGTCGATACCCCACAACCAAAATATCGATATCCCATGTGTTATAAATGTCGAAACAACTCACACCACATATCGACATTTTAATTTATTTCGACATCTTGCTTCCAAATTTCATCATGACCAATTCGACATCTTATGTCGACATTCTTAGAAATTTCAAACCCTTTCACACACATTTCGACATCCTTCCCAAATATTCATTCGATATTTATAAAACTCGCAACCACCTCTCAATAATGTCGAAATCTTAATTCAACATTCTTAAAAATATACCTCGACATCTCATCAAAATTACCCATGAATATGTCGACATCTTTAGTAACCTATCTCGACATTTTATTCGACATTCTTAAAAATTTTCAAAACAACATCACACATTCATCTCGACATTTATATAAATACCAATACTATCTCATCTAACACTTCGATATTTAAACAAACCCTAATCTTTCGAAAATCTTAAACACTATTCCTTCACAAACCCTTTAAATCTTTCGATCAAAGCCTTAATTGTCAAGAACACTTTAAATATCATAACAATTCTAAATAATGTTCTTCCCTTTTCAAAAATCAAAAACCCTAAAGAATATAAACTTACATGAATTTCATGCCTAATAACACTTAAATAAGCCGAAACTTAATTAATATAAAGATTATAGTAAGAACTCTTACCAAATCCAAATTGCGTTATGAATGATTATGAGTTGTATTCTTCGCCTTCTCTCAAACTTGTTCTTTTCGCCTAATGACTTCTTTCTTTCCATATTGTTATTATAAAGTTCCAATTATTGTTCTTATTTAAATCTTAAATTACTTTAAGTTTTGTCTTTAGCTTTTAAAATTTGGATTCATTCTCCCATCATTATCGTGTATTGACTTCTAAAGAATAATAATCCTTACCTAATACCATCACAAACTAATTATTATTATTTTATTCCCCAAATTATTCATTCTTTATACTAAAATCTCGAGATAACCTAGAAATCTCAACATCAATTTCAACTAAATGTCGAGCTTCTTAATATTTCGACATCTCTCATTCGACTTTTTCCAACTCCAAAACAAACCATGTCGACATCTTAATTTAATTCGACATTATTCATTCGACTTTTCAACTCCACAATAATTCATGTCGACATCTTTCTCAAAATCCCACTTCACATAACATCTCTACATCTTCAATTAATTCAACATGTTACTTAAAGTTATAAATATCGAAACCTCACACAAAGATCTCGATATCCTCACAACATATATCCCAACTCGAGATTTTATGTCGACATTTTCATAAAGCTTGAACCAACTACATATAATATTTCGATATCCTTACTAACACTCAACCTAGTTTCAAAATTCCTCAAACTCAATATCTAATTTCCAAATAATGTTAAATATCAAGTAGTCACGAAATTAAATAAATACTAGATATAAAATCATATAGACACATAATATGCATGCAAATTTATTGGCCAACTTACGCACGGGACCCGGATATTACACATATTAAAGCAACGAAACAAATTCATAGAATGATAAATAGTCAAAACACATAGTCACGATAATTATAAATCTTAACTACGAAACATCCTAGCGTTCATCTAATCCCAAACTCAAAGGGGAATTAGCTACGCATAATAGACGGGAAAACAACGAACGAAATAAGGAATAAAGGCGAAGAATTCATATTCTTGATATCCGGATGATATGCGATGGAAGCGTCGATGATTCTTCGTTCTTCGTTCAATTGGGCGTGATTTCGTCGATGATCCGTCTCTTGCGCTCCGGGACGCGATTCTGCGTTCTTATGTGCTATTTTTCGTCTCTAGAGGGATTAGGTTTGATCTCTGGTCGGTTGTGTCCTTTCTGCGTCGAATTTGGGCTTTTTATAGTGAAATTCGACACTGTCACGGCCTGGGACAAGACAGGTCACGGCCGTGACACTCTCTGGGTCGAATTTGGGCTCACTGCCGCTCGTCACGGCCTGGTGCAGCAGTGTCACGGCCGTGACCCCCTCAACAGCTTTGCGGCAGTTTCGTATTTCTCTCGGATGGAGGGGTAAACGATGTCCGATTGACCTGAAATTTTAACCATAGATAGAAGACTCGCCAATCTTGATTCTGACCAAAGGGATTTTCAATCCGAGATCTGGATTGAGAGATATGAATTTTCTAATGCTGCTGCTGCTATGGATCACGGCCTGGTGCAAGAAGTGTCACGGCCGTGACCATCTTCAGTCTAACTCTCTGCCAAGTGTCACGGCCAGGTGCACTATGTGTCACGGCCGTGACCTTCACCAGTTTTCATCGTTTTCGCGCCGTTTTGCCTCGTTTTCGCTCCTTTTAGCCCGAAACTTGTCCTAAAGCCTTATAATACCAAAACAAGCACAAATAGGATTAATAAGTGCATAAAATGACTACGAAAACTCTATTATGAGCCAATTAAATACTATGATAAACGTACTACGATACGTTTATCACTCACCGATCCAGACTGGATAATAGCAATGCAGGAGGAAATCAATCAGTTTGAGAGGTTGAAAGTTTGGAATCTTGTACCTAGACCAGCTGGGAAAACCATTATAGGTACTAAATGGGTGTTTAAGAACAAAAGAGACGAGCAAGGAGTCGTTATCCGGAATAAAGCAAGGCTGGTGGCAAAAGGTTACAATCAACAAGAAGGAATCGACTATGACGAGACATATGCTCCAGTCGCAAGAATAGAAGCCATCAGGATATTCTTAGCTTTCGCTGCACACAAGAATTTCACAGTCTACCAGATGGATGTCAAAACTGCATTCCTCAACGGAATACAAAAAGAAGAAGTTTTTGTATCCCAGCCTGAAGGTTTTGTAAACGAACAACGCCTAGACCACGTCTACAGACTCGATAAAGCTCTCTATGGACTTCAAGCTCCCAGAGCCTGGTACGAGGTCCTCTCGGATTTTCTCATCTCATCTGGTTTCACAAAAGGAAAGATAGATACGACTCTTTTTTATCAAGAAGGACGGATCTGACATTATGCTAGTGCAGATCTACGTTGACGACATCATATTCGGGTCTACAGACTCACGAATGTGCAGGAACTTTGGGGATCTAATGAAGCAGAAATTCGAAATGAGCATGATGGGTGAACTAAATTTCTTCTTAGGACTTCAGGTTAAACAGCTTCACGATGGAATCTTCATAAGTCAATCCAAGTACATTCACGACATACTCAAGAAGTACAACTTGGACAACTCAAATACTGCCATGACTCCAATGTCTACCTCATGCAAACTTGATGCAGATTCCTCAGGAAAAACTGTTAATCAGACAACTTATCGAGGCATGATAGGATCCTGGCTCTATCTTACATCAAGTAGACCTGATATCATGTTCGCCACATGTCTCTGTGCACGCTTTCAAGCTGATCCAAAGGAATCTCACATGCTCGCGGTCAAGCGAATTTTCAAATATCTCAAGGGAACTCCGAATCTAGGTCTATGGTACCCGATGGAATCAAGCTTTGAACTCGTAGGATACACAGATGCTGATTACGCAGAATGCAAGCTGGACAGAAAGAGCACTTCTGGAGCCGCTCAGTTTCTTGGGGGTAAACTCGTAAGCTGGTCATCCGAAAGCAAAATTGTGTCTCAACATCGACAGCAGAGGCAGAATATGTCGCTGGTGCGAGTTGCTGCTCACAAATCTTGTGGATGAGAACCCAGCTGCGAGATTTTGGCATAACGTTAAATCATATCCCAATTTTTAGTGATTCTAAAAGTGCTATAGCTATAACAAGTAATCCAGTACATCATTCACGCACAAAACATATAGACATTAGATATCACTTTATTAAGGAACATGTGGAACAAGGTACAATCGAAATGCATTTTGTCCACACCGATCTTCAACTTGCTGACTTATTTACTAAGGCATTGGATGAAAAGCGATTCCAATTCTTGGTAACTAGGTTAGGCATGTTGAACCATAAGACATGATCGATTGTCCCTACATGAACCTGATATTGTGTAAATAGATCATTTAAATTTTTCTCTATATGTTATGAATGGTAAAAATCCTACTATTATATCTAGGGGAGACTAATAAAAATTTTATGCGTGAATCTAGGGGGAGTCTTTCATTTTTATGCACTAATTTAGGGGGAGTCATTATTAAATGGTTCGCACAAATACTTCACACAAGGAGTTTTTGATTCCTCATCAAATTTAAATTATATAGTATGGTGAAACTCCTTAAGCTTCTATCAAAAATTAAAATTATTCAAATATTTCAAATATCACAATTATTTCTCGGCGAAACTGCATATCGATCGAAACCCTTTCAAATTGATTTGCCAATTGTACTAAACAAGTTTCGATCGAAACTGAGCTTTAACTCTTGATTTATTAGTTTCTTGGCAAAACTGACTTTCGCTCGAAACACGTTTCGATTGAAATTGCAATTTGATTTAATACCTTTATAATTTTATCGGCGAAACTGACTTTCGCTCGAAACACACTACGATTGAAATTGATTTTTAAATCCTTTGACATTTATCTCGGCGAAACTGACTTTCTCTCGAACACTACGATTGAAATTGATTTTTAAATCCTTTGACATTTCTCTCGGCGAAACTGACTTTCGCTCGAAACTCACTTCAATCGATCGAAATCAAAATTGACTCTTCACAATTATTCTCGGCGAAACTGAGACTACTTATTTAAATAGAGTTTCGCCCGAAACACTTCTTCTTCATCGATTTTCAAATTCACTCATGAACCCTCTCTGAAATCGCACACGAACTCATCACTGTCTCACTCTGTTTCTTCGTTTATTGCAACTCCAAATCCTCATTGGTAAGGAAAAACGCTTAATTTACAGCCTTAAACTGATTTTTTCTCATTCGTGCAGGTTACGCAGATTAGGGTTGCGTGTGTTCGAGCGAATCATTGTTTAAATGTGTTTTCACATCGCCTAGATTCGCTCGAAACTACTCTCTTGCTTCAATTTCACATTCCAATCGATCGATTGTTACTGAAAATTTTTCTTATTTTGTGTTTTCAAATCGACGTTTTTCTAGGGTTTTACAACTTTCGATCGAAACAGGGCATTTCAATTTATCACAGTTTCGATCGAAACAGAGCATTTCAATTTTTCACAGTTTCGATCGAAACTGACGACATAATTAATTTCAATTGATCGACACCACTATTCCACAGTTTCGATCGAAACTCAAGGCTCAATTGAATCGATTGATTCGTGACGAAATCTGTCCCACATTGAACTTTCGATCGAAACTGAATTGATTTACTCTTTCGCCGCACTTATTCAAATTAAATATGACTTTCGATCGAAACTGGTTATAATTTCACTTTCACCGAATTTACCTTAATTGAACATCACTTTCGATCGAAACCACAGTCCAAATTAAACTTATCGCACGATACACATTATTGACCGAAACTCAAAATCAATTGAAATTGGCACTTTCGCCGCTAACTTAATCCATTTCAATTGTTGCCAAATTTTTGCCAAATTTTTCTAAGTCCTAACATGCTTAACAACGAATTGCACAACTTTTGTATACTTTCTAAGTCAAAATGGTCGATTTCCACTAATCCACAGCTTTTATCTTGCAGATCGACCACAATGGTGAGACAAATTGACGAGATTTTCGCCTCCAAGGACTGGGCACAGAGGACACCCAACAACCTTCAACTTGACTTTGATAATACCTCGTGCCCAGATCCTATCATTATTAAGATCCTTGCAAACCACCCTCTAAGAACCGCCCTAAACATCACCGCGGTAGTCCCTGAAGTATATGTGCAACAATTCTGGTCCACTCTTCAAAAACCAACCAATAACCCCAAAATTACCACTCTTTCCGCCAAAATCGACAACACTATAGTTGTCTTTACTCCTTCCGTTCTCCGCTCCACACTAAACCTACCTCATTCACTCCTATATGATCCCCATCCCTCCAACGAGGACCTAATCAGGGACTTCCTATTCATGGGTCACAAACCTAACGCCCAAAACACCATAGAGTTACCTGAATTCACTGCCAAAGACATCCCTGCACCATGGCGGACTCTGTTTCTCATTGTCAACAAGTGCCTCTCGCCGAAGCACTCCGGGTCCGAATGTGCAACCGGAACATCATGCTTATCTTCCACGGGATCGTCTTCAACAAAAATTATGATGTCGCCCAACTCATCTGGTCCGACATCCTCGATCAACTGCGAAGGCGAGGCCTTGGAGCAACGAAGCCCGTGCTCCCTTACTTAAGGTGGATGCCCGTCATCGTCCAACATTTCGTGGATTTTCATCCCGAAATCGAACGCCGCCCGAGAGACGAGGGTTATCAGTCTCCGAAGCTCATAAAAATCCAATCGACGAAGAGCAAAATCGATCAGGAGGCCATGATCATCCCAGACTACTTAATTGGCCTCCTCGATCCAAATGAGCCGGCGCTACGCAAGTATATACGAGCCAACAACCTTGACGACGTCCCCGTGGCTCAACAAAACCCAGTTGAACCTAACCCAGGGACAAGCCAACCCCCACAGCCAAGTGTAGGTCTAGGTAGCTCCTCATCCCCACAGCCAAAACAAAAGCGTAAATCCAAAGGGGATGACCGAGGAGGACAACAGGAACGGCATACAAAGCAAAAACATGACCGTACTCCTAAGCCCACTAGTCCACTTATAAGCCGGACCGAGCCCATAGGTACAGGGGATGACCTTGTCTTCCCCCGAGTAGAAGTCGCGACATCGGGTCCAATCGCGCAAACTACCCTCCCCAGCCACTCAATCATCTCCCAACAGATGATTGTTTCACATATTCACGAGGTGCCACGTCATTCGTCACCACCTCGCTCGGAGATGGTTGATGTAACAAGCAGTACTCCGCCTCAGACTGCACCTTCCTTGATCACTACGAGTCTAGTGCCCTCACCCTCCATAATTTCTTCACTTTCTAGGACACTACCAATAGACTCTGCACCTCTAGATCTTAGTGATCTAGACCGAACGCTCTATGATGTCTCCGTACTAGAGTCTAGTACGGCACACAGCGGAAGTCCCAACGTAGTCAACATCACTGCAGCTACGACCTTGGGCCATCAATCTGAGTTCGTCTCAGCTTTGATGTCAACGATGAGCCTCCGTGGCCTCGGTTTAAGTCCTGTGCAAACGGGCGGCACATCAGTACCCTCTACTGATGTTGTGACGACGGAACGTCTTAGTGACTCCGTCCGGTTATTTTCCCCGTTCGTGACGGAGGCCAGGCTAACTGAGCACCTCACAGAGTTTGCAAAAGGACTCGAGGACACAATCATGGCCCAAGTCTACACCGCAATTGGGACATCCACTCGAGACAAAGGCAAAGCCACCGTCACCGAAGTCATAATCCCACAACCTGACCCAACTCCTGGCGCTGAGGAAGGACCGTGGAACGTACCCATTCCAGAACTGATCGACGTTCTACTGGCCCGACTCCGTTCAGCACCGACGCTCACTGCATATGAAGCGGAGGTCCTCAGACGTCTGGAGCTTCCTTTCAACCCGCCTAACTCCAGCGAGGCCCAGTCATCCAGACAATCACGTGACGATCCTGACGGTGGGGATCGTCCCGAGGGGGAGAAGACACAAGGGACAGGGCCTCCGTCACAGCCACAACCGCAACCTAGAACCACCCGAACACCCACCAGAACAAAACCACCTACACCCACCCAAACCAGAAAATCTACCCGAACTACTACCAATACAACCCAAACGATCGCCTCATCAACCGTGAGTCCATCACTGCCTAGCCTTACAAACCCAAGAACTCCATCTGATCCTCCATCCTCACCTACTCTATCTCTCGAAACACTTTACAACCCACACTCAGCGGTAGAGAAGTACATCTTCAACGACGATTGGTTAACAAAGCCGATGCATCCAGCCTTGGCCAAGGGCTTACTGGACAACGCCAGATACTTCTTGATGAAGGCAAATGTTGACCTAGCACTTATCGACGATGATGAGCTCCAAGAAGGTGAAGATTACGAAGCAGACATTCCAGAACTTCCAGAGCTTCTCAAACACGTTGTCGTCGATAAGGAGTGCCCCCCCTCGAAATCGAAGATAAGGAAAGAACAGACGCCGCCGTGGGAAAATGTCAAAGTGATAGCTCCATATCAAGAAGAGATACGGAGAAGGATTTGGAGGAAGGAGGATAGGATCAAGGAGCTAGACGAGCTGAGTCTAAGAGGCCTAACTCATCTTCCTAGACCAACTGCTATACGATACTTGCTCTCTCTTCGTAGAGGGCTTGTGTGGAGAGCAAAAGATACAGATGTTAACGTTCTTAGAAGAGAAGAGAAAGAAAAGGCCAGAATCAGCAAGATCTTGGGAGTTCGGCGAGGTCGTCTCGACTACTATGAGTTTCCAATCTACAAAGTGCAGCGAGAAGATGGAACGGTTGAGGAACTGACTGAAGGCGATCTCTCCTACATCCGAGGTGAAGATGTTGATCGGATACTTTTCAGCTTCAGATTTCTTGGAACACTCGAGAATCCAGACTTGAAAGTAGGTTATGTTGCTCTTAAGCGATTTATGATGCGCCAAATCAAGTTCAATTCGACTCACGATCTTCAAATGGCGGTGGAAAGCAACATGAAAAGGTGAATCTCACGAAGCCATCCTTCGAAGTCCCCGACTCAAGTCTTGGTGACGGCCACATAATCAATGATGACGACGATCCATCGGTGGTCTACACCAATTACAAAGGAGAAAAGAGGCTGATGAAAGCATCCGAGATTGCCAAATTCAGCGATGGGACGCTACTAATTATTCGGGTGAAACTCGAATGGATTCTGGAGAAGCTAAGGAACGAAGAAGCAGAAGCCCAGGAGAAGTACGAAAAGCTGATCAACATCATCAACGATCGATTATCCTTACGACGAACGATACGATCTTACGAGTTCAGACTTGGACTCAGGAAATCGATTGATGCTGTGGAGAAACCCAAGAAGAAGAAGACGCAAAGGACATCAAAGCAAAAAGGATGCTAAGGGGGAGATTGTTAGGAATATTTTGTAGCATCCTTTAATTATGTAATCTTGGGTTAATGTGTTGGGTTGTAATAGTTTGGGGTAACTTATGATATTTAGTCATAGTTTTGTATTGGGCTTTAATATAGCAATCAATTGTGGTATATAAAGCCCAAATAACCCTAATTAGGGTTTTATCAAAAGTATTGAAAGGTAAGCCACCTTGTACGTTAGATTAAGAAAACACACACTAACACACACACTCAAGGTGTTCTTCACGTTTTACACATTCAAACCAATCATTTGATCCTTGTTTGGTAAAATAAGGGCCAACATATACCACATTAACCCTAGGTATATTAAGGCCCAAACACCAAAAATTAAATAATTACATTCTAGTCCAAAGCCCAAGCTAAAGGATAATTACAATATAAATCCCAAGACTTAAGCTATTGACACAATCACTAAATATCCTAACAATGACGTTAGATGGTTTTCGAATAGGTTTCGCTTAGACTTTTAAATCGCATAAAATACTTCAACTTAGTAACGCATAAACGACACTTGATACCAACTAAGGCCTCTCTTGTACCGTGTCTGTTCAGCGACGTATGCCAACTATACTTGTTCAGCAGACAACTGTAACTGTTAATGAAGCAACCATACCACTTATTGTTGAGCAAAAATTGCTATTACGACTTAATCTTCAGGCCCCATCACCTGGAACGACGCACGATGGAGACAACGCGGTGGCGATACGTAATTTAAAGGCTATGGGTAACCACAATTTCAACATGGTGGCTCCAATTTTGTTTCCGAAAGCTGGATTCGTTCACAATTGTTTTTCCAAAATTTAGGTAGATGGTGTAATATCCCTAAAATTTAATATGGGGTTTTGATATAAGTTAGCAGAGTGAATAATCAAGTTAGAAGTTTCGAAATATTAATTTAAATTTTCGGTGAAAATATAAATAGAAGCTAAATATAATATGTATATTTCTTGAAGCCCAAATTGTGTATAATTCGGCCCAATATATATACCCTAACAAAGGAATTCAACCCAACAAAATAAATAAACTAAGTTCCATGAATAAACTTAATAAGATAATGGCCCAATCAAATTAATTAAAGGCCCAAAAGGATTCATTATGGTAAGGCTCACACGTTACTTAGCTTGAGAGGGAATTTGCACCACCTTGTCCCATCGTCACTACTATCGAAATGCTAATGCCTATCCAACATATATACTAAGCAACCATGAGTTATTAATCTAAAACCCCCACTTGAGTGAAAATACGAAAGTAACAACCAAGGAAGAAAGAAAGAGTTCAGGAGCATTAGGAATTTAACACTTCGAAGCCCTGATTTTCAAGAGTGAGGTATGCTAAAGTTTCGTGCTTAGTATGTTTTAATATATATAAGCCTTACATGATTTATAATACTCCTAGGAAGTTTCGAAACTTAGTATATTTAGTATGCTCTCAATAAGTATATGTCTTTACATGATTTTATGTTAACCATAGGAGCATACGTTTCAAGCATTTCATATGATTATAAGTATTAGATGAAGTCTTAAGCATATTCGATATAGTTAAAAGTCTAAGTTCTTGAGACTAATTTATGTTTAGCCATGAATATAAGTTAATATGTGAACTTTCATGATTTTCGAAGTATAAAGGTGTTCGTTAGGGTTTAAATTTTTGCATAAGATATTCTGGGTTAGAAATCATTTTTAGAGCTAATCTGGAGAATGTAAGAACCTCGTTTTAGGGTTTCTAGGTGAATTACCGTTTTTAGATAAGATCTCGAGGTGTTTAGGGAAAATGTCGACATAAATCTCGGTATGTTGTGTTGTCCCGACATTTTATAAAGGTTTCGATTTAGATCTCGACATTTGTTAGATGCCAAGGGGTGATAGATATCGATATTCTATAAGATTTCGACATTTTGTAGGAATAGATCTCGACATTTATTAGATTTTGGGAAGTAATAGATATCGACATTACTAGATGACTTCGACATTATGAAAAATCTCGGTAGCTTCTTTCGATGATCTCGACATTTATTTTAACAAGGAACTCGACATTTTCATTTTCAAACAAAGATCTCGATATCATAATAAAAGTCGAATGGATGAGCTCGACATTTGTATAATTCGACATCTTTATATATATCTCGACATTTCTATAAGTTTCGACATTTACACCTGATGGATTTAGCAAACAAAGCTCTCGACATTTTTTTTTTGTAAGATCTCGACATTCCTTATCATGTTGTGTTTCGACATCTATATTTGTTTTAGAAGGTCTCGATATTTTGTAAGAATTTCGACATTTACCTTAGATCTCAATAAGTAAAAGTTTTGACATTTAATAAATTTCGGTATTGTAGAATTTTGCTATTTCTAGGGTTTTCGATATTTTAAGAGTATTATTTATTTATTAGGAATTTCATTACTCTTAGGTTTTCATAAATTTTAGGATTTTCTATAATTAGGGTTTGGGAACTTAAAAACTTACACAGTTTAGCAAATATACTAATATAATAACATTTATTTATTCAGAGGATCGACTTATAGGGATTCCATCAGAGTTCTTATTTAGCGATATCGGGAGGACAGGTAGGTGGATTATCCATCTACAATACGTAAACACAATTATGTGTTTCATGTAATTATGTGATTTATGTGACTTATGTGCTTTACCTATTTTACGTACGATTTATATAAATCATGTTTACATGAAATTTCATATATATGCATATCACGTGCATATCACGTTAGGGCGAGAGACGGTTGTACCGTAGTGAGACGGTAGTGATATTAGATATCGACGTACGGGGTAGAATGAGATGTTTGTGACTGGTGACTCTTAGAGGAGTCGAGGTTGGGCTCACTGGGCACCTGGCGGAGACAGGCGTGATCGATCTGTCTACTCGGGCGTGACCGGTGCATACCGCCGAGATATTGATTTGACCTGATAGGAGGCCATTGGCGTGATCGTCCAGTGCACTATCAGTGTACTTTTGATGCGGAGCGACCCGGTAGGAGGCCATTGGCGTGATCGTCCAGTGCACTACCAGGGTAGGCTGCCGCGAGACTTGGGGGTGGCCTCCCAGTAGTCTTTGCGCGCGAGGGTGTCGAGCCTAACCTAGGGCCCTGTATTGTGTGAAATAGGAATGTGGGAAAAGAAAGAGTGTGCATTATATTATGTTGTGAGATATTGGGGTTGGGATTGAGTGCACACTTGCATACATGCATTTTATTCACCTACTGGGCAAATTGCTCAGTGTTTACGTGTTGTAGGTACCGAGTCCGACGCTGATACGCGTCGTGACTGAGGCGGCTGGTGGCGGTGCTCCACGGACTTTTGAGGGCGGTGCGGTACATGGATGAAGACCTGTGGAGCGGCGTTAGCTCTTTTTGTTCTTTTGATAATTTTTGGGGCTTCGGCCCGTGTATAGAGATAACGATGTAGATGGATTTTTATATTAGTGTATATTATTTTAGGAAAAAGTTTTAATTAGACGGGCCTTCCGCGGCTTACGTTGCGGAAATCCGCCACTAATCCTAATTAGAAAAGTAGGGTCGCCACAGATGGAATGCGAATAATTTGAAATACGGATTGAGTAACATTTAACCGAACATATGTAACTGAAAACCAAGAGAATAAACCTTTTGATTGAAGCTTGAAATTGGTTCGGCTAACGTGACGTTAGATGTGATTCGAATAGCTTTCGATTAGACTTTTAAAATCGCATAAAATACTTCAACTTAGTAACGCATAAAAGATATTTGATACCAATTAAGGCCTCTCATGTACCGTGTCTGTTCAGCGACGTATGCCAACTATACTTGTTCAGCAGACAACTGTAACTGTTAATGCAGCTACCATACCACTTATTGTTGAGCAAAAATTTCTATTACGACTTAATTTTCAGGCCCGATCACCTGGAACGACGCACGATGGAGGCAAATTGGTGGTGCTACGCAATCTACGGGATATGGGTCACTACAATTTCAACATAGTGGCTCCAATTTTGTTTCCCAAAACGATAGTCGATTCACAATTTTTTTCCCCACATTTAGGTCGACGGAATGCAAAAAATTTGAACGACTAATCGAAACTGTTAACGGCGCACGCGTAACCGGAATACGGAGATTGTACGTTTTCTTTTGAAGCTTAAAACAACTTCATACTGGTAACGTGACGTTATATGTGCTTCGTATAATTTTGCTTAGATTTAACGTTTGTGATACTGCTTGTACATTTACCGTCTCTACCTTGGCATCTTCCGTTATTATTTGTATCTTATACGTTACTATCAACTTATAAATATACCTCCAGAATCAATGAACTGTTTTTTATCATATGTTCAGTTATCACGTTGTGTCCAAATTTAGTGTATGAATTATTTCTGATCGGGCTTGTTATGGTTTTCCACGAAGCACAAGCGTTATCGTTGTTTTTCAAATTTACCTTCGAAATGAATTAACTGTTTCGGGTACCATGTGTTGTGTTATTGGTTACACGTTCTATCAAACGTTTCTTATTTGAAGTTCAATTTGACGCATTTTCCTGTGCTTACTTCAGTAGTTTAAGGATGATCATCAATACCCAGTGTTAGATCGGCTAAATCGGCACCTTTCGGACATTAACATCGTGATTGAACTCGATTTGGAGATAGATATTTTTTTAATTTCCGCCAATTTTCGTCATTGATTTTCACTGATTATCGGTTATAATTATCAAAATTGAAGAATGCAGGTACTTTTTAACCATTATCGTCCAGATTTTGTCAAAACTGGAATATCATTTTTCGATCGATCGCGTGGGAACGACGATGGGAGTTGCGTTGTGAAAGAAATGGCATTTCAATGTAGTTTTCGCTCAATCGAAGGATAAAGAAGTCTTTTCCGCGCGATTAGGTCCTTAACTCTATATAGAACTTCATATGGGTCTGTATCTTTAACCTAAACCTATTTGGGGCCTGAAATCTAATGAAAATATGCTAAGTGGGCCTGAAATCGAATTACCTCGAGAAAAAAAAAAGATTCGTTATTATACTGGATAAGTATTAAACGTTAACTTCTTCAATCGTCTCTTCCTATTAATAGCAAAATAAACATAACAATATTACTTGAGAAACTCATCACTCTTCCACTCAAACTCTACCGAATACCCCCTATCTCCTCTCAATCTCTCCGAAGGATTCATTCAACTACGTCGACAGACACACTTGATTCGCATATTTTCTTAGGTTCGTGTGATCTCATCTTCTCAATTATTTTCATTGTTTTTCACTTCTTCTAAGTCTATACGTAATATGTATACAAACGCTGCTTGTAAATATATATTCCATCAGGAATTTACTAAATAAAAATGGGCGAAAGAAGCAGCACGGCCGAGAAAGGTAATGGTTGCTTTGCGTGCACATATGACGATTTTCTCCCCGATGAATCGTTCCACAGCTGGGGCAATTACGTCAATGCGCTGAAACAGACCCCTCTTCGGTTCGTGGACCGGTTCATGGCTCGGTCGAGCGCCGAGAACGAGGTCGAGATGAAGGTTCGCAGCCAGCACCAGATGAAGCGGACCCTCAATTGGTGGGACATCATGTGGCTCGGGATGAGCTCTGTCATGGGCGCCGGGATATTCGTGCTCACAGGCCAAGAGGCCCGGAACCACGTGGGGCCCGCCGTCGTGTGCTCCTATGCCGTTGCGGGGCTCTCTGCATTGCTGTCCGTGTTTTGCTACACAGAGTTCGCGATAGAAATTCCCGTTGCAGGTATTTTCTTGTTTGCAATATGTGTTTGTTGGTCAATCATTCGCTAAATGTGATGCGTAATGGTGTTCACTTGTGTTTAAGATGAGAAAAATATGAGTTATGAGAGTTTAAGCCGACCCAAAAAAAGGAAATCATGTGTTCTCATGTGCTAAATTTTGTATAGACTAGAGATAAAGTTAAGCAAGGAAACAAAACAGTTCAAATTCGATAAACTAGGGATTGAAAGTGGCATCTCGGAATATCGGGACAAAACACCCATGTCCCAAACATTGCGGACTAAAATTATCGTTAGCCTTTTGTTTGTTTCAAATTTTTTTCAATAAAGCTCGAGCTCGAGCATAAAATGACCATGAGTTCGAACCCAAGTCCAAAAATGAGTTGAGCTCGGCTTATTGACCGTCCTAAACACTAGCATTGTTGTTTTTCCAATCATATTTTGATGATATAAGAATTGTCTGTGCAGGTGGTACGTACGCATACCTGCGCGTAGAGCTCGGTGACTTCGTCTCATACATAGCGGCCGGGAACCTCCTCTTCCAATGCATCATCGGCTCGGCCGCCGTGGCCCGCTCGTGGACGTCCTACTTCGCCACGCTCATCAGCAGAGACCCCAACGACTTCAGATTCCAGGTCGAATCCCTCTCGACAGGCTACGACATGCTCGACCCGATCGCCGTCGGGATCGTCATAGTCATATGCGTCCTCGCCGTCTCGAGCACCAAAGTCTCATCCCAGATCAACGCCGTCGCCTCGGTGGTCTACATCATCCTAATCCTTTTCATCGTCGTGGGTGGGCTCGTCAAGTCTGACCTAGACAACTACAAGCCCTTCGCCCCCTTCGGTGCCCATGGAATAGTCGCCTCCTCGGCGGTCCTCTTCTTTGCCTTCGTAGGGTTCGATGCCGTCTCGACCATGGCAGAGGAAACGAAGAATCCTGCCCGAGATATACCCATCGGGCTCGTGGGGTCCATGGTGATGGTGACGATAGTATATTGCGCCTTAGCTGCAACCCTATGCCTATTGCAGCCTTACAGGACCATCGACGAGAACGCACCATTCTCGAAGGCGTTTGAGTCGGCGGGCTTGGGATGGGCTAAGTACGTCGTGGCTGCTGGCGCGCTCAAGGCCATGACCTCGTCTTTGCTCGTCGGCGCGGTGGGCCAAGCGAGGTACCTCACCCACATCGCCCGGATACACCTCGTCTTTCCGTGGTTTGCGAGAGTCAGCGAAAAGACGGGAACGCCCATCAACGCCACCGTGTCCATGCTCGTCACCACCGGTGTCATCGCCCTCTTCACGAAGCTCGAGATCCTGTCTAATCTGCTTTCGATATGCACGCTCTTCATCTACATGCTCGTCGCACTGGCGCTCCTCGTGAGGCGGTACGCACATACTATGGTCGAAGACTCGATTCTAATTCATATTAGATCTAGCAAGGATCTGACCCACAACAGGGATTGGAGGATCTATTGACCTCCTGACCAGGCCAGATTACTCCTTACCTAGGGTGGTCAGACCCGAGTAGAGGCCAAGGCTGGTCTAGGGTTGGGCTAGAGCTCCCCCAGTCTTGGGGGCCAGGGTGTAGATGTCTCTTGTTAATATTATACTAAGGGTGTATTTGGTTATAAGGAAAAAAAGTGTAATGGTACGACACACGACGTAACGTACAATTGTTCGATTGTGTACCGTTACACTTTTTCATTTCTTTTTTTGTAGTGATCACCCTAAGAGATGATTTTTCATTCTCTCTCGATAGGTACTATGTAACGGGCGTGACGAGCCAGGCGAACAAGAATAAGATGATTGCATGCATCGCACTGATACTCGGTTCGTCATTGGCGACAGCAGTGTATTGGGGACTTAGCCACGGCGGGTGGGTCGGGTACTGCGTGATTGTGCCGGTTTGGTTCATGGGGACGTTTGGACTGCAGGTTTGGGTCCCTCGGGCTCGGCAACCTAAGACGTGGGGGGTGCCGATGGTGCCTTGGCTGCCTTCATTGTCGATCGTTATTAACGTGTTCCTTATGGGGTCGATAGATAAGGAGTCGTTTGGGAGGTTCGGCGTGCTGACAGCAGTGCTTTTGGTTTATTATCTCTTGTTCGGGCTTCACTCTTCTTATGATACGTCGAAGGCGTGGGATGCCGAGGCGAAGGTGGTGGGAGCTGAGGAAGGTCGAGTTGAGTTGCCGCCTCATCCTCGTGAGTCGTGATGCATATTGAATGATTGTTGGGGTTATTTGTTCATTGAATTTAACTTTGTATTTGTGAATCGTTATTCAATAATTTGCTCGAAATCTAATAAGACCGTTTTTTCGTTATTAAGAACGCAATCCTACTAGTTCTCATACTCCAGCAAAGCTTAATCGGAAGTCAATTTGAATCTTAACGCGCCAACAGGGCTGCTCCCCATTCAACGATATTAGTCCTCGAAACATATGTGTACCGACCCATAAAATCCATCAGACAATGAAAGCAAGAACTCAAGTGGAATCGAACTCATGACAGTGGTGGAGAGATATCGTTTGTTTGGTCACTTGGGCATATCTCGTCGAGGTATAGTTCTCACTGGGTAAATTTTTCTTCTTTTTTTTTTTTCGAAAGTGGGTTCAAGTCATTTTCATTATTAAATAACAAAACAATTAAGTTTGAAAAATCCGCAAGTCCCCATGGATTGGCCTATTGGTTGAACGGGTGATAGATAACCCTTTTGTAGATCTCATGATTTTCGATATTTGAGTGTCTTCAGACAAGGCACATAAATCATAGATGACTAGTTCCGTTGAAAATCGATAGTCATGTCGTAATCAACAGTGAGTTTCATATCCAATTCGTATTGAATTGAGTCGAAGTGGGAAGACCACGATGGCGTTGTGTGTGGATTCCCCATCATCCATACCTACTGACAGTAAAAAAAAAAAGCTCAAGTAGTTGGATTTTCATTAACATTGCGGTTTACCACTGAAACAAAAAACCGACATCAAGTGCATTTATTCTGTATACTAATATTTTTTCGCACACTCAATTATGTTATAATTATATTTAATATTATTTTTAATTCTGAGTGTTTAAGATGAAATTTGTTTTTAGAATGAAAAAAATTATGTAAGGGCATAAGTACAATATATACAAAATATAGAAGTGATATGAAATTATTTCAGTTAAATTATATATAGAAGGTCAACATTGCAAATAATGTGACAGATCAAATCTGGCAGTTTATAGCTACCCTGAAGCTATTATATAAGAGTATATATATCGTTTTTTTTTTCTGAAAAATATAAATAAAAAAATCCTCTTCCTTACTTTTCAGGGTGAGACAATTACTTTGATGAATCTTGAAAATGGCACGAAGGCATGCATGGGATGAGATTAGATGTGGCCAAATGGGCCACTGACCGGTTTTGGGCTGGTTCCGACGGTTCTGGTTCAGGTGGTTCCGGTGCGCTCGCGGATCCGGTTTTGGTACCGACATAGAAACCATGTGGCCCGGTCTGAACCTTAAATTATTTATTATTTTGTTTATCAATATTATTTTATTAATTTAAATATTATTAATTAGATAGATTATTATTAATGTTGCGTTAATTATTACGTTAATCAATAAAAGTACGGATAATTCTATTCACACTCCTTACTAAATACACCCCCGTATTAATTATTAAGTATTAAATAATGCATTTTTCCAAATTTAAGTAGCTCTTTATTAGTTATATTCTCTCACATATTAGTTACTACAAACATAAAAAAGGAAATTTAACATTATGTACTAGCTTTTATATTGTAACGATTTTAACGTCATTACATGTTTAAATTTATATCTTAATTCTTTGAAAAAATAAATATAATAATATTTGTATGTCAAATTATTTATATTTTGAATATCTGTATTTTAGCATTATTATATTATTTACATATAATTGATTCTGCAAAAAAAAATATGTGATTCTGTATCTCACTAAATCAAATATAGTTCTTTTTCAATAATATTTGTTTAATTTAATAAGATATATTGGTGCTATATGATTAGTTTATTAAGTTAATTATTAATGTATAAATTTAAAAATATGAACACTTTTTATAGTAGAATGTAAACTAGGGAGACTTATATATCTTATTATTAAATGCTAAATGTTATAATAATTAAATTAATAAAATTATTATTGTTGAATTCAAGAGGGAAAGTAATTAGAGAAAATAACTTCAACAAATTTCATGTTATTTTAACAAATTAAAATGGAAAGTATTAAATTACTAGGGGGTGTGAATAGTAGGACCCTAATGTACAGTACATTATAGTAATTTGCATTAATCAATGCGTTAGTTATTTCGGTAATTACATGAATCACTAAATTAGCACTAATTATACACTTATGTTATTATTATTTTTTAATACAATGGAGCCGGGTCCGGAACTGCCCTAGAACCGGAACCAAAACCGCGATTCCGGCGGGTCTACAACTAATAAGCGGCACAGACCATTATAGTGTGCTTAATACGGGCCTCAGAACCGCCTGCCGCAGTTACAATTACGAATTATATCCTGGAACCGCAGGCCGGTTCCGGGCCGAACTGGCCCGGGAAGCCAGCTGGTTGTGTGCATTTTTTTTGCCACCTCCAGATGAGACCATTGCGTAAGAATGTTATAATATCTTGCGATGTTGGAAAGCAACGTGTGTTACTATTGGTGGATAAACGAGACTGATGACGTCACTCACTAGTGTATGGGTTGTGATGCGGAACCTAAAAATTTTCAACACAAATTTAGAGTTTATATAATACTCTCTTTATAGTGATACGTTCTTGTTCGAGACACAATTCAAGCGCAAACCCAAACTCAAGTCTTCTAAGTATCCGATATGAGACTTGAATTTGACACCCAACAATCAATTGTTATCAAAGCTAAATTCTTGAAGGGCAAAAACTCTATTCTGGAGTAAACAAAACAATTAAACTAAAGAAGTGGGGAGTGGTTTTCTACGTGATAAACTTGTCATTAGCCCACTCCCAGTAATAGAAAAACAGAGAAAAAGAGATCGACTGAGAGAAGAAAGGTAGAGAGCAATCGAGTGACGGTGTGAAACATTTTTACCTCTGAATCATCTTGTTGTAAACACCTAGGAGAGTTTGTTCTTGATCTGTAACCTAAAAAATAGTCAATAAAGATCTCGGGTTTTCTCCGTGGATGTAGTCTCAAATCTTTTGTGAATTCGAGACGAACCACGTTAAATTTCTTCTCTCATATTATCTAATATGTTACGTATTGCGGGTCGTAAATATCTTGGATCAATTGAATTGAGTCCGTCGAATACAAACTCCCAACAGTTCTTCGGTTCCGTGTAAGACTATCCAGAAAACTTCCAGGTACGAGTACGACTGTGCTCTTGGAATGTTGGCCGAAAATAAAAATATTCGAAGATTGTGTAGCACACAATTTCCTTAAAATAGATTCGCTCCCTCACGTATGCGCTAGAGGTTTTAACGAGCGTCTATTTCCAAGGATACTTCAAATCGGCATTCGTTCAGCACAAAAACGACACCGACTACGAACGGAACAAGAATGATAGCAGAAACAATTTTTGAGAATTAGTATTTTTTTTAAAATTTTTCTTCTCTTTTTCTTGTGTTTTTTTCTTAGGCCTAATGACCCTATTTATAGCAAAACAGTTTTAATAAAAAATATTATTTATTATTTTTTAATTACATGGCATTCACACGTTTGAGGAGTGGTTAACCACTCCATCAAACCACTCCACCACAAAGTGATCCACTCAACCTTCTAGAAGTCGGGCCATTATTGGCAAAAAACGAAGCCCGATAGCATAATTTGAAAGCCCAATTTCTCATTCAAATAAATAATTGATAAAATCAAATTGTCTAACAATCCCACACATGAATGGGAATTGTTTGTTTCATGTTTCTGCTAATCTAATGATACTCTGCATAGAGGATGGTATGTTTTAGCATTTGAACTTCCTCATTGTATGCACGCTTGGTTTACTGCAGTCAGTAGAACGCGATGTCTTTGAACTGTCCCGCTTTTTGTGTAAACGAACCCACGTACAATACACAGAGACCTTTTTTCTCTTGTTCCGTTCTCATGGTTTTGTCCATTACGGCCATGGACACGTCCTGATTCTGCAAGGGTTTCTAAAGAACTAAGCCTTTCAGTTCTCCTTTGAAGTGGCCACACTTCTCCCTAACATAGGTGACTTCTCACGTCGCGAGTATTTTATATCAATAAACTATGATTGTCATTAAAGCATCATAATGCTAGCCTTTTCAGTCATCACTGTTTCTTGACAGGAATGAGCGGGGTTATCCCCCAGAGTGATACCAAGTCCTAAGATTAGGTTGTCCCTTTGAACCTAGATCTTGAAATCTCCAGTCACATAGGTAGAGTTTTCCTTTTTAGCACTTCTATACTTTAAGGCTCTCATCCCTTTCGTCAACCTTTCAACTGCATCTCTATTTAACCCTTTGGTTAGCGGATCCGCAATGTTATCCGTAGATTTCACATAATCAATCGAGATAACTCCAGTTGAGAGCAGTTGCCTAACGGTATTATGTTGACGACGTATATATCTCGACTTACCATTATACATAGTACTCTGTGCTCGTCCAATCGCCGATTGACTATCGCAGTGTATGCATAGGCGGCACAGGCTTTTCCCATTTTGGGATGTCCTCCAAGAAATGGCGTAGCTCAACTTCTTCTCCACATTTATCCAAGGTAAAGAACTCGGATTCCATAGTGGATCTCGCTATAACCGTTTGTTTCGAGGATTCTATGACACGGCAGCTCCAGCGAGTGTAAACACATATCCGCTTGTGCTCTTAGAATACTTCATGTCGGATATCCAGTTTGCATCTGTGTAACCTTCTAACACAGCCGAATATCGACCATAGTGTAATCCATAGTCTTGAGTATACCGTAAGTATCTCAAAACCCGTCTTATAGCGGTCCAATGATCCGCACTTGGATTGCTTGTGTACGAACTCACTTTGCTTATAGCATAAGCAATATCTGGCCTAGTACAACTCATTAGATACATCAAGCTTCCGATAATCCGAGAGTATTCTACTTGAGCAATAGCCGCCGCGAGTTTTCAACAAATGAACGCTTTGATCTAGCGGCGTTCTAGCAACACCAGAATCACCCTTGCAGAATTTGTCGAGAATTTTGTCTACGTAATGAGCTTGGCTCAAAACAAGACCGTTACTCGTTCTTATGATTTTAATTCCTAAATCACATCTGCAAATCCCATATCTTTCATGTCAAATTTCGAATTTAACATATCCTTGGTAGAATTGACCATTTTGTCATTACTACCAACGATGAGTATGTCGTCTACATAAAGACATAAAACGACGTAGTCATCGTCTGTTTCCTTTGAGTAAATGCATTTATCGCTCTCATTGATTTTAAAGCCATAGTTGATCATCGCTTGATCAAACTTTTCGTGCCACTTCTTAGGGACTTGTTTTAAACCATGCAAAGATTTAATCAATCTACAGACTTTCTTTTCGGTTCCAGGAGCACGAAAACCCTCGGGTTGCTCCATATATATTTCTTCGTCTAATTCACCGTTTAAGAAAGCTGTTTTGACATCCATTTGATGTACTTCCAAATTTCTTAGGACGTGATAGCAAGTATCATCCTTATCGAATTTATTCTCGTCACAGGAGAATATGTGTCAAAGTAATCTAAGCCTTCGCGTTGCTTTTTATCCTTTGATAACAAGTCTGACTTTATACTTTTCCACAGACCCGTCTAGTCTCATTTTCCTTTTAAAGATCTATTTGATCCTAAAGGTTTACATCCCTTTGGGAGATCAACTATCTCCCAAGTATGATTCTGCGAAATAGAATCAATCTCGCTCTTTATGGCTTCTTTCCATAAAGGCCCGTTCACGGAGCCAACTGCTTCGTCATAAGTCAGCAATTCCTTTTCAATCAAATATGTAATGAAATCGTCAGCAAAAGATTTCTCGATTCGGGCACGCTTGCTTCGTCTCGGTTCATTCTCATGAATCGTACTAGGAATCTTAGTTTCTATATCATCTCGTTTAGATGTACCAGACCCATCATCGGATTTACAAGGAAATATACATTTTCAAAGAAACATGCATTCCTCGATTCCATTACCGTGTTCTTGTGTATATCCGAATTTTCGAATCATAGACAAGAAATTGATATGCTGTACTATTGAGTGCATATCCTATGAAAATACTGTCCACCGTTTTAGAACCAATTTTCACTGCCGTAAGTACGACTACCTTCGCCAAACACCCCCATATTCGCAAATGTTGTTACGAATGCATCTTTTCTTTCCATAACTCATATGAAGTTTTATTCATTTTCTTTCGAGGTATCCTATTTAATAGGTAATTACTCGACAAGATAGCTTCGCCTCACATATTAGGTGGTAGACCTGAACTCAATAACATCGCATTCATCATTTCTTTTAATGTGCGATTCTTTCGTTCGGCCACTCCGTTTGATTGAGGTGAATACGGGGAGGTCACTTCATGGACGTTACCATGTTCCACACAGAAGCTCCCAATTGGCGATTCGTATTCTCTACCTCGATCACTTATCAATCTTTTAATTTTCTTATCGAGTTGCGTTTCAACTTTGGTTTTTGTAGAGAACGAATTTCTCTACTACTTCGTCTTTGCTATTAAGCAAATAAACATAGCAATATTTGGTGCAATCATCAATAAATGTAATAAAATATTTATTGTCACCATGTGTTTGAACGTATTTCATATCACATAAATCGCTATGAATCAATTCAAGCGGTTCGGTACTTCTTCCTATCGAGGAAAAAGACGATCTCATCATTTTTGCTTCAACGCAAATTTCGCATTTATGTTTCGAATTATTTTCGAATGTTGGAATATGGTCCATGTTATTTAATCGACGTATCGATTCAAAATTAACGCGACCTAATCTACCATGCCACAATTGGAAGATTCAAGCAAGTAAACATAATAACCTTTTCATTCTCATTTACAATAGTCATTACATTCAGCTTGAACAAACCATCACAGGCGTAGCCTTTACCAACAATCACACCCGATTTAGACAATATCACTTTGTCGGATTCAATAACAATGCAAAAACCGTGCTTGTTCAACAAGAATCCCGAAATAAGATTTTTCCGTATCTCCAGAACATACAACACATCTTTCATTGTTAATATTTTCCCGGACGTTATTTTGAGCAGCACGCTTCCTTTTCCCTCGACGGTAGCAGCAGTCGAGTTGCCCATGTAGATATTTTCTCCTTCAACCGGCTCGCAGGTAGAGAAGAGTCTACGGTTCGTGCACACATGACGTGTAGCACCGGTATCGATCCACCATTCTTGTGGATTCGACCCAATCATGTTTACCTCCGAAACGATAGCAACATGATCTTAATCATCGTCACCCTTGGTTGGGGGTAATAGGGGGGTTTAGGGGGGTTAGCATTAATTGATGTTGTGTTTGGTTGGAGGGATTTTTTAAAGGTAAGATTTAACTAATAACCTCTTAATACCTCTAATAAGGTATTAATTAAATCAGTCTACCCCCTCACTTTATCTAATACTTTCATTTTATGACTAAATTATCCCTTACAAAAATTTCTATTTCCTAATACTAGCCCTCTCAACTATTTGTCTACAATCATCATCGACAAGTCAACTCTCCCCTCACCTCACGGAAATATAAAAAAAAAGCTAACATCACCTACGCAATCAACGACCTCAACCCGGCCACAATTTTCCGGCGAATTCAACCACCGGCGAGCATCCGTGACGAGAAGAAGATTTAAGCTTGAAAGGTGTGATTATTTTTTAAACCTAAATTCAAATTTGGGGAATTTTGATTGGAGTTAACCGATGTAAGTCTTCCTATATTTTTCGTTGTTGTCGTGAGTTTAGGAATTCGGTGGTGTGAGTGAGGTAGTTGCTTCTCAGCTTGTCAGATTTGTTGCTATTTGGTGGTGTGAGCGAGGTGAGTTGATTAGTAATTCGTTTGTGATTGATTTTCAGCTTGTCCGATTTGTGAGTGAGGTGAGTTGATTAGTGAGTTGATTGGTAATTCGTTTCTCAGCTTCGTGAGTGATTGCTTCTCAGCTTGTCCGATTTGTTGCTATTTTTCTAATTTTTTATTCATTCTTGCACTTTGGTGTTTCTGTATCTTGACTGTATTAGGATTTATCTTCTCTTTCTCATATGGTTGACGATTTCCCTGATGCGATGTGATTCTAAGGTGTAGTGTCCTTTTTCTTATGGGGTGCTTGGGAATTTTTTCAGTTTCACAGTGGCCGATACGAAGCTGGAAAATTTGATTAATGTGTCTGTCTGTCTCTGAAATTTTACTATGGCTTCATATTTCCAAACGATTAGGTGTCTTGATTCCAAATGGGCTCGAACGAAGATGATATTGGTACAATGATGGTTCTTGGATTATTAGCTAATCATCTGCTCATGATGCAATTTGCTATATATCTTTATCGGCGGAGATATGGATGGAGAAAACGGAAAGAGCCGTGTACTTATTCTATGTATGAAAGGATGCCAAAGCAAATAGATTACATGAAAAATTTAATATCAGATTTCCGAAGTAACTCCCATGAAAATTTGAGGATTAGTAGAGATGCATTCGGACATTTATGCATTGTTCTTCAGAACTATGGAGGTTTGCGGCCTTCCAAATACCTACAAATTTCTGAAATGGTGGCAATATTTCTTGGAGTATTAGCGCATCATAAGAAGACAAGGGAACAAAAGTTTCACTTTACTAGATCTACTTGGACTATTAGTAAGCATTTCAATTCGGTACTTGATGCGGTTCTTCGACTTCATGATAAATTATTGGCCAAACCTCTTGCAAATACTGACAATCATTCATCTAAATTCAAATATTTTCAGGTATTGGTTTCATTTTTAAGATAGTAGATATGATTTCTTAACTTCATGTCAGATGCTAACTTTTTCTTTATTCTTTACGTAAGAATTGCTTGGGGGCTTTAGACGGATCATACATCGATGCTACAGTGAAGTCAACGGATATTCCACGATATAGAAATCGAAACGGACAAATTACAACCAATGTTCTGGGAGTATGTAATGAAGATATGAGATTCATATATGTTTTGGCAGGTTGGGAGGGTTCAGTCGCAGATGGACGTGTCCTTAGAGATGCTCTATCACGAACAAACGAGTTTCGTGTTCGTAAAGGTAAATTTTTCTTACATTTAGATGAAATGCACATGTTGCGTGAATTTTGCTTTTATATTAAGCTGTATTATAAAAAAAAAATTACAGGCTGCTACCATTTAGCTGATAATGGATACACCAATAGCGAGGGATTTTTAACTCCTTATAGGGGAGTTCGCTATCATTTGAAGGATTGGGGAACAGGAACTCAAACTCCTCAAAATGAAAGAGACTATTTTAATATGAGGCATGCAAAAGCTAGAAATGTTATTGAGCGAGCTTGGGGTTTGATGAAAAAGAGATGGAGTATACTGCGTAGCCCTTCTTTTTATCCAATAAAAAAGCAGAATAAAATTGTCATAGCATGTGCATTACTCCACAATTTTATACGTACTGAAATGGATGTTGACCCATGGGAGGATGAGGTCCCCGAAGGATATCAAGAAGATGAATTAAATGTGGATGACAACGAAGTAGATTTCATTAGTTCGATAGAACCATCTACAGCGTGGAGTGCTTGGCGAGATAATTTGGCAACGCCGTATCTTGAGTGGTTGAATGGCTGAACCATCGACAGTGGCTCTGTTATTTCTTAACGATAATTGTTTTCCATTTTCAGCTACTGCTTTTTTAGTTGAGTGCCTATTGCTTAAGATCTTATTTTTTGAGACAAAATGATATAAAGTTACGACATATTCTTTTCCCAATTCAATGTGTATTGTGAATCCATATTGAAAAGCAATTCGAAGTTGTTTTATTGGCCACTGAATAAAGAATTATTAATAATCAAATTCGCCATGTCAAATAGTTGATATAAACAGACGCATAAATAGGACAAGACTCCAATAACCTAAAAAATAGGATACGTAAAACATGACAAGACCTAATAAAAAATTCAGCAACCTCTTGTCATGCTCTTCACCAAGTGCAATTGTTCTGCTTCATTCATGGCTAGAAAAATCTGGAGTTTCCCTGAATTATTGATGATGGCATCTGAAACATCAATCAACTGTATGGGCGATAAGTTCAAAGGCATGTTCTTAATTATCGCAGCAGCCTTGCTTTGATTTTCTGCCTCTGCTCCAATCCTAGACATTTCCTTCAATAATATTTTATTCGTTTGTTGAGACATCTCTCGCATTTCATTAATGAAATCCTGATCTTCAAGTACTTGTCGTTTCCTCTTACCAAGCTTCTTGGGTTTCTGCTCGGCACTAGTTGGTGAAGATTGACCATCAAGTGTAGGTGAATCAGCAGTAGGTCTATTAGTAGTGGGGAAGTCGGACGCACTTTGAAATTCTTCAGCCTGCGTGGTCGATATCTCATCAGCTAGTCCCTTTTCATCAGTAATTCCAATTGCATTTTCTCCCGTAGCTCTGTCTTTTCCAAAAATCTCACACCAGTCTTCGTACATTGGCCATGTCTTGTATCTTATAGCCTTGTATAGTTTCGAAGAGTGCTGTAAGCAAAAAAAAAAAAACAAATAAAAAAGTTCACCCCGTCGTCAAAAATATTATTGATCATATTAACTTGAATAAAACTTACCTCTTTCATCTCGTTCCAGAAATCATCAGTAGCATCTATCATTTTTGTGTCTTGATTAAAACCTGTTCCTGATTTATTCAACATGTCTTGTAACATGTAGTAATCTTTCTTTCAAGTTTTTGTCTTCGACTCAATGTGACAGGCAAGTACTTCTGTAATGACTTCTCCAATGCATTATGAAAACCAGGTTTGAACCCATTTTCGCTCCTCCATCCATCTATGATGATTTCTTTAAAAGCCAAAATAAGCATCTTTTCTTCCTCTAAGAGCCACGAACATTTGGTGTTATTCTTGGTCCCTTTCATGCTGCAGCAAACAAAAGAAAACAAAAAATAAAGCAATAAATAAACTGAAATAACATAATATAGAGGAAAAGACAAACAGCAAAAAGAAAAGAAATAAACGAACGTGTGACTACCAAACGAAACTATACAACAAATAGAACAAATGAAAAGGAGAAAGAGACGAGTTCGACATGAGTAGTAAAAAGAATAGAATAAAACAAACGAAAAGCTATCCAATCATTATACACCATATATCAGTGTCATAATCATAAGGAGTAAACACTGTAAATACCATCAAACAAAAGAATATATAAGCAATCAGATTATCAAAATACCAAACTAAACGAATATTATAACAGTATTTCGATTATCATATCAACAACGAAGAGAGCAAAAAAAATCGGTAATTGAATAAAAAAGAAAGGGACCATGCCTTGATCGATGATAGCGCGTATGATAGAACCACAAACCCTAAACCACTACTTATAAATTCTTAATTAAAATAAGGGTAAAATTGTAATTGCATTTATTTAAAGTTAATACCATCTAAACCCACTTACCAAACACATCCAAAATTATTATTTAAACCCATTAATGTAGCACTCGGGTCCCCGTAGGTAATTAAGGGCCAATAAATTTGCGTGCATATATTATACGTCTTACGTGATCTACGTGAACTTCATAGATTAATTACATGCCCGCACAATTTCATGAATTTTGGGCAAGTAATTGTGCCTATGTGCTTTGTGAATATGTGTGCACTAGCTAGGTGCTTATACGTGAATTCTATGAAACCGTGTGCATTAAAATTTATGTGCTTATCTGAGTTGGTAGAAATTAAGTTGGGATTTAGAATAGTTTTCGTATAAGAAATATGATTTCGATAGGAAAATTCCCGATAGAAGTTAGATGTGAGGAATTAATATAGTCGAAATATTATATTCGGGCTAGATAAAACCCAAAGTTAAGCCCAAATTGAATTGTGAGATTTGGTCCAACTTAATAGAAATTCATTAAGTAATAAAGTATTGAAATTAGATGGCCCAACTAAATAAATAACCTTGGCTCAAATCATTAAAGGTGGACCTTGGAATACAATACTCCTTAAATCATGGGAAACTCACGCCAACGCATGTCCCACCATACCTATGGAAATATCTAGCTACTCTTCACTTAGCAAACCATCGAGCCCTTAAAGAAAAGGGGGAAACTAACGAAACCACAAGAAAAAGAAAACCAAGGAGACGAAGTGGATCGCCGACAAATCATCCAAGTCGCTCAAATCCAGCTTAAGGGAGAAAGTAAGACTCGGTTTTCTCACATCTAGGACGAGGAGGTAGAAAGGAGGAGAAGAAACCCAACTTGGCTTGGAGAAGGTATAAAAAAATCACTACGATTCTAGGTTCAAAATCCGAAGTTACATGTCTAGGAGATAGCACCGGTAGAAATCTGCCCAAAAACTTGTGTTTTAATAATAATCTTGAAATTAGTGTTCTTGAGGTTTTGGGGCATGCAACGTATTCTTGAGACAAGTAACGTTTTGATCGAAATTTAGATGTTTAAAGATAAAGTCGAAATACAATGTCGAAATGTTGGAAGAGATGTCGACGTAATATACGTATCGACATTTTATAAATGTCGAGATCCATGTGAGTTCCAAGTCGACATTTCTAATCAAAAATGTCGAAACCATGTTGAGATAAATGTCGAAAGTTAGCTAAGATGTCGAATTTGCCATATCGACATTTCTATTGTATAAATGTCGAAATGCTGGTAAAATGTCGACATGATAGGGATAGGATGTCGAGTTAAAAACCAAGATCAATGTCGAGTGAAATGTCGGGTTGAGCACAAAATGTCGAGTTCTTCCATTTTGATAAAATGTCGGGTTCAAATAAATCGGTATAAATGTCGAAACAACTGTCGCATCCTTATACATACAATGTCGAAACCTAAATTACACATGCAACCCGAGATTTACCCACATGCCGAGACTCAGTTGAGCTTCATATCGACATTGTATAAAATGTTTAACATACATCTCGATATCTTGGTTGCGATGTCGAGATCCATTTTAATGCTAATTACGAACTCTCGTAAAACATACCGAGCAACCCGACTCGAGATTTATCTCTAATAATGTCGAGATCCACCTTAGAAACATATCGAAATCGTGACGAAGTCCCATACATGTAAAGTCGGGCGAAACCAAATAAAATCAAACGACTTTCACCAAGCCTTTCACAAAAGAAATTTGAACTCTCTAACTTAGAAATTTATCAAAAGGCCGAGAACTCTATTTAAATATAATACGGAATAGGAATTGATTGACGTGGGAAATTTAATAAGGCAAATCGAGAGATGAGAGACTTAGGGAAATTATATGAAGCCTAAATAACTAAACATGACGAAGATTATTGTTTCGACGAATTACCAAGGAAAGCAAACGTACTAACATCATAACCCTTTTATTCTAAAAGGTCGTACGTTAGGAGCTAACGGGGAGAATATTAGTTACGCTCGGACGACGGGTAAGTAGAAATTCAACTACGACACGTAACTTGCCTGTGTTCTGAATTATGTGCTCGTGCATTTTATGTGATATATGCATGTTACGACATGATTTAAATTTACGTATGATGGCATGGTTTGTATATGTACATGACACTAGCATGAGCACTTGCACGCATGCGTAGTACTTAAGGCGCGAGATATGAGCGTGCATAAGATCGCATGTGTGCGATGTATACTCGCCAATATCGGCGTGTGTGTCGACTCGAATAAAGAGTCACGGCTACCCCTATGCAGCCATGGCGAATGAAGCCATAAGGCCTGTATAAGAGGCTGGGGAATACCCCGTATGCGGGAGATGCAACCTGGAGGATGCGGCCGGGGCACACGCTGAGTAAGGGAAGATTCCTTCGGGTGACCTTCCGGCGTGTAAAACACTACCCGGAGGGAAGATTCCTTCGGGTGACCTCCGTGGTTAGTGGCCTCGGTGTTGGCTACCAGTGAGAAGCGTCCGCGTGGAGGCCGCACTGAGTAAGGAAAGATTCCTTCGGGTGACCTCTAGTGTGAGAACCCCACAGATCAGATCTCTATGAAATGGCGCATAGAGGGATAGAAAGCCGAGGGCCCGTACGAAGTAAGAGTATAAGAAAATGAGTATGAGTCAGAAAAAGGTCAAGAAAATGAGAAGGAGAGTATGAGTATTAGAAAACGACGACGTGGATTGTCGATCGTTAGGACACGTGCATACATGCATAATTTCTGCTTACTGAGCCTCGGTGGCTCATTTTTTTATGTTACGTGTTGTAGGTACTGACGATCACGGTACGTGATCCGAAATGTATGCGAGGCCAGTCTTTTGAAGCTATCCGGCTGCTTTTGAGGTGGGAGTGTGTGTATGGATGACGACCTGTGAAGGCCGGGCGCATAGGGAGCTTTTGGCTGCACACACACACACACTCGTATTTTGGTGTAGACATGATTTCGATGATTCGTAGAACGAGTTACGAATATTCTTTTGACATGTATATAAGACTTCCGCATGCACGTTTTAAAATGAAAATTTTTATTCACATTTTTACGTATACGTACAATAACAAAGCAGCAACACGTAGAATTAGAACGGAATACGAGGGCGGGACGACGGGCCCTGACAGAGTGGTATCAGAGCTTCGGTCACAGGTCCTGTAGACTGTCCATACACACACACTCAAAAGCGCGGAAGCAGCCTTGCTCGTAGGTACCATATTATGTGAATTTCTTGTATGGATTGATTTATTGGCCTTAGGAATTATCAGGATAGGTTGAGAAAATGGTAAGGCTTAGAGGAGAAGGAAGCAGGGAATCTGATCAGGGTAGGGACACCAATAACCCCCCTGACAGTCGGGATGCTACCATCCTGCAGCTGACTGAACTGGTCCGGCAACAATCGGCCCAGATTCAGTAGCTGATCCAGCAACAAAATGCTGGTGGGCAATCAGCCAATCTACCTCCCCCACCTGAACGAATCGAGATGATCGGGGAGAGGTTCAGAAAGCTAAATCCCCCACTGTTTGAGGACGCGGTAGACCCCACGTCCGCTGAGGGTTGGCTGAGGACGCTGGAGAACATGTTCCAGCACAGTCGCACCCCGGAGGCGGAAAAGGTCATGTGCGCTGCCTACCTGCTAAGGGGGAGCGCCGGACACTGGTGGGAAACCGTCTCAGCCGTCGAAAACCCACTAACGATGAGCTGGGATAGGTTTAAGGAAATTTTTCGAGGAAAGTATTACACCGCCCCGGTCAGAGCCCAAAGGATGAATGAGTTCATCAACCTCCGCCAGGGAGCAATGACAGTGGCGGAGTACATCAGGAAGTTCGAGCAGCTTTCAAGGTTCGCTGCTCATATGGTCAGCACGGATGCGCTCAAGATCGAGCGGTTCATGAAAGGGCTGAAGCCCGAGTTATATCGGGATGTAAGTATGGCGGGTGTACAAGGAGCCACTTACGCTCAAGTGGCTGAGAGAGCCTTAATGGCGGAGCAAGCTGAGGCTAGGATTGCTCGCGCCCAAGAAGCTAAGCGCAAGTTCGCGCAAGGGCCGCAGGGGAGCGGAAGTAACCCAAAGCGGCAATTCACCGCCAAGGAAGGAAAGCAGAGATTCCAGAACCGACCTGGACCACCCCCGCAGTTTAACCCCAATCAGGGTAGACCCCAGTTGGAACTACCCGTATGCCCGAAGTGTGCACGAAGGCACACGGGAGTCTGCCACTCCCAGAATGCCGTCTGCTTCAAATGTGGCAAGACAGGCCATTACTTAAGGGCATGTCCGGAAGGTGGATCCGGAAGCCAAGTTAGGAACCAGATAGAACCACCAAGGGTACCGGCCAGGGTTTTCACCATAACCTCCGAAGAAGCGGAAAATAACCCAGCAGTGGTAACAGGTACCCTCCTCATTTATCAAACCCCCACATGCATCCTAGTCGACTCGGGGGCGACTCATTCATTTGCATCCGTTAAGTATGTCGCAAGAGTAGGAGTCACGCCTCGCCGAGCTGAGTGCGAGTTTAGGGTCACGGTTCCGAAAGGGGATCCCACCCAAACTAATCAAGTTGTACGGGATTGCCCAATAGTAATCGAGGATAGGGAACTACCCATAGACCTCATAGTTATTCCCATGAATGACTATGAAGTGATCCTTGGAATGGATTGGCTATCGAAGTACGGAGCCGTCATAGACTGCCACCGCAAGATAGTCACGCTCAATATGGACGGGGATGAACCCCTTAAATTTGTAGGGACAAGTAAGGGGACTATGATCCCTAGGATATCAGCGCTGAAAGCCCAACGACTGATCAGATCAGGGTGCGAAGCCTATCTGGTATTCGCTATCAAGTCGGAGGAGGATCCCTCTCCGAAACTCGAGGAAGTGCCGGTAGTTAAGGAGTTTCCTGACGTATTCCCCGAGGAACTACCGGGACTACCACCGAGCGAGAAATAGAGTTCGCTATAGATCTGGTACCTGGAGCGGCGCCAGTATCTAAAACCCCCTATCGGCTAGCACCGACGGAGATGAAGGAGTTAAAGGACCAACTCGACGAACTCCTGCAGAAGGAGTTCATACAGCCGAGTTTCTCTCCCTGGGGAGCGCCGGTGCTATTCGTGAAGAAGAAAGATGGGTCTATGCGATTATGCATAGACTACAGGGAGCTGAATAAGTTAACGATTAAGAACAAGTACCCACTCCCTAGGATAGACGATCTGTTCGATCAACTGCAAGGTGCAACGGTCTTCTCCAAGATCGATTTAAGATCGGGCTATCACCAACTCAGGATCCGGAAGGAAGATGTTCCGAAGACGGCCTTTAGTACCCGTTATGGCCACTACGAATTTCTGGTGATGCCATTCGGGCTAACTAATGCGCCCGCAGCTTTTATGGACTTAATGAACCGGGTGTTCAAGCCATACCTAGATAGGTTTGTCATCGTCTTCATTGATGACATCCTAATCTACTCACGGACGAAGGAGGAGCACGAAGAACACCTGAGAATAGTTCTAGGAATACTACGGGACAAGCAACTATACGCCAAGTTCAAGAAGTGCGAATTTTGGCTCGACCAAGTCGCCTTCTTGGGGCATATAGTATCAGGAGAAGGGATTTCTGTAGACCCAAAGAAGATAGAAGCCATTAGCAATTGGCCCAGACCGACGAACGTAACGGAAGTACGAAGTTCCTCGGTCTGGCGGGTTATTACAGGAAATTCATCAAGGACTTCTCAAAGATAGCGTCTACGCTGACGAAGTTAACCAGGAAAAATACGCCATTTCAGTGGACCACGGAATGCGAACGGAGTTTCCAGGAGCTGAAGAAAAGGCTCACAACGGCCCCAGTTCTCACAATACCATCGGGAACTGGAGGGTTACGGTGTATAGTGATGCGTCGAAGAATGGGTTAGGGTGTGTGCTAATGCAGAACGGGAATGTAGTAGCATACGCCTCTCGTCAACTGAAGGAGTACGAGAAAAACTACCCGACGCACAACTTAGAACTGGCAGCAGTGGTCTTTGCTCTGAAGATCTGGAGGCATTACCTCTACGGAGAGCGGTGTGAGATATACACTGACCACAAGAGCCTCAAGTACTTCTTTACGCAAAAGGAGTTGAATATGAGGCAGAGGAGGTGGTTAGAGTTAGTTAAGGATTATGACTGCGTAATCAACTACCACCCAGGCAAGGCGAACATAGTAGCTGATGCCTTAAGCAGAAAAGCAGTCAGTGCAGAACTGCAACTGCTGGAAGTCGAAGTCGTAAGGTTAGGCGAAGTTGAGGCGCAGCTAGCGGCCTTAACTTTGCAACCAATATTGCTGGAGGAAATTAAGACAGCGCCAGGAACAGACGAACTGTACGCGAAAATTAAGGGGGTACAGCCAGAACAAACAACCGGAGACCTCATGGTACGGGAAGACGGACGACTGTATTTCAAGGATCGGTTGTATGTACCAGACAACGCTGAGCTAAGAAGGACGATAATGACGGAAGCCCATGCTACCGCATACTCAGTACATCCAGGAGCAACGAAGATGTACAGAGGTTTAAAGGAGAACTACTGGTGGCCAGGCATGAAAAAGGACATCGCGACGTTCGTGAGTCAGTGCCTGACGTGCCAGCAGATAAAAGCCGAGCATCAAAGGCCGGCGGGAACCCTACAACCGTTACCCATTCCGGAATGGAAATGGGATAACATTACCATGGATTTCGTAGTAGGACTTCCGAGGAACACGAAGGGGCACGACGCGATTTGGGTTATTGTCGACAGACTCACCAAGTCCGCCCACTTCTTACCCATTAGCACGACGTTTTCCATGGAACGGTACGTTGAGCTCTATATCCAAGAAATAGTGCGACTGCACGGCGTTCCATCCTCAATAGTCTCGGATCGCGACTCCAGATTTCTGTCGAAATTCTGGACGAGCTTGCAAAAGGCGATGGGAACGAAGCTATCTTTTAGTACCGCCTACCATCCGCAGACGGACGGTCAATCCGAGCGAACTATTCAGACGCTGGAGGATATGCTCCGAGCGTGTGTACTCGATTTCAAAGGGAATTGGAGTAAGTACCTCCCACTGATCGAGTTCTCCTATAACAATAGCTACCACGTCACCATTGGGATGGCACCGTACGAAGCGCTATACGGGCGAAGGTGCAGAACCCCAGTACATTGGGACGAGGTTGGCGAACGGGCAGTGTTAGGCCCTGACGTAGTACGAGAAATGACGGAAGCCATTACCACC
This sequence comes from Craterostigma plantagineum, assembly GCA_027422505.1. Lineage (NCBI taxonomy): Eukaryota > Viridiplantae > Streptophyta > Magnoliopsida > Lamiales > Linderniaceae > Craterostigma > Craterostigma plantagineum. The sequence continues at coordinate 729,277 of JAPQWV010000198.1, read as the reverse complement.
ATACGAGAAAGAATGCGAACGGCACAGAGTCGACAGAAAAGCTACGCTGATCGAAGACGTCGACCACTAGAATTCAAAGAAGACGATATGGTGTTTGGTAAGGTATCACCGATGAAGGGCGTGAAAAGGTTTGGGAGGAAAGGAAAGCTGAGTCCTAGGTATATAGGACCATTTAGGATACTGAAGAGGGTAGGCGAGGTAGCATACCAGCTGGAGCTGCCTGCGTCATTAGCGCAAGTGCATGACGTGTTCCACGTCTCGACGCTGCGGAAATACATGGCTGACCCGAACCACGTGCTAGGAAACGAGTCCTTACATCAACAATTGAAGCCGGATCTGAGTTACGAGGAAACTCCGGTGGAAATATTGATGTACGAGACTAAAAGATTAAGGAATAAAGATATTCCCTTAGTGAAAGTACTGTGGCGGAACCAGTCCACGGAAGAAGCCACATGGGAACGGGAGGACGAAATGCGAAGTCGTTACCCCGAATTGTTCCACACGGGCTGATTTCGGGGGCGAAATCCTCCTTAAGGGGGGAGGATGTAGCACTCGGGTCCCCGTAGGTAATTAAGGGCCAATAAATTTGCGTGCATATATTATACGTCTTACGTGATCTACGTGAACTTCATAGATTAATTACATGCCCGCACAATTTCATGAATTTTGGGCAAGTAATTGTGCCTATGTGCTTTGTGAATATGTGTGCACTAGCTAGGTGCTTATACGTGAATTCTATGAAACCGTGTGCATTAAAATTTATGTGCTTATCTGAGTTGGTAGAAATTAAGTTGGGATTTAGGAATAGTTTTCGTATAAGAAATATGATTTCGATAGGGAAATTCCCGATAGAAGTTAGATGTGAGGAATTAATATAGTCGAAATATTATATTCGGGCTAGATAAAACCCAAAGTTAAGCCCAAATTGAATTGTGAGATTTGGTCCAACTTAATAGAAATTCATTAAGTAATAAAGTATTGAAATTAGATGGCCCAACTAAATAAATAACCTTGGCTCAAATCATTAAAGGTGGACCTTGGAAAACAATACTCCTTAAATCATGGGAAACTCACGCCAACGCATGTCCCACCATACCTATGGAAAATATCTAGCTACTCTTCACTTAGCAAACCATCGAGCCCTTAAAGAAAAGGGGGAAACTAACGAAACCACAAGAAAAAGAAAACCAAGGAGACGAAGTGGATCGCCGACAAATCATCCAAGTCGCTCAAATCCAGCTTAAGGGAGAAAGTAAGACTCGGTTTTCTCACATCTAGGACGAGGAGGTAGAAAGGAGGAGAAGAAACCCAACTTGGCTTGGAGAAGGTATAAAAAATCACTACGATTCTAGGTTCAAAATCCGAAGTTACATGTCTAGGAGATAGCACCGGTAGAAATCTGCCCAAAAACTTGTGTTTTAATAATAATCTTGAAATTAGTGTTCTTGAGGTTTTGGGGCATGCAACGTATTCTTGAGACAAGTAACGTTTTGATCGAAATTTAGATGTTTAAAGATAAAGTCGAAATACAATGTCGAAATGTTGGAAGAGATGTCGACGTAATATACGTATCGACATTTTATAAATGTCGAGATCCATGTGAGTTCCAAGTCGACATTTCTAATCAAAAATGTCGAAACCATGTTGAGATAAATGTCGAAAGTTAGCTAAGATGTCGAATTTGCCATATCGACATTTCTATTGTATAAATGTCGAAATGCTGGTAAAATGTCGACATGATAGGGATAGGATGTCGAGTTAAAAACCAAGATCAATGTCGAGTGAAATGTCGGGTTGAGCACAAAATGTCGAGTTCTTCCATTTTGATAAAATGTCGGGTTCAAATAAATCGGTATAAATGTCGAAACAACTGTCGCATCCTTATACATACAATGTCGAAACCTAAATTACACATGCAACCCGAGATTTACCCACATGCCGAGACTCAGTTGAGCTTCATATCGACATTTGTATAAAATGTTTAACATACATCTCGATATCTTGGTTGCGATGTCGAGATCCATTGTAATGCTAATTACGAACTCTCGTAAAACATACCGAGCAACCCGACTCGAGATTTATCTCTAATAATGTCGAGATCCACCTTAGAAACATATCGAAATCGTGACGAAGTCCCATACATGTAAAGTCGGGCGAAACCAAATAAAATCAAACGACTTTCACCAAGCCTTTCACAAAAGAAATTTGAACTCTCTAACTTAGAAATTTATCAAAAGGCCGAGAACTCTATTTAAATATAATACGGAATAGGAATTGATTGACGTGGGAAATTTAATAAGGCAAATCGAGAGATGAGAGACTTAGGGAAATTATACGAAGCCTAAATAACTAAACATGACGAAGATTATTGTTTCGACGAATTATCCAAGGAAAGCAAACGTACTAACATCATAACCCTTTTATTCTAAAAGGTCGTACGTTAGGAGCTAACGGGGAGAATATTAGTTACGCTCGGACGACAGGTAAGTAGAAATTCAACTACGACACGTAACTTGCCTGTGTTCTGAATTATGTGCTCGTGCATTTTATGTGATATATGCATGTTACGACATGATTTAAATTTACGTATGATGGCATGGTTTGTATATGTACATGACACTAGCATGAGCACTTGCACGCATGCGTAGTACTTAAGGCGCGAGATATGAGCGTGCATAAGATCGCCTGTGTGCGATGTATACTCGCCAATATCGGCGTGTGTGTCGACTCGAATAAAGAGTCACGGCTACCCCTATGCAGCCATGGCGAATGAAGCCATAAGGCCTGTATAAGAGGCTGGGGGAATACCCCGTATGCGGGAGATGCAACCTGGAGGATGCGGCCGGGGCACACGCTGAGTAAGGGAAGATTCCTTCGGGTGACCTTCCGGCGTGTAAAACACTACCCGGAGGGAAGATTCCTTCGGGTGACCTCCGTGGTTAGTGGCCTCGGTGTTGGCTACCAGTGAGAAGCGTCCGCGTGGAGGCCGCACTGAGTAAGGAAAGATTCCTTCGGGTGACCCTCTAGTGTGAGAACCCCACAGATGAGATCTCTATGAAATGGCGCATAGAGGGATAGAAAGCCGAGGGCCCGTACGAAGTAAGAGTATAAGAAAATGAGTATGAGTCAGAAAAAGGTCAAGAAAATGAGAAGGAGAGTATGAGTATTAGAAAACGACGACGTGGATTGTCGATCGTTAGGACACGTGCATACATGCATAATTTCTGCTTACTGAGCCTCGGTGGCTCATTTTTTTTATGTTACGTGTTGTAGGTACTGACGATCACGGTACGTGATCCGAACTGTATGCGAGGCCAGTCTTTTGAAGCTATCCGGCTGCTTTTGAGGTGGGAGTGTGTGTATGGATGACGACCTGTGAAGGCCGGGCGCATAGGGAGCTTTTGGCTGCACACACACACACACTCGTATTTTGGTGTAGACATGATTTCGATGATTCGTAGAATGAGTTACGAATATTCTTTTGACATGTATATAAGACTTCCGCATGCACGTTTTAAAATGAAAAATTTTATTCACATTTTTACGTATACGTACAATAACAAAGCAGCAACACATAGAATTAGAACGGAATACGAGGGCGGGACGACGGGCCCTGACAATTAACCAAACAGTCAAAAAATTCATTTCCTCCATTATTTAAACCCAACTAAAACTAATACTGCTTAAACCCATCCCCCCAACCAAACGGACCCTTAGTGATGTCTTTAATCATATTTGCTTCGTTGCTTCGTTTCGGCAGGAGGCAATCCTCCGACTTGTGGCCCAATTTACCACAATTAAAACATTTTCCCTTAAATTTGTGCTTTTGCATCGAGACACCTCCGGTCGCCCCGAGCTTCTTTTTGCCCTTATCGACAGTCTTGCCTTTCTTAGAACCATGCTCAAGCATGTTCACTTTGAGCTCGGATGAGTTTGTCACTCTTCATTCGGAACCTCTGTTGTCTTCTTCGATACGAAGTCTAATAATCAGGTCCTCCAAAGACATCTCTTTGCGTTTATGCTTGAGATAATTTTTGATGTCCTTCCAATCGGGAGGCTTTTCAATGATAGCCGCCAATTGGAAGGATTCACTCAAAACCATCCCTTCAGCAATGATGTCGTGCAAGATCAATTGAATCTCTTGCACTTGACTGATAACAGTCTTCGAATCGACCATCATATAATCAAGGAACCGTCCGACAACAAATTTCTTTGTGCCGGCATCCTCCGATTTTTTTCCGGTCTAGCGACTCCCATAATTCCTTAGCCGTTTCCATCCTACAATACACGTTGTGTCAAGTGTCGCTCAGCGCGTTCAAGATGTAATTATGGCATAAGAAATCGGAGTGCTTCCATGCGTCCACAACGGTCACCACCTCCGGAGTCGTTACGTTTTTGGGCACCTTGGGCTTGTCCTCCTTCAGATACGTCGTCAGGTTGAGCGTGGTGAGATAGAACAACATATTCTGTTGCCATCGTTTGAACGTCGAAGCTGTCCCCGTAAACTTCTCCGGCTACTCCAAGTGGTTGACTGGTACGTTTGGCTTTGCCACCGTAGGTATGGCGGTGGGATAACAACAACAGTTGGGAGAACATCATCGTTCTCGGTAGAACCTTGGTTGTTGGGGGAGTCCACGTTGTCTGACATATTCGTGGGGTCGTCGGATCTATTTTAAGATTGTTGGCCGAAAATAAAAATATTCGAAGATTGTGTAGCACACAATTTCCTTAAAGTAGATTCGCTCCCTCACATATGTGCTAGAGGCTTTAACGAGCGTCTATTTCCCAGGATACTTCGAAAAACTCGGCGTTCGTTACAAAAACGACACCGCTACGAACGGAACAAGAACGATAGCAGAAACAATTTTTTAGAATGAGTATTTTTTTATTTTTCTTCTCTTTTTTCTTGTGTTTTTTTCTTAGGCCTAATGACCCTATTTATAGCAAACAAATTGTAATAAAAAATATTATTATTATTAGTTTTTAATTACATGACATATACACGTTTGAGGAGTGGTTAACAACCCCATCAAACCCACTTCACCACAAAGTGATCCACCCAACCTTCTAGAAGTCGGGCCTTCTAGAAGTTGGGTCATTATTGGCCCAAAACGAAGCCCGATAGCTTAATTTGAAAGCCCAATTTCTCATTCAAATAAATAATTGATAAAATCAAATAATCTAACATAGAAGAATAAAGAATGGAGGCAAAAAGTTTAAGTGTATTACTACGACAAATGTTATATTCAATATGCTAAGGTATTGTTTGAATATTACGCCAACATATTCTATGTTGCAACGCACAACGTGGTCTGCAGTGCAGATCACCCAACTCGGCAAGCTTAAAAATCTTGATTCTTGATTTCCAATAAATAATTATAAGTTATAATGATCTATTGTCCTTTGTAATTGAGTTATAACTTCGTTGTTAGCTACGTGACTATTGTTTCAAGTACATGAGCAAAAGAAATCGAACTCATTAGCTCTTGTGAAAGTTGTATCACTTTACAGATTCGGACCCTGAAAAGGTCGGAAATAATAATAAACAATAAAAAAAGGAAAGAGAGTAAAATAGCCTATAAAAAACGAGTCAAAACAGATGAGAGAAGCAGTATTACGATTTTAGTCATAGAAAGAGGACAACTAATAATCACATCAAAGAAACAGTTGTTATCGTCAACATCAGCCGAATTAAAACGGCCCCTATCGATCGATTCCTCAATTGTCCTCTTTCCATATCGAGGAAAACAGACGTACAGTACCAATTTAATCTGCCAAAATCTTGTATTATTGATCAGAGCAGCGATCGTTTTTGAATGCCCAGAAGGTAATATCATAGTAACCAGTTTGTCCAGATCTTTTTCATGCTTAATATGCGGGAGAAAGATTAATGTCGGGTGATTTCGTTTTATTTATTTTGGGCAATTAGAATCGCTGGCTCAAGATCAGATAGAATTGATAAAGATGCGATTTCTTTCCTCGTTTCCGATGTTTGGTGGATCTTTATCCTCCTTTCTTTCTGCTCAGTTAAAATGGTGAATTTTCATGGTTCCTTTTGGTATCTTGAATGCTTGAATTACGATTTCTTTTTTCTTTATTGGAACACTAGTTACTCATTTCCTGCACATGTGCAATTTGTCATTTCGTGTTCTGCAAGTAATTTTATTTATAATTGCTTTGATATAGTGGGCTTGATTTATATGCAGGTTTGTTGAAAAGTTCTGTTAATTTGAATGATATCATAGCCTGAAACAATCCTCGGACATGTCATCTTCAGGTAAACTTTTCCGTCTCCGTTTCACAAGTTATTGGTGTTTCTTCGTCTAGTGTTTTCGAAGTGGTTGTTTTCTTGCCTGGGAATTGGTTGAAGAGTTCAATTATACATATCCTAGGTCATAACAAATGAATAATCCATTTTTATCTTCCATGGTATGAAATTCTTATTTTGCAGGTAAAAGAAGATTAAAAGATTTTCTGTCCCAACCCGATAATCGTAAGTGTGCAGATTGTGGCGCTCCAGACCCAAAATGGGCGTAAGTTCAATTTACTCTTCTTTGTTTTTTCCTATACCGATTTGATCTTATACCAAAAACTGTATCAACTCGAATTTAGACGCTTACTTTCAAGTGAAGTGAATTTCTTGCTCTGCTGATATATGAATAAATGTAATCTAAATATCTTGAAAATTGCATGATGGTTGTTCCTCTATTTAATGTTCTGTACTGTACGTCTTAATAGGTCGGCGAATATAGGCGTTTTCGTATGCTTAAAATGCTGTGGTGTTCACAGGAGCCTCGGTACACATATCTCAAAGGTAACTCAGATTTTTCATTTCTTAGTAGATTTTTGTTATATGCTTTCATATATATCGCATTAAAATCGAATATCTTATTTTTACCATGAAGGTTTTATCTGTAACGCTAGACGAATGGTCTGACGATGAAATAGATTCGATGTTTGAGGTCGGTGGAAACGCTTCTGCAAACTCCATTTATGAGGCTTACATACCCGAAGGGGTAACAAAGCCCGGGCCCGATGCTAGCCATGATGCTCGCTCGAAGTTCATCAAGTGAGAAAATTATAAACTCATACGTTAAATCAAATTAGTCGAGTGAATAATTTCGTACATTTGTTGCAGGTCAAAATATGAGCTCCAAGCATTCTTGAAACCGAGCCTCCGCATTCTTTCCAATTCCTCAGTGAGCCATTCGTTGAAACCAAGCTTATCGAAGAAGATCATGGACAGCTTTCGAAGCACAAGTTCTTCGACTGTATCAGTTCGTCCTTCGATCCCTTTTAATCTTTTTTTTCCTTATCGTTCGAACCCTCTGAGGGAAAGCTCATTTCAAGTTGTTTTTTAAGGAAGGAATGGTGGAGTTTATCGGAATGTTAAAGGTTAAAGTCGTAAAAGGCACCAATTTAGCCGTACGAGATATGCTGTCAAGCGATCCCTACGTCGTTCTGCACCTCGGCCAACAGGTTAATTTGCTTCACGTTTCGTTGTTCTTTTCTTCAAACGCGAAAAGAACGAATAGTTGCAATTTAGTTTGCCACAAGGATACTCATTATTACTTGTTACAATTTAACTTCAAACTATTACCATTCGTTTTTCCTATACGATTGTGTTTGGATTGAAGAAAGTAGTGCGGAAAAGAAATTCAGTTTTTCTTTTCTTTTTTCTTGTCATTTTATCGACTTTTTCAACTAACAAAACATAAAAACTCATTATTCCCTTTTTTCCATTTCATTTCTTTTCCTACTAATTTCCTCAACGTTGTGTCTGGTTCAATGAAATTGATGAGGAAAATGATTTCTACTAGGTTTTCTTTCTTTTACCTCACCATTAAGTGATCACCATTTAGTGAAGAAATTGATTTTCCATGGTTTTAGAATTAAATTCAGTTTTAATTTTTTTTTCCTTATCTGTTTTCTAATCAACCAAACACATAACTTTGTTTTCCTTTTCCATTTCTTTTTTCCTTCACCAAATTTTCTAAACCAAACACGCCCTATATAACAAACTGAGTGTTTGTGTTTTGTTGCAGAAAGTTCAAACCACAGTCATAAAGAGCAACCTAAACCCAATATGGAACGAAGAGCTCATGCTCTCCGTCCCTCAAAACTACGGCCCCGTGAAGCTGGTAACAAAACAAAAAAATCTCCTTTATTTCCCTCATCCATAAATAAAAAACTGCGTCATCAACACACAGCCGACAACTATTACCTCTTATATATATATATATATATATAATTTTAATGTAGCAAGTTTACGACCACGACACTTTCTCGGCGGACGACATAATGGGAGAGGCGGAGATAGACGTACAGCCTATGATAACGTCTGCTACGGCGTTTGGGGACGCGGGAATGTTCAGCAACATGCAGATTGGCAAGTGGCTCAAGTCGGACGACAACGCACTCATCGAAGACAGCACAGTCAACATCGTCGACGGGAAAGTCAAGCAGGCCGTCCATTTGAAGCTTCAGAACGTCGAGTCGGGCGAGTTGGACCTCGAGCTCGAGTGGATCCCGCTCGACCAATGATAATTGGGATGGATGATCATAGGCTTAGCTTAGCCCATCTCTCTCTGTGTGTGTTTGTGTTTGTATTTTTTTTTTCTTTGTTCATTGGGATGGGATGATGGATCTGTTACTCATCATATAAACGAAGCATCAATCAATGTAACTTGCATTTGAAACTCTCATCATACATAATACTCCATCTAGTTCTAATTAGAGGTCTATTACGGGTTTTTCACAGATATTAAGAAATCTAATGGAATGTGTCATATACCCACCCTTAGTTAATTGTTTAACCCCATCTATCTTTATTCTTATATTAATGGTGATGGTGAGTTAAAAATTGCTTTTTGTTGTATCTATTAACCAATCAAGAATTTTCTTAAATTAAAAATTGACGTAAAATAAAAAATATCTTTATTCTTTTAGTGATCGAGCGGATCGAGTAATAAAATAAAACAAACACTAACGAACTATCCTACGGTCAACAGGCAAGTGTACCTACCGAAGTAGCACAGAAGTAGCACATATCCGAGTATCAAATCCCAAGAGAACTATGTACCTTAGAAAAACTTTTGCTTAACTATCCTAGGACGAAGGTTTGATTTGTGAACTGTAAATACTAATACTTAAAAATACAAAATAGTATGAAAAGGAACACCCTTATGAAAACAAACGTATTTGAGATTTTGAATCCCCCTACCTCGACCAAAACAAATATCAAGTGTACTTAAGCAAAGCTATCATTAGACGGTGGAAATTCCTACTACATGCATACGAGTTATATAGCTGACGAAACTGCGCCTTACCATAAAATGATCGTAAACAACCAATCAACAATTTAAGTAGACGGACAAGCTTCCCTAACTAATCAACCGAGTACTTTGGCCGAGCACGTAATAGGCAACTAAGTGTTCTTGGTTCTTGGAGAGGCAACGTATGTGTATGGGAGCTTAATGGTGTACTGTCTGAAAAATTTTGCTACCTTACGTTCCTTCCTCCTTTTTTCTCACCTCGTTGGCTCCTTATATAGATCTCCCATCTCATTCCTTCATTATCTTACTTAAGCCCTGCAAAATGAGAAAATCTCATCTCCATAGATTTCTGCAGCCAAAAATCCCTCTTGAGCAGCCTTTGCATTAAATGATCTTGAAATAAATTTGTCCTATGCAGAAATCTCGTTCTAAGCGTGGTTTTTTCATCTAAGTTGGTCATAGGTTCGTTCTCAAGAAGATAAGGTAAGTTAAGGTCGTTTTCTTTTATGTGCTTGACAATCAACACAACCACATGGACGTTCACGACCTCGTCTATAGCCTTCACGGCCGTGACAGCCTCAGATATGAAAATAGATGTTTCGGCCCTCGCAGGCTCAACAAATCTTACAAACATAGGGTTATGTATGCTAATCTCTCAAGTATCGCCAAGTTCATCATGTAAGAAAGAAGTAGACTACGCATATGTATCCTTATTACTCACACAATTTCTAACATAAAGTCCCTTCATGTTAAGAAACATAATTTTCGGAAAAAAAATGCATGCCAAATTTTCGAAAATTTTATACGAAAACGCACGCATGCACATATAAATAAGTTCGCATATATGTCGCAAAAATTTCCCTCCCCACACTTGATAACGTTGTCCTCAATGTAACACAAGGAAGACGAAAGAAATTAGATAAGCGAACTTCCCTGAATTAGTTCGATGTGCATGCATTGTACGGCTCCTCCCCACACTTGAAATTTTGGATTCCCTGCGATCACTTAAAACACAACGTTAAAACTGAAAGTGCGAAAATAAAGATAAAAGAAAACATATGATAAGCTTGGGTTGCCTCCCAAGTAGCGCCTTCTTTAATATCTTTTAGTTAGACATTGTTCGGTTAGCTATGGGTGGTGTTGAGGAGGTCAATCATTTCCGTCCCGAGCGCCTCGATGTCATCGCCATAGTAATACTTGAGGCACTGTCCGTTCACCTTGGAAGTCCCTCGTTCAGGGTGTGTGATCTCGACTGTGCCGTATGGGAATACTCGAGTTACCTTGAAGGAACCAGACCATCGTGACATCAACTTGCCTGGAAATAGGCGTATCGAGAGTTGTAGAGCAAGACATGGTCGCCCTCGTGAAATTCACGTCGCTGGATTTTTTTATCATGGTACATCTTGGTGCGTTCCTTGTAGATCCGCGTATAACGTAGGCCATGGGACGTCATTCATCGAGCTCATTAATTTGAAAATTCTTTTTTTTGCCTGCAAGATCTAAATCTAAGTTTAGTTTCCTCAAAGCCCAATATGCCTTATGCTCAAGCTCGACGAGTAAATGACAAGATTTACCATAAATGAGGCGATAAGGTGTGGATCCTATAGGCGTCCTATAGGCTGTCCTATAGGCCCACAATGCGTCGTTCAGCTTGTTCGACCAATCCCTTCGGTGGTGCTCGACGGCTTTCTCTAAAATTTGCTTCAATTACCGATTCACGACTTCCACTTGGCCGTTTGCTTGAGGGTGGTATGGAGTGGTAACTCTATGCTTAACGCCGTATTTCTCGAGTGTCCTAGAAAACCGAGTGTTAGAAAAGTGAGTACCTTTATCGCTAATAATGCAACGATGCGAACCAAATCGTGAAGACAACATTTTTAAGAATTTAACGACAACCCTAGCATCATTAGTGGGCAGCGCTTGCGCCTCTACCTTTAGATACGCAATCAACCGCAACTAGGATATATCGATTAGTAAACGAGGCAGGAAAAGGTCCCATGAAATCAATGATCCAAACATCAAATACCTCGGACACTAGAATAAAATTTTGCAGCATTTCATTGCGCTTAGAGATATTGCCTGTCCGTTGGCACCTATTGCACAAGTCTACATACTTTGAGCATCCTTGATGATTAGAGGCCAACAGAAATCACACTCGAGTACCTTATGGTGTAGCGACCCTCGTTTAATTAAGATTAGTGGTGAATTTTCGCAACGTAAGTCGCAAAAGACCCGTCGAACAAAAACTTTTTCCTAAATATTATATATTACAACAAAATATTGTCTAAAACGTCAAGTCTATACAAAGGCCGTAGCCCCAAAAATCAAAATGATCAAAAACCCTATCGCCGCTCCACAGGTCTTCATCCATGTACCGTCCCGCCCTCAAAAGTCCGTGGAGCACCGCCACCAGCCGCATCAATCTTGACGCGTACTAGCGTCAGACTCAGTAACTACAACATGTAAACACTGAGTTGCCCAGTAGGTGAATAAAATGCATGTATGCAAGTGTGCACTCAATCCCAATCCCAATATCTCACATGCCAGTGCACACTCTTTCTTTTCCCACATCCCTAACTCATATCATACAACACAGGGCCCTGGGTTAGGCTCGGCACCCACCGCGCAATAACTATCGTGGGTGGTCACGTGATTCCACCCGTATCCAATCATGGATTGTTACACCCATATCACATATCCTAGGCGGTCACACCCGTATCAGTAGCATGGGTAATTATACCCATATCCCTCCGGCGGTATGCACCTCGAATCGACCACATCCGAGTCGACAGATCGATCACGTCTGTCTCCCGCCAAGTGCCGTGCGAGCCCAACCTCAAACAAAAGTCAAAATCATCTCAATCTACCCCACTCGTCTGTACGTCAAATCGTCATCGTCTCAATTCGGTACCCATCTCTCAACCTGATGTGATATGCGCACGCCATGCATATACATGATAACATATGGAAACATGATCCGCATGAGACGTAAGTAAAACACGTAAATCATAGAGTCACATAAAAACATAATTCACATATGTGTTTACGCATTGTAGATGAATGATTCACCTACCCGTCCTCCTAATATAGTCTGTTGCAATATCTGGTGGAATTCCTAAACCTCGGACCTCTTAATATATAGGTATTATCAGTATGCGTTCTAATTCTCGAACTGTACTTGTATCAAATACTCCCTCCGATTTTTTTAGGTGTCGTTTAAGGTTTCTGCACTCATATTAAGAAATAGAATAAAATGTCTAATATACCCCTAATTAATTGCTTAAGCCTATTTAATATATTCCATTTAATAATATTTAAAAGGGTAAAATTGGAAATATGATAAATATTTGTCTTGAAATCCGTAAACGACAACTAATTAGAAACAAAATTAAAGAGCTAAAACGACATATAAATAAAATCGGAGGGAGTGATTATATTTTAATTTTAGTCTAGTGGTCGATGGTCAACCCGCCAAAGCCCTCAATAATTCGCCCGAAAGTTTATTAAAACATTGATCAGACTCTGATCAACCCTAATTTATAAAACTTCTCCGCGAAAGTGGCATCGTTCAATTTTGAATTCGCCGAATGGACTTCACGTCGCCCGATCTTCACATCTTTACATCGTCCGATTCCTTTGGCTTGAAGTCACCCGATTCATGTAGGTTAGGCTTTAGATAACGCGACGAAAGTCCTATTTTAGAGTTCTTTCGCCCAATCAGTCAAGCTCCCACGTCGCCCGATCGTCATGCATTGAAACCTACTTTCGCCGAGTTATTTATTCCCTCAACAAATCGTCCGATTCATTTCAGCTTTTCATTTCTAAACGTTCGCCTGATTAGTCACATTTAAACCTAGTTTCACAGAGAGCTTTAGTTAGCATCAAATCGCCCGATTCTTTGGGTTTCCAATCGCCCGATTTCGATCTTGCAATTACACCTTTCATCGCCCGATCTACAGATTCGCCGAGAGTTTGTTTAGTTCTTAGTTTAAAGTTAGGTCATGTTAGGAAAACCCTAGCTTCGGTCGAAACCTAGTCACTTGATTCAAATCGCCCGAGAGTTCCCTATCAAATTGTTAGTCAAAACTTACCCTAATTCGATGAAATTCACTATCGAACGATATTCATACCATTTAAATTACCTGATTCCTTCAAAGATAATGATTCTTTCAAAACCCTAAAAACAGTACTATCAAGATCATCTTCAAATTCATTTCGAACCCAGATATGTTACACTCTAAATTCAAACTTTCGTGAACATTTCATATATCAAAATCTTTCTAAATAACCCAAGATCCTAAGTGTTAAAAATATATTATTGCCGTAGTCTTGGTCGTGATCATTCAAAACCCTAATGGACGACTTCTATTTGAAACTCACTAGAGCCTTGTACATTTGTATCTACACATTCAAGAACATAGATTTAGACTTAAGAATCCAAATTCTAAACTACAATACTCGTATATCTTGATTGTCTCGGAAAATGACACACATCGCCTGACTATCTTATCTGCACAATCTTAAATAAGTATGGATCATCCCAAAAGTAATACTTCAAGTTTGAGAAGAACTTATTCTGTTGGCTTGAGTATTCCCTTGGTATGATCCTTGCCACGAGATAATTTGCAATATCAGCATACCAAGGAATATCATCATTTACCTCACTTATGGCATAAAGATGCTCATCCGAGAAGTGGTCCCTGATGTTATCCTCGTCCGTTTTTTCGTAATGTGAATCCTCCAATATCGATAAGTGATTGGCTCCTAAATATTCATCCCCCTTTTGCTCTCGAATTTCGACGTCAAATTTTTGAATTAATAGGATCCATCGGATTAGTCTTGGCTTTGCATCGGGTTTGACGAGGAGGTGCTTGAGGGCCGAGTGATCTGTGTCGAGTATGACCTAGGAAAGGATGAGGTAGGTGCGAAACTTGTCAAGCGCGAACACAGCCGCAAGCAACTCTTTTTTGGTTGTAGTGTACTTCACTTGTGCCTCGTTCAAAGTCTTGCTTGCGTACTATATTGCTGAAAGTGCTTGACCCCAGGCTTACTGCAAAATCACTAGCGTCGCACATTAGTTCAAAAGGTAGACCCCAATCGGGGGCTACCATGATACGAGCATTAATAATTCTATCCGTAAGTATGGAAAATGCATGCATGCACTCGGATGTATCATATGGCACGTCTTTCTCAAGTAATCGGGTTAAAGGTCTAGCAATTTTAGAAAATCCTTAATAAATCTACGATAAAACCCGCATGTCCTAGGAAACTTCTAATAGCTTTTACTTGACGAGGGTGGGGGTAAACGCTCGATAGTCTCAATTTTAGCCCTATCTACATCAATCCCCCTAGACGAAATCTTATGACCTAAGACGATTCCCTCTCTCACCATAAATGGCATTTCTCCCAATTCAACACAAGATTTGTGTCCTCGCAATGCTTAAGCACATCCCTAAGGTTAGAGAGATATACCTCAAACGTGTCACCAGAACCTGAGAAATCATCCATGAATACCGCCACTATGTCCCCTACTAGATTGTCGAAGATGGCCACCATACATCGCTGAAAAGTGGCCGGAGCGTTGCATAGTCCAAAAGGCATCCGTCGGTTTGCAAATGTCCCGAACGGGCATGTAAATGCAATGTTATAAAACTCGCTAGGCGCTACTCATACGGCCGGAGAGGGTCTCGCCTAGTCGATCTAGGCGGAGCCTAGACGGTTTCTAGGAGGATATTAGGCGGCATACATATTTTTTGTATCATTATTCTATATATATTAAATATATGCTAATGTTCTACTAAAGTAAAAGATGCTACAAATTTATTCCGACATGTTAAATAAATAGTGTCCATATCAGCAATGCAACAATGTTTTAGAGATGTAGGACGAAGTTATATTTTTTTTTCATATTATATATTTTGTAATATTTTAGTGACATGTAACAACGGCCTCTCTTTGTTAATTAAAAATGGTATAGTTTTAGTATTCCAACAATTTATATCTAATTGGAGACTCCAAAAGAAAAAAATTAGGTATCATATATATTAACTAAAACTAAAATCATCATAAAATAAATAGTTATTTTTTGTTGTACATTTAATGCATGGCAAGAAATAGATAGTTTGATCGCAGTGTAGTATAAACTTAATCGCATTAAAGGATTTATTGAGCGACTGTTTCAGTGTTGGGGTAGTATTAACCTATTGACTTCCTGTCTCACACCGCTTAGCTTTGTAAAGAAAGTTGTATTCTGTTCCTATATATAGGCCTGCCCACATTCATCTGAGAAGTAAGTGCGTGCAAATTTAAAAAGCTCTAGTCAGTGCTTTGTACGCATCTTCTAGTAGTCAAAATTTTATAATTTTTAAAAAATTAATTAAGAAACTAATAGTTGGCCACTTAATCGGCCGACTTAGTCGATTAATCGGATTAATCGGCCGATTAGTCGCTGATTAATTGGTTTATCGATTAACTGGGCGATTAGGGGATAATCGCTGCTGTGTGCTACAACCATGTGTAACGGTAGTCTTTTCTTGATCCTCGGGTACAGTGGAAATTTATAAATATCCTGAAAGACCATCAAGAAAGCAATAAAAATTATGACCGGCTAAACATTCAAGCATTTGATCAATAAAGGGTAAATGGAAGTGATCCTTTCGCGTCGCATCGTTTAACTTTCGATAGTCGATGCAAACGCGCCACCGCATCGGGATTAACTCATTATTCTCATTGGGAACTACGATTATTCCTCCCTTCTTCGGTACCACATGAACTGGGTCACCCACTTGCTATCGGAGATCAGATATATTACACCGCATCGAGCAACTTAATCACCTCGGCCTTCACGACTTCCTTCATGTTCGGATTCAATCGCCTTTGGGGCTTCACTACAGGTTTGTACTCGTCCTCCATGAGGATCTTATGCATCCAGAAGCTTGGGCTGATTCCTCGAATGTCTGAGATCTTCCATGCAAGCGCCTTCTTGTGTTCTCTTAGCACGTCCAAGGCATGCTTTTCTGCTCGTCTTCTAGATATGCGGCCACGATGACGAGTAACTTCAAATTTCTCCTAAGAATGCATACTCCAAGTGATCGGGTATTTTTTGAGTTCGAGTATCAGTGGTTCCTCGACTAAGCTTTTCTCCCTTTCTTCTTCGTTGTTCGTCTTTACCTTGACGGTTTGCTCGTCTTCGATGATGTCTATGCTTACGTGAACATCTGTAGATAAGGCAGCCTCACGTTCTTCGAATTCTTGCATTAAAGCGAGTGAGTCGGCTTGTAAAAGTCCCTGCAAAGTTAGGAAGTTATCCCAATTAATAATATCCATGTAATAGCACTTATGATCGAGCTCTTCGGTGTTACTCATCGACTCAAGTCATATCAGAGGTCACCTTCTCGCCATTTATAGTCAACGTCAATGTTCGATTACGAACATCGACCATCGTTCCCCTGGTAGCGAGAAACGGTCTACCTAAAATAAGGGGAATATTTCCATCCTCCTTCATGTCAAGAATAACAAAATCAGTGGGGATTATAAATTTATAAACATTTACGAGTACATCCTCGATGATACCCCTAGGATACTTGATAGATCTATCAGCTAACTGAATACTCATTCTAGTCGGTTTTGGCTCACCTAAACCTAGTCTTTTGAACATAGAATATGGCAGTTTATTTATACTAGCACATAATCGGCCAATGCCTTATGAACAACTAAATTTCCTATGAGACAATGTATAGTAAAACTCCCTGGATCCTTAAGCTTCTTCGGAATCTTGCATTGGAGAATGGCCGAGCATTCCCCTCGTAGGCAAATGGTGGAGATATCTTCGAGTTTGTGCTTGTTCGTTACCAAGTCCTTGACGAATTTCGCCCAACGGGGCATATGTGCAAGAGCCTCAATAAGTGGTAAGTTAATATGTAACATTTTAAAAAATGAGAAAATTACCAAACTGATCGTCTATCTCCTTGAGTCTGGCTGGGTACGAGACCTTTGGTTGGTATGCCTTATTAGAAGGCTTGGCAACGACTTCGTCCTCCTTATTGGCCTTCTCGTCCTCGACATTCACCTTCTCGACCTCGGCGTTCGCCTTGGTCCTTGGTACTTTCTCGAGCTGTCGTCTGTTGCTTAGTGGTCATTTGGGTTGGTCTCGGTGTAACTTAGCAACGACCCGAAAGGACGTTATTGGATTGATTCGGCAATCTGCCCCACTTGCTTCTCTAAGGCCCGTTGGGAAGACTCGGTATTTTGCAATCGTGCTTCTTGACTATCTAAACGAGAGTCGAGCTTTCCCATTAGCTTATAGCATTCCCTCGAGCTTGTCTACATGACTTCCCGGAAGGGGTTCAGAATTTTCGTCGTATATCCTTGTGTTCTTTGATTTTGAAATTCCGACGGAGCTTTCTCGATTTCCATAGGCCAGGTTAGGAAGAACTCTATTCGGGATGAAATTTCGCTGACCTTGGTAGTTTCCCATGTAATCGACTTGCTCTGTTGGAATAGTGGTTGGGCAGTGTGTTGTATCGTGGCGTCCTCCGCATATAGTGCATGGTGGAATATACGTCGGATATGAATGAGAAGGCACAATAGTTGTGGGAGTCCTCGGTGTGGGTTGTAATTGGACAGTCGGCCGTCTTTATAGGCATGAGCGCATTCATCAAATTCTGCATTTGTTGTTGGAGGATGTCGAACCTGGTGTTGATTGCAGTAGTTTCAAAGACATTGTACATTCCCGGTGGTTTACCTCGACAGCTTGAACTCCCTCATCGGAAACTATTTGCCTATAGTCCTCGATAAGATTCCAGCCCTCCGTAGCGCTGAGATTAGAGGCCTCCATTACATGCTCCGTCTAATAATTGCACGGTATGATCGTTCAGTGATTCGTGGAACCGCTGAATTTGCTCGCTCTTCGTCAATCCCATGTTGAAATCAATTCAAAAGCGCCTTGATCTGGTCCATACGTCATATAGATTTTCGACCTCCTTTTGCTTGAATGCGGTGAGGTCCATTTTTAATTTGAGAGCTTTGGAGGGTGGAAAGAAATAATTGATGAAGATGGCATGCATCAGTGTCCCAAGAGGTAATAGATCTCTCGGGGAGCAGGTTGAACCACTCATTCGCATTGCCTCGTAGAGAGAATGGAAATAGGTAGAGTCGAATGGCTTATGAGCTTACGCCTTGTACCCATATTGCGTCGGCGATGGATAGGAAGTCTCGGATGTGGCAATAAGCGTCTTCCTCGGACCATCGTATTGAACTGTCATCTGAAGCATTTGGAGCCAATGATGTTTGAGCTCAAAATTGTTCGGCACCGGAGGAATTACTATCGCCGAGCTAATCGTTCCTATGGTATCGTTTCTCCAGAGTTCTCTCATTGGAGGTTCTTGCACCACTAGTGGCATTTCATCGTTAATTTGAGTAGCCATCTCGGCTCGCCTTGCGTTTTCCTAGACCAAAAGATTTCCGATAAGTGAAAATATTGATATTGAGCAATATATAGCTAGAATAATAAACTAAGGTTTTTCTAATATCGATAATTCCCTGGCAACGGCGCCAAAAACATGATCGAGTGGATCGGCTAATAAAATAAAACGAACACTAACGAACTATCTTACGCTCAACAGGCAAGTGTACCTATCGAAATAGCATAGAAGTAGCAAGTATTCGAGTAACAAGAGAACTATGTACCTTAGAAAAACTTTTGTTAACTATCCTAGGACGATGTTTGATTTGTGAACACGTAAATACTAATACTTAAAAATACAAAATAGTACGAAGAGGAAAACCCTTATGAAAACAAACGTATTTGAGATTTTGAAACCCCCTAGCTCGACCAAAACAAATATCAAGTGTACATAGTCAAAGCTATCATTAGACCGTGGAGATTCCTACTACATGCATACGAGTTGTATAGCTGACGAAACTGCGCCTAGACTTGCCCAACCGCTGGTTAACCGTAACCGGCGGGTGGTAACCTGCGGTTGGCGGTTGTACTAACCGCCGTCTAACCGGCCGGGGGCGGTTGCCGGTTAGCCGCCCCCGGTTGACGGTTAGACCAACCGCCGGTTGACAAACCGCCGGTTAAGGTTAAGCGGCGATTATTTAATTTTTTTGTTAAATATCTTATCGTTTGAATAAAGTTTGATATATTATTTGGTCGAATCGAATTATGTAACTGAATCTACTATATAATTTGCAAGACACCTAAAAAAAATTTACATTTTACATTTTACAAAGAACTTGTATTACAAAATTTTAATTAACCAATTACAATACTACATGTAAATTAAACAGTCTTCGTCCGGGAGGACTTCGTCCGAGAAAGGCTACAACAAGTCCAAGCACCGAACTCCCAAGCGAAAGTTACCTAATGCGCCCGACGCTTGAACTTGTTGAAGCCCATCACGGGCGAAGCCACGATTCTTCGTAATCTTCTTCCCTATAAAAAAATGCATAATTTATAAGTTTAATTTTTATTTACTTATCTATTTTCGGGCTTCGTCGTAACTCGTCGCAATAGGCTTGTTCAAATCAATTAGTACCTGAAAATAACAATTCATTAGTTAGCCATTAAACATAATAAATATTTGTCCGCAAAAAAAAAATATAAGAGTTGGATACTATCTTTTCGGGCTTCGTCGTCGTAATAGGCTTGTTTAAATAAATTAGTACCTGAAAATAACAATTCATTACTTAGCAATGTAAACATAATAAATATTCGTACGCAAAAAAAAAAAAAAAGTTGGATACTTATCTTTTTTCGGGCTTGTTTGTTGATGTGGAGTACACGCCTCGCCGAATGCCTCTAATAATCCTCGTCGTCGCCGCCGTCGTTGCCGCTGCTTGTCTCCGTGCCGGTGGTGTCCTCGAAAAGGTCGTTGGGCGAGTCGCTGGCACGCTCATCTTGGGTGCGATACTCGGCTCGAGTCCAATCGTCGAGAAGACATTGGTACTCGAGGTTGTCGACACTCAAGTTCAAACGCTTCTCGCTCAAGGACAAAACGCCCATGCAAAAAGCATGCTCCACCGCGACGGTCGAGACCGGGATGGCAAGGATCTCGCGAGCGATCCTCGCCAACGTTGGATACGTTGGCGACACCCTCGACCACCATCTAAGGACGTTGAACTCATCTTCGTCCTCGAACTCGAAAGTCGTCGACATAAAGTTATCGAGTTCTATGTAGGGGTTTGGGAGGACCTTGGACGCTTGTTTGCGTTGAGGATGTCATAGTAGTCAGCTAATCGTGAAGATCGACTACTAGTAGAACTAGATTGACCGCGCCGCGATCCCGATCGAGACGAGTCGTGGCCAAAATCGGGCTTATACTCTTTAAAGAGCTCCTTTAAAGAGCTATGCGCTCGATCGAGTACGCTCTGCCAATAAATGCTATCGACTACCCTGCCCGACGATACCTTCGTATAGTAGCATTCTAGCAGTCTACCCGTACCATCTAAACGCCATCTCGGATCCAACATCTTCGCTATAATGAAGATATCCGGTAACTCAAAAAAATATTTGAGCCACTTGGTAGTCATGTTACCAACAGCCTCGTCGACTACTGGATCAAACCGAAGCCCGTCGAGTATAATTGCGACTTTAACGCAATGATCTAACGCAAGTATGGAAGTCGGGTAATATGAACCCGACATCACCTCGGTGGCGTCGTGAAATACTTGAAGTATCTCACATAAACTGTTGCATGGCTCCCACATCTCTGGAACTGAAATGTACGGCAACACTCTGTTTTCGGCAAAGAAGTCGCACAGCTGTGTCCGATATTCCATCGAACTGTACAACAACTTGTAGGTGGAATTCCACCTGGTGGGTACGTCTAAACTAAATTTCTTGGCTTGTACATCCTCTCTAGCGCAGAAACGCTTCCACTTCTTCCGCAAAGACGGGTGTCGCATCAGGTAGTTGATTGCGTAGCGTATAGGCTGCACCTGCTCCTTTAAACTAACTAGCGCGTCTTGCACACAAAGGTTAAGTATGTGGCAAAAACAACGCACGTGGAAAAATCGTCCTCTGACTGGCGGTTGACAATACTCCTTCAACCGTTCAATGCTCGCGTTAGTGCTCGCATTGTTGAACGATACTGAAAAGATTTTGTTGACTATCCTATACTCTGATAAGATCATCCTAAGCTTGAACGCAATGTTTTGCACCGTGTGCGCTTCATCGAACTCCCTATATGCGATCAACCACTTTTGTATCGTCCACGAATCATCGTCCCGGTGGCATGTCACGCCCATGTACGATGAGCGTTGCCAATGATCTCTCCACATATCAGAGCAAATCGACACGTTAGTTCCTAAACTACCTAATAAAGCTACTAAGTCGCGCTTAAGCGCGATTACTGTCTTCCTAGTATCCCACGTCAGGGTGCTCCTCGAAACCTTCTTCGCCTAAGGGTTGTATGCGGTTTTGATCCAATGCTCGTAGATCGGATCATCAGCAAATCGAAATGGGAGGTGCTTCGCGGCTACGAACTTGGCAAGCTTCCGTCGCGCAACGTCCTCGTTGTAATGAAACAATGACGTTGCGCTTCCGCTCCTGCCCGCCTGTCCGACGCGGACGAGTCCGTTCCGCCGAACATTTGCTGTTGGTTCTGTGCTATACCTAACTTAGTCGGGTGTTTCGAACGGAGATGGGAATTCATTGACCCATATCCGCCCCCTTTCTAAAATTATAATCCCTACCACAATAGTTACAAATAGCTCTAAATTGGTTAACTACACTAGTAGGTGCTTTCTTGAAGTGTACCGCGAAGATGTCCGACTGTAGCCGTCGGGCAGCGTCGGTCTTCCGTCGGCGCTTCCTCCTCCGCCTCCTCCGCCTCCGTTTGTGCGCCTGTGCGGCATGCGAGCTTGCTCCTGGCGACGATTCGAACCCGGCCGCATCCTCGTTCAAGTCGCTGCCGAGCACGTCGGCGAGATCCAAGAACTCGTTCGGGTAGTCATCTTGCGATGAACTACCAACGACTTGCTTCCCTTTGCTGGTCCTCGATGCACGAGAACCACTTCGTCCACCACCACGATCCATCTAAAAAAACTCTACAAACGGGTACGGAAAATACGGTTAGATAAAAAACTGAAAACGGACAAAAAAAGATACCAAGGGGCGGGGCCCCGGCCGGGGCAAAACTGTCGGCGCGTGCGGTGGTGCGGCGGTCGGAGGCTGTCTGCGCGGGCGGTGGTGCGGCGACGCGTGGCGGAGCGGCGGCGGAGGCGGCACGGGCGGCGCACGGCGCGTGGCAGATGTGCAGGCTGCGGCGGTGGTGGTGGTGGGCGGCGGCCGGCGGGTCCCGGATAGGAGGTGGCGGGCGGTGGGGTTGGCGTGATGGGGGCTGGCGGAGCGGAGTGTCGGAGAGGTGGGTGGTCGGCGTCGGCGAGAGGTGGCCGGTGGTGGTGGCGTGGGCTGGGCGAGAGAGAGAGAGAACGACGCGAGAGAGAGAGATCGACAGAGAGAGCGAGAGAGAGAGAGCGTGCAAGAGACCGAGACAGACACACACAGAGAGAGAGCGAGAGAGAGAGAGAGAGACAGAGAGAGAGAGTGAGATAGAGAGATAGAGAGAGAGAAGGCTGGGCTGGGATTTTAAAATTTTTTTGTTACCGTTGTAACCGGCGGTTTGTCCGGTTAACCGCCGGTTAGCACGGTCAACTGCCGGTTACAACTGCTAATTCTTATTTTTAAAAAAAAAAAACTAATGGCGGCGAAATTCAAAATTTGAATTTTTTTTAAATATGTTAACCGCCAATTAACCGCCTAAGCGGCGGTTCTCAACGGCGGTTGGCGGTCGATACGACCAATCGCCCCGTAACCGGCCCTTTGCGGTTGCCGGTTACGGTTACGACCGGCGGTTCGACGGTTCAACCGCCGTTTACAGTTGATTTTGGGCATGTCTAACTGCGCCTTACCATATAATGATCGTAAACAACTAATCACCGAATTAAGTAGCTGGGCAAGCTTCCCTAACTACTCAACCGGATACTTTGGTCGAGCACGTAATAGGCAACTAAGTGATCTTGGTTCTTGGAGAGGCAACTGTGACGCCCCGCCATTTACAAGTCTTTTCTTACGCTAATTTGCAACATTGGTTTTGATTATTATACCAATTATTGTCACTAATTATACCAACTGTTAGCATTATTATACCAGCAACATTGAACACTATACATCCGTTGGTATAATAATGATAACAGTTGGTATACAACTTAAATTCTGGTATAATCGCGACAACAATTGGTATAATAAATCAAAACAGTTGGTATAATCCAATTTCACTGTATAAAATTAGAATAATATTATTTACTGGTATAATAACGAAAACATATGGTATAATTTCCTCAATATCTGGTATAATAGCAAAATCGGTGGGTATAATGCCTAATATTTTTGTTATAAACTTATAATAAACTTTATTTATTGCTATAATTACGAAAACCGATGCTACAATTTTTATAATTTCTGGTATAATGGAAAAATCAGTTGGCATGATGTCCAATTTCGTTGTATAAAATTCGAATATCATTATTTAGTGGTATAACAACAAAAACCGATGGTATAATTTCAACAGTTTATGGTATAATAGAGAAATCAGTTGGTATAATGTCCAATATTTTGGTATAAAAAATATAATAACGTTATTTATCGGCATAATAACGGAAATATATGGTATAATTTCTACAATTTTTGGTAATAGCAAAACCAGTTGCTATAATGTCCAACTTCGCGTTATAAATTGAAACTAGTGTTACTTATTGGTATACTAACAAAAACTTGGTATAATTTCTACAATTTTCTGGTATAATTTCAAATTCTTTTCAGTATAATGACGAATTTTGTTGGTATAATTCATGTGAAATAATTGTTCAACTTTTTTGAATGTGTGAGACATGGATATTTTCGTCTTTTCAACGCTGAAAAGATCATTTTAGGTATTAAACAGGAAGAAAATTCTCAGACATTAAACAAGAAATAGTTTGAGGGGAGGAATTTTATAGGACTGATAAGGAATTAGTCCAAAAATATTAGTAATAGTTATAGATCGGATGAAATCGCCTGTCCCACTTTTTGTATCCCACTTCCTGTCCCATTTAATCACAGCCATCGAATTTTTTATCTAGGGGCTAGCAGATTTTCCCACTATTTTAAATTATTTTAATTCCACAATTCACCAAATCATAAAATCACTATTATTTTATGTAATATATATGATAAAAACATATAAACATCACCAATTTATTACTTATGTTATGATGATCAAAATGATATCCATATCTTATATTTTCTGTATTAGTAAGAACCATTAATTTTTAAATTTTGTATTTTGGGACATAGGTGAGATACAAAAATTGGGACAGACAATTTCACGCGGTTATAGATGAAGAATCGGTCGGGCTCTAGTAATTGGGCCAAATCAGTCCGACTCATGTAATAGGTTTGTCGGATATGACCCAGTGTCGGACTATTCGAGTACCTTCCATGACGTTCTAGAGAAGACCGATCACCTAGGAGAGAAATAACTCCCTCCATTAGTAGAGGACCGTCGCCACCAAAATTTGAAGCAGCGGACTCCGTCAAATTACGAGCTCGAAGAATCAAAATGGCGAGTAGTGAAGAATTGGCGCTGGACTTGGAGGAATTGAAGCAGCTGCAGAGCATAGCCAAAAGGCCTCGTGTCGTTTCACTCCTTTCCGGCGAGATCCGTAAATTGATGAAGGTACGTGCACTTGATAGTTTAGTTACGAATGATAATTTCCCAGCTGTTTTCTTTGTTGCTTCGTACGTGGGAATAATTTTCTATTGTTGCTTCCATTCGTTACGATTTGCTGGATTGAACTCGAATTTCACCTTTGCGCTTGTGTTACATCTGATGAGAAATGGTTTGGTTGGAAGATGTTTGTGTAGAAAGTTTCCATTGACGTATCATTTGTCTTGCAGCGTTCTCATTCGAAAGATGTATGTTAGTATTCGATCCTTGTAATCGTACAAGTGTTATGGACAACTGGCTGTAGTAGGTGAAACCGAATAATGGGCGACGTTGCATTCTTGGATATGACATTATTTATTTAGAATGTTTCGATAAATTTGATGCAGCTTTACTTTGTAGGATGTTAGGGAATTTTACAACGTTGAATAGTAGATATTACACTTGTAACAATCAATCAATTTGGGCGTTCTTTTTATTTGCTTGGGATCATTTACGGGTCTACTCTCTCCTACCTGGATTGGTAAAACACTTCTCCGTTAAGACTTTTACACGATGTTTTGAACTCTTAAATGTGTTGAAAAGCGTTGGCTACATACTGAGGTAGGTTAAACTACACCGTTATTGGACTACGTGTAGTTTAGCAGTTGAAAAAACGTGATGAATTTCGAGAAACGTCACGAACAACATATCAGCATACTATTGAGCCAAATGTAGGATGTACAGAATTATACTGGTTGGGATGGAGGTATATTGTTGGTATTTAAGCTGTGATCTTTAACTTTTGTGTCTCTGATTTTTTATGATATTCTTCTTTGCTCAGGGAGAAGAGTGTCTGTATAACTGATTGTCGTAGAACAAAGATTAAAACATAGTTTGTGTAATCTGTACTTTGTTGCGTCCCTTTCAGTTATCCGAGGGATCTTCTTCTGCGCATTCGTCTCACACAACAGCTTCAGCTTCTACTGTGAAGACTCCAAAGATAATTTCAACTGCACAGAAGGCCTCATCGAACCCACTATTAAATTATGTCACGCTCTCATCCTTCAGTTGGGATCAGGATAATGATCAATTGAAGGTAGTATTTGTTTGTTACTTAACAGATTCACCGAATATTTCGTTAAGTTCATTGCTATAAGATATACTGAGAGCAGTTGAGTAAGGCATAACTTTTTCCTTGGAATGAATATACTTGTGAGCTGTTTGGTATAATACTTCTCACTTTTCTGCATTTTGAAGCTTCTGTTTATGTTGTTGCTACAGTTTTTACCTATGTTCGATATTGTTTGTTTGAATGTCTAATTAAATTCCAAGCATAGTTCATTATTGGTCACTGGTCAGCTATTTTCTTGCTTTGTTTTCCCCAGTTATACATCCCATTGGAAGATGTTGACCAAACAAAGGTTGAAGCTGATTTCAAGCCGATGTCTTTGGACATCAAGTTCCACGATGTCTTGGGG
This sequence comes from Craterostigma plantagineum, assembly GCA_027422505.1. Lineage (NCBI taxonomy): Eukaryota > Viridiplantae > Streptophyta > Magnoliopsida > Lamiales > Linderniaceae > Craterostigma > Craterostigma plantagineum. The sequence goes on along the minus strand of JAPQWV010000198.1, from coordinate 702,832 downwards.
AAGAACTTTCGCTGTGCTATTCCTAAGCTGAACAAAGAGGTTGTGCCCGAGAAATGTAAGCTCACGGTGAAGCCTAAGAGAGTGGTTGTCACCTTAGTAAAAGCCTCGAAAGGAAATTGGTTGGATCTGCACTTCAAAGAAGACAAGGTATACTCCAAATTCTTCTGCTGCTAATCTATATTGGAAACTTGATATCTACCGTTGAAATCGTTACTTGGCGTGAAATGCCTTTTTATTCATACAGTTCAAGCCTAGCGTAGACAAGGAGAAGGACCCAATGGCTGGGATAATGGACTTGATGAAGGTATGACTACGACGTATCGTAATAAAGATTCCGCACGGTATATATTCAATTTCAGCCATCTCATAAACCTTTTACGGTAACAATTCCCGTATTTCGCAGAACATGTACGAGGAAGGAGACGATGAAATGAAGAAAACAATCGCGAAAGCATGGAGTGATGCTAGATCGGGAAAAACAGCTGATCCACTCAAGAACTACAATTGATGAATTACTCAGTAATATTATATGTAGACTTGATTCGTATGTTCTTCAGTTTACATGTTTCGCGTCCAAAACTGCTTTGGAGTTTTGAATGCTATTTTGCTGCTCTTTTGTTGGTGTATCTATATACTACTCTGTGAACTAATCTTCGGACGCTGAAACCAATCATCGTGTTTATATTGTGTCGTTCTCGTCGTAACTTGAAACACGAGTCGCCTAAACTAATCTTTCGATTTATTTCCACGTAATAACCAGACTGTAATTCAGTAACGTGCATTCAGTATGACCATATGGAGTAATACGGAATTTACCCTAACGTGAAAGCGTAGCGAAATTACCGAATAATCTTTTTTCCTCGAATGACAAGTGTCGGTTTCGTCACCTCGAGAATTTCGATGAACTAAAAAAAGAACCCTAAAACCCTGACATAGCGTAACAAATTTAGCAACGACCTCATTTAATTCAGATCGTCACGCCCCGTCCAACTTTACTAAGTTCGGAAGCCGGCGCAAGAGGTTCCGCGTAAACCTCCGTCAGCACCGAAACGAAAATCCCGCCGCGAATTTCTGTTCGGTCGAAAATGAAATCATAAGCACACATTATCTAACTATATATAGAGCTCCCAAGCAGGTGTAGTTAATAATAGATATAAACACATGACATGTTCCGATAACATTATTAGCATATATCAAAACATTTATTATTAGGGGATATATAGATGGATGGATGGTCGTTACAAATTTAACACAAAACGAGACGTTAGGTGATGCAAGAAAAGAAAATGAGAAGACAAACTATTATATTACAATCACATATTAATTAGACACACATCGCACCTAAATCCAGCAGTTTTGGAGTCAAAACGCTTACAAGATCATATATATAATTAATTCTACCATTATTCTACCTTAACACAAGAAAAGAAAGGCTTAATCTATTTTTGTGCTTTTTTTTTTCTCAAAAAGCCTCAGCCTATTATCACCAAGCCTAGTCTTGTAAGCCGAGTTCTTGTATTCAGACCAAGTGAATTCCTCGTACAAGCTTTCTTCGCCATCCTCCATGATCGAACTCAAAGGTGCAATCTTTTCGCTCAATGGCGGCCCACCGAAGAAGATCATCGAAACCCTAGACTTCACGCCGCCGGCCAACACTCTGTGCTGTACGCTCCTAAACCTTCCATTCGTCATCACCTGCCATGCCGGCCAAGGTCGATCAATTCATTATCAGTCTTTCTGTACTGTAATAATATACTTCATATATTCAGGTACACGTGTAATAATAACCAACCATTACCTGCAAGGAGTCACCGACATTGAAGAAGAAAGATGTGACGTCAGGTTCGACTGGGACCCACGTCATCCCATCTCTGAGACATATTTGCAGGCCTGATGTGCCGTTGGATCTTCCAAGGGACATAATCTGTGGATCTGTGTGTTCGCCGATCCCTATCAGATTCATCCCACCGTCGATCATCGTCCAAGCTTCTTGGAGATGATGATCCGTGCATGGTGGGTAGTGGTTCATCCTAAAGCAAGAATCGCTTCTTTCGTCTCTTACGAGCTTGCTCAGAACATTCCTGCTGCTTGTGGGACCACCCATCTCCATTTCCTCGGCGATCATTTCCAGGATTTCAATCGCCATGTTCCTCACCTTCGATACGTACTCATCTACTAAAGCCCTGTGCCAGTAATTATTAACAGCAGAAGATATATACCTCGTCATCGCTATACGCTGTTTGTTGTCTTTATTATTATTATTATTATTACACTGAATGTTAGAAGAAGAAGATTGGGAATAACCTGAGAGTGTCTGAAATCCCAGGAATAACAGCTTGGGGATTCTGAGATATGATTTCGGGGTTTGTACAGAAGAGAAGATATTCGATCCATCCCATATCGCCGTTCGCACCGATCCTTTTATTACCGTATCCAAAAGGGTTTGCGGGGCCCGATCTGTCTTTGTCTTGCTGAGATGATGCGAAGAAGTTGAGAACCTCAGCTTCTAAGGTGTTAGTGAGCTCGAGGGAGACGCCATGGTTGATCACTTTGAAGAATCCCAACTCTTTGCAAGCTTCGACTATGAGCTTTCGGGCATTGGGACGATCTGAGAGATCTATTACAGGGATGCCGGCGAAGGTTTGGGACATGGGCTTGTTGCATGTTTTGATCTGGGCTATGTTGTCAAGAATTGGATGGGATATAACAACCATTTTTCTTTTTATTTTCAGACGATTATTAGAAGAGAGTATTTAGAGAGATGTTTTCTTTGTTGGGATGTTTGTGAAGAAATTATTAGAAGTCTCGTGGGGTTTATATAGATAGGTTCCAAGTGGTTGAGTTATTGCATGGAAAGAGGATTTTTCAATGCGTCGCAATTAACAAAAACGAGATACGTTTTTTAATTGCGATGAATAGGGAAAAAAATAATAAGAAGAAACATTTATCGTCTGCACGAATCATATCTTGAAGTCAAAATTGAGAGAAACGTAATCCTACTATGTAACTACACGTTGGAAGGTAATGAATTTTATACAAAGCCCATGCTTGTTTAGACCAATTTATTTTGGATAATTCTATAGGCACCCACTTTTTTTGCCCCCCTAATAACTAAAAGTATTAAATAAATACTTCTAGTTTGAATGTTTGACAGTTATTAATTATTTTCTCTAACTTGCCCTAAAAGAAACTTAATTATCCTATTTTCATATTTGGAAAGTGTCTGAGAAAAGAAATGCTCTCTCTCTCTCTCTCTCTCTCTCTCTCTCTCTCTCTCCTGAATTCATGAACTTGGCTTTGTCGTTGGAATGGATCAATATGATGATCTTGATCTATAATTGATTATAAGCTCCAATTAATAATATATAACAATACAATTGATCTCCTTTATGAGAAGAAAAGAAACGATCAATAAATATGATCTGTAGCTAACTGTTTTCTATTTATACTTTTGTTTAAGTTTGTATATGTTAACATAATATATATGTTATAAAAAGTATTTATTAAAATAAATATATTTATAGTAATAAATATTGATATTTTAAAAGTTAATAGAAGTTCTATATATAATGAAGGGGTATCTACAGAAAAGTATCCATTTATATAAAAAATTCGCAAGTCAGTACCTGTCAGATTTTTTTATATGTAGGTACTTACTAGAATAAAGTTTTTGCACATTGGTACCTGTTCCGCCGCAAGTACGTCATAGAACACATTTAGGTACCATAGAAAAACGTATTGTGGTACATAACACAGTGAGAAAATGGTACAATAAAACCTCTATAAATTAATACTCTACAAATTAGTAACCTCTAAAATAAAAAAATCTTTCAGTCCCGACTAGGGCCTTTGTAAAAAATCACCATATTCGATAAGATAATAAAATAATAATCCTTCAAAAAAATTCTTTATAAATAGTAGGTCCCATTAGAACTCTAAATTAATAATTCATAATTGTTACAATTGTAGATATTATGTTAAATTGGTAAAATATGAATCTATTGTTACCAGCATTTTCTTAAAATAAAAATCTAATTGAATTTCATCCTTGACTTTTTAAATTGCAGCCAAGTGTTCCGATATCCATGAATATAGTTGTTAATTGTATACAATAAATCGATATTATACATGAATATATTTACTTAGTTACGAACAAATTGGTTGATGGATGAATATAAACAATTAAGCATACATAAATACTAAATTAGCTGATTTTTAAAAGTTTCTCTTTTAATTAATAAAATATTAATTCATCGATATATTAATATCTCTATAAATTAATAAAATTTAACGGTTAATTTTGAGAGGTTTTACTGTACACATTAAGGCAACATATAGAACGTATATAGGTACCATATATGGGTACCATATAAACGCGTGACGTGGTACGCAATACACATATGTACGTCAAGACTGAGAAAATGGTACACACAATCGAATGGGTACTTATATAAAAAATTTCTGACAGGGGTACTGACTTATAAATTGTTTTATACAAATGATATTTTTCTGTAGATTCAACGACAATGAATGATAATTTAAATATAATATTAATTTGTCGAATATAACTCATGCAATTAATATATTGTTAAAATAAATGAAAAAAATAATCAAATAATAATTGTTGAATCAATGTGGTTCGGTAAAGTAAGATATACAAATTTCATGTGTTCTACTCTAAGGGGGTGCAAAAGTAGGGATGACAATGGGGCGGGGCGGGGGCGGGGATCTAATCCCCGTCCCCGTCCCAGCGATACATTCGGGGACGAAATCGTCCCCGCGGGGATCCACGCGGTGCGGGGATTCCCCACGGGGATTCTCCGCCCCTTAATTTTCTTTAAAAAAATAATATCTTTAATATAATATATAAATTTGAATATATTTTTGTTATAAATATTATATAAATTATAATTTTATATATTTTTTGTATTAATTTAATATTTTTGGTCTATATTTTGATATTATTTTACTATTATTTAAATCATAATGCAATAGCATATATATTATAATATAAAAGAGAGTTTGGGAACGGGGCGGGGATCCCCACGGGGATCCCACGGGGAGACATCATTCCCCGTCCCCGCCCCGCGGGGATAAAATCTCCGGGATTCCCCGCCCCGTTTGGGGCGGATCCCCGCGGGGACGGGGAATCCCCGCCCCATTGCCAACCCTATGCAAAAGGGGTGTAATAAATGGTGTAAGAGAGTGCCAATAGTAGGACCCTTTCCTTTTAAACAAAAAAAATAGCTTAGGTAGACGAGTATTTGTTATTTCAATTGCAATCGTAACAATATCAATCTTCTAATTTGATTATCAGAAACCCAAAAATAAATTGGTGAGTGCGACCGTAGTAAATGACATGAGTTAGATTCTCTGGGATACAATAACTATGAACGCTGCATTTAGATTTGGTGGTCAAAGATAATGGGTTTTGTTTTCTATCGATTTTTGTCCCTTGGACCTTTTTCTCCCACGTGGGAGTATTGTGCCCCTATTGTGGATTGTGCTGTGCTCGTTTGTGAGCCTTTGTTTTTTCGATTGATGATGTACCAGTGAGACCATTTGGGCTATTTAGCCCCTGTATCTTTGTTAATTTATGCAAGCTATCATTTTGAAAAATGCTTAACATCTCTGCCTACGTTGGAATTTTAATATTTATACACAGACTATTTAAACCGTGCAATCAAATATATAAAGAAAATTTAAGTGAATCTGTTATTTATCATGGTATGTCAGAGTCAAACCAAGAGATCATAAACTCCACGACCACCTATATTCTTAGGACCAGACACCTACCGTTGCACCAAAACCTATATGTGATCGTGATGGTGTAACTCTAATCTTTTAAGCCGCACAGCAGCCAGCGCCACGGTTCGATTGCTCTCAGCAGGACAATTATTGTTTCCCAGCAATCTTCCCCATCCAATAATTGCTCTCTTTGCAATCTATGGGAATCAAACCCGTGACATGCTCCGATACCAATTCTTAGGATCAAGCGTCTACCGCTGCGCCATAAGCTATAGCTGATGTTAAGGGTGGAACTCTAATATTTTAAACTGCACAGCAGCCAGCGCTACGGTTCGATTGCTCTCGGTAGGGACAATTATTGCTTGCCAACACATAAATTAAATAAGAAAGAAATCAATCGATACATAATATGAGTACGGTGGAAATATATTTTATAATATTAATATAATAGGCTTCCAATAATCTTAAATTTTAGGTGCAGTCGCCAGGTCATTACGCGACTCAACTGAAACACAAATTAATGTAATAAAACCGTAAGATCTTCGAACTGTCACTTCAGAAGTGTAGAAGGTGAAATGATTACTTAACGAGAATTTTATTGTAATAAAATCAGTTAGCTAGATTTTCACCCTTCACTTGATAAGTACAATGGTCCCCACCATGGGTAGGAACTATCTTACAGTACTCGGAGATAGGAACAAAACTTAAGTATGGCTTATTATGAGAAGTTCAATATAATTTTGAAATATATCACTCGTCATGATATTATCAATTAGAAAAACACACATGCACACATCAAATATTTTGGACATGACACGTTAAAAGCCCGCCCTAAAGATTATTCAAATATTCACACTTGGGATTCTTTGGATGCTAATGCAAAAGAAGTAAAAAATAGACTTACTCAAACACATTTTTAATGGACAATGAATAGAATTGATTTTGAAGGTGTGTGCCAGTCGGTCGTAATACAAATAATCCAAGTCCCGAAATTTGTGGCATCTCGGATTGAACCGCACAAATTCTCTATTAATTTTTCCAATTTTACTTTTATCCTCTTCATTATTCCAATTTCGAACAATCATATAATGGGGATTAAAGAATGTCCTAGAGTGATGATAAATTAAGAAAACGCACACAATATATTTATATGGATGTCAATGAGTGTTGACTGACCAGCTTCTCAATAAGGTTAAGCTTACAAATATCTCTACCTATCATCTTCTATTTATTATATCATTTCGATTTTATCGTTTTTTTAACCTAATCTAATAACTGTATTTTTGCTGGGCAGAATTTCCCTGTGCATGGGACATCATATATTATAGATATGATGATATGCAAAGAATCTCATGCAACCCAATCGTCACATGACTATAACATGATATCCACAAATGTCGTATATTACATAAATCATCATGGGGCCACTAATACACAGACATAAATACACTAAATTACATAACATCTGCCGAAACGCTCGCATTTCACGTATCACAAAATTACATAATGTAGTACTACATACACAGGGCTCATTATTATTTTATTAGTTATTATTATAAAAATAGATAAGATACGTCAATGTCAGTCTGCGTATGTTTTGCACAGCGTTGAGGCTCATCAGAAACACAGTAGCTTTCCTGTATTAGATAATATATTGTGAAAGAACAAGACAGTATAATGGAGTCATGTGAACGTTACTACACTTAGATTGTGTTTGAAATGCTTTATTTGGTTCAAATGTTATGTGAATATCTTTAGTCTTATAAAAAGAGTTTTGGGCGTCTGTCAATTGGTTTTTCCTATTTTTTAAAAATAAAAAAAACTTACTAAACCATGTAGCATTAGGGGTGTTCGGTACCGAACCGAACCTACCGGAATTTCGGTACACCTACTTTAGGTACCGAATACCGAACCGAATATTCGCTGAAAATTTTTTCGGTAAATTCGGTTTTTACCGAAATAACCGAATTTCCTTTAAAAAAGTAAAAAAAAAAACAATTTCTGTAATATTTAAATAATATATATAATTTAATATAATTATATTTATATTTTCAATATTAATATAATATAATATATTTTAATTTAAAAATTTCGGTAATTCGGTATACCGAAATTACCGAACCAAAAATTCTATACCGAACCGAAATACCAAAATTTTTAAACCTATGTACCGAATACCGAACCGAATTTTTCGGTTCGGTTCGGTTTTGTACCGAAATTTTCGGTATTTCGGGTTTTTCGGTCGGTATACCGAACTACGAACACCCCTATATAGCATTAACCTCATGATAACTACACCATTCTATTTTGAGTTTATCGCTTATTAAAATCATCCAGTACCAATAAATTTTGTTTATGGTACACATATTGGACGTGCTAAAATACTAGTTTAAATGATAAGAAAACGTAATATTAGATTTCAATAACTTCCAAATTTGCTCCATAGTATATATAAACCGTAATCGTTTAAATATGGAATTAATAGGATGTAAATAAGTGGACTAGTCGAAACTTATATCTTTGCGCTTATGTGTAAAAAAGTATCCACGCTAAGACTAGATAAGAAAGAACTCCAGCATGTTATCTTCCACCCTTCCGAATGTAATAATGTACTTCGAAAATTTTCTTGATCTCTCGATTTTATAGTTACATATATATGACCTAATAATAATACATGCTTTCTATTCTACTATAACGACTGTACGTACTCAGCCATAACCAAAAACGGAGTCGAATACTAGTTTTAAATTTTAATTTCGTTTTTTTTTCCTTCTGAATATGAAACTGATTGATTTGATTGCGCACCATGGAAGTTATATGGTTCTGAATTGTGATTTGATTTACAAATGGATCTTTCAATGAACCCAAAGATATTAAAAGTTATAAACTATTTATGGAATAATGTCAGTCAGATTCTGCATGAATACAGCTCATTCATTTCAAGTTATCAATAAATAAGAATAACAATGACAACAATAATAATGATAATAATAATATCTAGGTCATTTTAAAGTCAGCCTCATCTGTCGACTAGACCCTTTTGTCTTGTAGAGGTTTTGAGTAACATTTGTTTTTACTACTAAAGGAAATTTTCAGTTATTTTTTATTAGTACACTTCATGCCCTTAAATAGCTTAAAATTTGTGGAATATTAAATTAGGTCTCAACCTTGTCCTATGATTTAATCCAAGTCCATATATGTAGAACTATAATTTAATGAATAAAATATTAATTTACATTATAGTATATAAAATTTCAAACATTATTGTGGCGTCCCCTATTGGCAACCACTTCAACAAATTTAGTTAAGATAATGAATTATTTTGAATGCGACTTGGTTTGTCCATCATGTCGGGAAGTATCTACGTTGACCTTAATAAAATAGCAAGCAATAATATTAGGAGGCAATAATTACATCTGAGATTTGAAATATCCTTGCAACATTTTATCGTTCTTTCTTTCCATTCAATTCCAAATGCACTGTGAAACAGATAAGAAGCAAAGGTAAATATCCCCCGAAAATAATTTGATCATACGTTTCCGCATTTCTAACCACGTTGAGTGAGCTAGATAAAATCTAACTAGACAAACAGTGTATGGTGGTTCACAGAAATATTTGATGGTCACAGTCTACCCATTTTACTATACCAACCAAAATACTTATACCATCTCCAACCGAGAGAAGCATTCTCAAACGCAAACTCATTATCAAACTCAAAATGCAGTAATTTATCTCCACTCAAAGAACTCATTCTCAAAAATAATATTTTACTAACAAATTTAAAAACAAAAATTAAAAAAAGTATATGCAATTTTGTAGAAATAAAAACATACAAGGGCTTATATACAAATAAAAACAAATTTATATATATTTTTATTTTATGACTTCTATAATAAATGGAATATATAAAAGGCTTTATTGGCAAATAGAAAAGTACAAACGCATCTTATGGGATGCAAACGCGTGCATATATGCGTTTTATGGATGAGAGAGAAAGCAAGTGACCCTGCGTCAGGATTTGCAGTATCATTGGACCACATTTACTCCATATTTTTGGTTTTCAGGTACGATTGGAGTTGCTCTTAGATGACTAAATAGTAAAACTATTTTTTCTGCTTATGTGTCAGAGTCTCTATAGCGGTGGGTTATTAAGCATCTCCAACCGAAAAACTCAATCTCAAACTCAAAATGCAGGAATTTTTATCCAACTGTTTAACCCCATTATTAAACTCAAAGGACTATTTTAGATATATTCACTTTTATACCAACTTTTACAAATTTTCAATACTGCCACATATTTTATAACTTAAAAAATGACATGTCAATATTATATTACATCTAAATAAATATTATTTCTAATTGTTTTTCTATATTTTTTTATTTGCAATTTTTTATAAGAAAGGTTTAATTACTAAAAAAAGGCTATAATGCAATTATTTAATATAAAACTCATTTATGAGTTCCATACATGCGTTTATTGGAGGAGGGAGAAAGTTAAGTATGATATTTACACATCACCCTACGGATCATCATAAACACTTTGATATGCATAATAAAATATACCACAAAACAAACATAATGATGACATTTTATCTTGAGCGATATATCACGGTAATGTAAGTATCATCTTGATATTTGTTTATTTCAAACAAACACTCCATAATCTATCTCTTGTTATAATTTTAGAATAATCCGACATTGTTTCGTCCCTCATGCACCCTAAGCATCAAAAGTTTTACAACAGAAACGAATGTCGTAAATATGTTTTTTTTTTTTTTTTTTCTTTCATCTCGTGTGTGTACTGTGGTTGAATATTTAAAATAAAGTTACTAAACTTGGGTCATATGATAACTACGGGACGAAACTAATAATATCGTACATGTCGGAATTAGCCCAACCGCTCAATCTATAAAGAGATGGTAAGTCTTGTAACTATCCTCGGTAATAAATCACGTGCAAACTAATTTATGAAATCGGAGTCCCCACTCCAAAAGATTAATAATCATAAGCCACTTGTCTTATTTCTATTGATACAAATAATATATTTTAAGAATACGAATATATTGAATCATATAAAATGCAACTTATGTTCCCTGCATGATTGCAACATGTACACAGTACTCTGATATAGGGGCGGAATTATAGGGTGTCGGGGGTCCTCCGGCCATAGTTGGAGTTAATATAGTAAGTTATATTGGTGATCATAAATAGTTCAAAATATTGTTGAATAAAAATGCAGAATTTGTTGTACATTTTTTATTTGTCGACTACCTATTTGTCTTCATAACTTTTCTTTTAAAAGTCGTGTTCGATTCCTTGCATTTGGGTTTTAAGTTAATTGTGACGCGTAATGATGTTAAGTTTCCCTTAAGTCGAAGAAGATGAGCTATGAGGGTTTAAGTCGAGAAAAGAATATCATGTCATCTCACGTGTCAAATTATGTCTAAACTAACGATTATACTAACAGAGAGACCAAAATGCCCAAAATGACTAATATTGGGATTAAAAGTAACATCACCATAATGGGAAATAGCCAATGATCCATTGGCCTAATGGTTGAGGTGAGGTCTCAAAAGTCATGTGACTAGGAAGGTAAAGGGATCGAATTCTACCTCCCACTTCTTTGAGAAGTCCACACAGGCTTAAGACCCATGATTATCGTTGTTGGGTGGGTTTGAGACGTATCTATCTGATCTCGGGGATTAGTCTCACCTCTGGAGTGTGTGACTGTTAGCCCAGAGCCCATAGTCCATATATATATATTGAGAAATAAAAATATCGTGCGTCCCGTATTTTCAAGTCCCATCTCATTGTGAGTTCTACATATATGATGAGCTGAGAATGCACGAAAAAAAATGGTCTTGAAACCATAAATTAATTAAATTTTCTTTGCAACAGCTAGACTATATGATGTTGTTCACGTGATCGAATGTCTTGAACTCACTTGGGGGCATTGTGATTTTTGCATGGCCCTCACGTGGGCTTAATCTTCCCATCCCACTTATTAATTTGCACTCTGCACAACTACTTTCATGCTCTTGTCCCAAATCAATCAATAAATTATTACGAGTTCTTCAACTTGAAATAAATAGGATTTAAATATAAGGTGTTCTTATCGTTTATGTTGCAGAGTTCAGAAATTCATCAAGTTCTGTACCGTACATATAATAATAGTTCATGCTTGTGATTTCATTGTTCTTTTATTGGGATAAAAGACTTCAATAGTACTACTATGCATGATTTCAGATAAAAAACCATATAACCTCCAAAATTATTGAATTGTCCGTTTTTTAACGACGTCGGCGTCCCAACAATAATGATTCATATGAAAATTTATTTTCTTTTTTCATTTGTCCTTGGTCATTGGCTAATTATGGTTTAGTTAGCTGAGGTCGTTAATGTATGATTTTCATGTATTTATTTTATATTTGGTCCTTGTTTCAATACATTCGAGTAATTGGGCTTAAGCCCAATCAAGATTAAGATCATTATATGTTCAACATATATTTTCTATTTTTTCAAAAAAAATGAAACATACATTTTCTTTTAATATATACAACAACTCCATTTAGAGATGACAATGGACGAAAGCTGATATCCAGGGCGCGGACCTAGCCTATTATGACCGCGGGTTCAGCCCAGCCCACAACCCATATATTTATATAAAATAAAAATAAAAAAAGGTCCAGGAGATTTGAACCCGGACTGTTTACATAGCATATACCTTACAGCAACTCCAAGAACACTAGACTAAAAGCAATTTTAGAAATTTAGGAGGTCATTACTCCATATAGCTTATTTTAAAGGCTTAATTAATTTTTAATCCTTACATTTGGAGTGATGGCGAATTTGGGACACCTTAATTAACCGGAGCATATTTAGTCCTTTAAGTCTAATAAAAAAGATCAATTTAAGGATAGTTTATCCGGAATTAATGTGTACGCCGATATCGATGATTTGGACCCAATTTGTTTTTCTATTATCCAACTAGGCGCCACCTATGTAAAGAAAAAAAAAGTAAATATTACCAAGATTAAAATAAAATTATTCAAATGGAACCCAAATTAGTTTTGATCTCCAACGCGTTGGAGGTAGGGAAGAATATCCGCCAAAACTCAGATGTTTTGTTGACCAAATTTAAATAATTTCTTGATATGTTTATCTCAAGGAAGATTTGTAGACGGGAAAGTATACTTGATTTATATTGATTTATTGATTGTTACAATTTGTTTTCTATCAAATAATACACTTGCAACTAATTTCGAACCGTAATCCAAACGCTAACTCAAAATGCATTTTTATCTTCTCTTTCCTGTTTTATACTCAAATATGCGTTTGGGAATGTGATATCCAAAAAAATTAGTGTAATGTTTAAAAGTTACAATATATATCCTTTTTTTCTATGTTGTTTATATGAAAATATTGATTTATTATTAATTTGGTGAAATTATTTTTTAGTCGAATTAAACATAATAGCGTGGTCTAATTTGTATAGTTGTAATTACATGGATAAATATTAAAAAATCGGGTAGAATATTAGAATAATGGTGGTTTGAGTTTGAGATTTGGTTTGCAAAAGAATTACTGCATTTTGAGTCTGAGAATTATGTTAATTTTGAGAATAATTTTTACACGCGGTAAAACTCTTCCCAAAACACTACAAGTTTCCGTCAACTCGAAATCACAGAATTGAAATTTCACAAATTTCTTATTATCGATATCATTATCACGTCATAGATTCCCTCTGTTTTCCATTTAATCAGCTGAATCAAAGTTGGAGAATCGCAAGTGATTGAGGAAACTATTTTACGAACTTTGTTTTATTGAATAGGATTTTTAGTGAGAGAATAACAGACATAGTGATGTTATTAAATTAGAAGAGTAAATATAGTTAACTTTTTAATAATGAAAAACTAAATTATTCAATTTTAATATTATTCCTTTCACTTTGAAAAACTATTAATAATTGCAATTCTCCACCCTCATACTAAAAACTAGTATTTTTAGCACATCTTACGTGTGTGCAATAAAACACTTAATTATTGATTGGTTGTTTATTAAGTAGTATACTAAAAATAGAATAAGGTAGTAAGAGTTAGTACGTGGTTTAAAAAGTATTTTTAATAGGTTTAATGTAGACATATTTTGATTGGTCCATTGATAGATCAATTTACAGTTTTTATCTACCTTATGCTTTTTATAAAAGAGTACAGATAAGCAATATTTTATTGAATTTCTAACCCCTATTAAATTTAATCTAGTACACGACCTTTATGTACTCCCACTGAGAAAGTCAGACGGAAGCGAACACGGCGATATCGAAATGGATCAAAATTCTTGCAAGAAACGCTTACTGAAAATTAGTGATGATGAACTATGTCAACTTTTATAGAAATTGGTTATTGTTAGATATTAGTTGTTTGAATATTTTATGAAAGACCATGTTTTGTTGAATATTAAAACATTGTTTTCTAAAAGTTTCCTCGCCTATAAATTATTCTTTTCGTTCTATGTATTGTATTAGAAAAGTTTGTAAATGATTATACAATATCAATTCATTGAAATAAAAGAATTCTTGTTGTTCGAAAGGTTATGCACAAAGAATCAAATATGATAATCAAGCTAAAACTAATCCAGATTAAGAAAAAACATAGTAAAAAATTATTAAATTTAATTGGGGTTAAAAAATATAATTATCAAAATAATATTGCTTATTTGAAGTAACGAGAGTGGATAATTTAAGTTTTAATAGTTTGTCAAAATAAAAATAATTAAAATTGAAATAGTTGTTTAGTTGTGCAACATTATTAAAAAATCAACTATAGGTGGACATCTAATTTAAAAACATCACTATCTAAAGAAATGCTAAAGATTTGACTGATCACTTGCTAGTTGCTTCTGTAGGTGCTGCTCCTAATGGTTTAAGTAGCCCATATGAAGTTTCTACTCTGCAACTTGAGTTCAACTATCTCAACACTTTTGGTGATCTATATATTCATTGGAGTCCATGAAGGTTTTGGTTTATGTGTTTGGAGGGGCGGTGTGAATGAACACTCGATTACTTTCTTAAAAGTTTTTGGTTTTGGTCCCGTTGGTGCAGAAAAAATCGGTCGATTTTGAACCAAGACCGGATGTGTATGTGGTGTATGTGTTTTTGCAATACAACCAGAGTTTGTTTATGAAAATTCGGAGATGTAAGCTCCTACGTCTCCTCTTCTTCCCGATTAGGAATGTATCTTACTAGAAGCCTCGGTTTACAACACTTGTCGTACAACCTCCTTAGCTATCTCACACAATATAACTCTCACAGCTATATTTTGTTTACTAAACTGTTAGGATCGGTGTACGTGTTTAGAGGGGAGGGGGGTGAATAAACACTTCTCTCTTTTCGGTTCTTAACCGGCTAAGGTTAGATACCGATGCTTGATATTCTAAGTGCGATTTGTGCGGAAGTATGACTGGTCAATGGTGACTGAAAGCGGTTGCGCAGTGTGCTGTGTGTGTGATTGTTTGTGGAAAACACAGCAGTTTGTTATGGAAGTTTGGAGCTAAAAAGATCTCATACGTCTTCCCCTTTCCCGCAAGAAAGGCTATTCTAGAAGATTTGGTTTCGATACAACCCCCGTCGTATAACCTTCTTAGCTAGACTCACACGTATAACCCCGCGGCTATACTTGCTAACTAAACTCCTAGACACAACAGCTAGACATCTTTTTACAGTCCGTCTCTTTCAAGTGCTTTTTACAGTCCCTTGAGAAAACTCACTTGCTTAACAGTACAGTAAGGACAACATCTGAATTTCTTTCTTTACTTTGAGAGCTTTGAGCTTGATCTCTTGTTTGATTTCTCGTGGATAAGTGCCGTAAGGTCTTCGTGCCTTTATGCTATTTATAGCTGTGTTTTGCTGAAGAAGACCGTTGTGAGATAGCTCCTCGTACCGGACAGTGCATTATATGCTCTTTACCCCGAATGGGTACTGTCCGGTCTTCATTGTAGTTCGCACTGGGTCATTTGCTTTTTCCCTTTTAGGCTTGGCTTGACTTCAATTTGGCTCCTCCTTGTAGCCTTGCATTAAATGCTTTATCAGAAGTCTTTCAGCATCCCGCGCCTTGAATAAGTTTGAATCTTCGTCCATGTGGCGGGTCCGGTATCTGCATTTCGGTCTTTTAATGATCTTCCGGTAGCAGGCTTGATCTGGTTGCTGGTGCGCTTGTTGAACTGCATCTAGTATCCGGTTGCATCTTTGTCTAACCAGTATACTGAGTTGAGTTTAGTCCAATCACCAAAACTGTCTTAATCTGAATTCTTCAAATTCACGATTTCTAACATAAATTCGTAGTATCTTGTCAGACAGCTTTTTAGTGTCCGTCTCTTTCAACAGTGTCTTAAAGTCTATTGAGAGAACACACCACTAACTGAATCGGTCTAGTGAATTTCTCATTCTAACTTGAGAACTTTGTCGATGATTTGAATACTTGAATTTTCTGTCACGTTTGTTCAATTTCAAAGTTGGTGAAGTAAGTTCTTCAGCTTACATCCCTCCTATTTATAATTGGGTTTGAAGTTGAAGCCCTTGTGAGATAGACCTGCTTGTACCGGACAGAACATTAATTGACCTTTCTCGAAATGGGTATGTGTTGTTGCTTTATCAGTCTGCATTGTTTCTGTCTTCATTCCTTATTCAGCTCAGCTTGAATTTAAATGGCTTCAGCTAGAAGTCTTATAGTTGATGTTCGTCAGAAACCTTCAGCTTGGCACGCTCTTGTACTATATGAAATTATCCAGCGTGGCAAGTTTGGTATCGATAGCCGGTCTTAGGCATTATACCGGAATTCATCTACTTCATATGATTCCTGCTTTGGTGGCGCTCTATTCTATCTTTCCGCTCTGTTTCTTATATTAACTGTTGTCCTATACTTGTTATTTAATTAAGTTAAGTTCAATCACCAAAACTATTCATCTGAATAATTAAATTCATACTTCTAACAAAAACATTGTCAAAGGTCAAGTGATTGGTTCCTATCTATTCTATTTTATTAAGCGTCAGGGGTGGCTATAAAACGTCCTGTTGGGGAACGTCGGATTTTCCTTTAAAATTTTCCGGCGATCCCGTTCCCCGTGATTGCTCAGTTTTAATATGAAAGTTAATAACAATATAGGAGTGTTCATCGACATTGTAGCTGTGAAGAACAATCGGAATTGAATGGTTGACGAGGTT
The DNA here is from genome assembly GCA_027422505.1 of Craterostigma plantagineum. NCBI lineage: Eukaryota > Viridiplantae > Streptophyta > Magnoliopsida > Lamiales > Linderniaceae > Craterostigma > Craterostigma plantagineum. The sequence goes on along the minus strand of JAPQWV010000198.1, from coordinate 685,866 downwards.
GCGGAAAGATTTGTCACGCCTATTCCTTTCCGGGACACTTTCGTTCAACTCCCGTGGATAGTTAGAGAAGTAGACTAAGTTCTTTGAGAGAGAGAGAGAGAGAGAGAGAGAGAGAGAGAGAGAGAGAGTTTCCGAAATCCGTTACTTCACCTTTTGTGTATTTTTTTGCGTGTGTCTACCCCTACCCTCTATTTATAGGGTCGGTGGTTGAGGTTTTATCTCCATATATTTCAAAAATCACATCTTTTCAAATTTTTCAAAAAGGATATATGTGATATATTTCTACAAGAATCTAAATTAATTTCAAATTAAATTTCAAAAATCCCCACCTTATCTACTAAGTGACTTTCAAAATTGGCATGTGGAGAAATTCCCAATTTACCCCTCTTGGTAAGTTGCGGTATAATACCATTTATATCCGCAGAAATAAATATCTATTTTAACTATCAAATCATAAAATAAACATTGGTCCACGCATATAATTTTCGGTCAAGCCTAAATTAAATGTATTAAGTTCGGCCAAGCCCAAATTTAATCTGGCTGAGCCATTTTGGACTCTTAAGTCCAATCTCTCTTCAATCTATCCCGTAATCAGTAATCCTCTTTAAGCTCGACTCATCTGGTTCGTCTTAACTCGGTACTAGAGGAACCCAAGTATGTGGTAAGCGCTGGCTAATCTTGCGATACCGAACCGTTACCCGAGTCAAGTCCAAATTCGAAATTCTCGAACGACTATAGATTATCTCCATACGTATAATCCCTTCTCCCGCACCCGGTCGACTGATAGTCATGTAATGTCAAACTAACAGGACTCGATTAATCGTAACAGGCAAAACTGCGAATCTACCCTTCATCTCCAAGTGAGTCAGTTTCAGTGCTTTGGCCAAAGACTTTGTAATTTCCCGTCCCCAAAAGGACACGTATCTCTTTCGAGATCGTGAATCCCGCTCAGCGACCAAGAACGAAGCATAATTCCTTGAGTAGGATCGAGGGGAACAAGGCAGAAATCGATCAGGGGACATGCGTGCACCGGAACGAGCCCGCAGCCGGGGCTCCCAGTCACACTGCAGGAAGGGTCACGGTCGTGACTATCATTGTCGCGGCCGTGAAGGTTGTCTATCCTGTCCGTTAGGCGCTGTCGAGGGGCTGCTGGCGAGCCCGCTGGTTTCACGGCCATGAAGCCACCTTCCGAGGCCGGAAGGCCATCTCAGAGCAGTTTTGTGGCGCACGAAGGTCGCCGAAGATTGTTTGAAAATGGGAAAACTTCACGACCGTGAAGACCTATGTACATAAAGAGGTTTGTAACAGAGTTATGTATCTTTTTGCAGACTAATCATATTACTTTACCATTGCTTTTTAGATTCTGTTCACAGCTTGTGGAATTATGGTTGACCTAAGTCTATATTACAGAAATAAGTCTCAAGTGATCAACATCCCTTACGACATTCTAGAAGGGTTGTATCTTCTATCAGCAGAAAAAACAAGTGATCGCCATCTCTTATGACATTCATGTCATCAATTTCTGTATTTTCCGCATCTAATACTCCTGTAAGACTGTCATCTCCAAATTTTTTACCTGCAGAATCAGAATGTTGTCATATTCAATAGAAATAGTATTTAACTTGGTGGAGTCTTGTATGAGAATTTGATACCTACTATATTTACCAGCTCTTCGAGTGAATCTGGTAATATAACCAACTTCGGGCGCACCATCTCTAAACCTACACTCTTGTGCATCTTCAGATGAATGCTGACTCTTTTCTTTTCGAATTGGCTATCTTCTACGTTAGTCCAGCATGTAGAATCACTAACTTACACCTTTTATTTTCTTGAAGGAATTTCCATGTAATCATTGACCACGACATCTCTTTTTCCATTTCCATCGTTCATTGTCGAATCACATTTCTCTTTATTTTCATTTTGATTTGTTTGGTTTAACGTGTCTGCGTCTAAATTGTCCGAGACTTTGGCTTTGGTAGAGCAGTTTTCTTTAACTTCTCCACCTCTCCGTTTGGGGATGACACTTGGTTTCAGTTGTCCCTCAATGTCGAAATTTCTACATGCTTGTAGTTTCTTGGGGAATAAAAGTGATTTGATTTGGCATAAGATATGATGATTGGAGAATTTTTTTTGGTAGGTAAGCATACCGAGAAGAGATTATTCATGACGATACATTCGTGCTCTACCTTTGCCCGTAGAATAATCACTTATTCATATTCAGGCGTAGAATCTAAGAAATCTCGGTTGTTCTAACACCAAGCTGCTAAGGTTTTCTGCATAAAACTCCCTCTTCTTTGAATATTTCCCCATGCCGTAGCCTTACCCATTAATCTCCACACATGAAATACAACCTCATATTACATCTCATTTTCTACAATTTCATGTTATGTTATATCTTTCGTACCTAAACGTGCCCGTCGATCTTCACTATAAATTCATGCAACAGAGATATTCAGAGTCAGATGTAGGCATTGTTCTCTACATTTCATGTTATTATTTAATAAATGAGTCTGCTCCCTACTGATCCTGAACAAGTATGTATGCATCAGTTGGACTCGTTCTGCAGAATCACGTCTTCTCTCGGAGAATAATACTCCACGTCCATTTGCGGAACCTTTTTTTAAGTCCACCATTTAGTACTAACTAACCAGACTTCTTCTCTACTGATCTCATTTCATAAGAGCTCGAATTAACAGCTCGATGCTCAGAAAATGTAATCTCTCTGTTCAACCCTCGTTACAGGTGAACATATGACCTCTTATGAAAACAGATCCTGAGCGATGCTTGATCGAACAGCTTTCTTCAGGGCTTGGGAGATGTTTCTGATTCTCCTGGTGATATACTCTTGCATATCTTGAGTTCGCCTTCTTGGACTACAAGCAAGACGCCTTGTTCGTGGTAGACAACGTTGACAACGTTGTCAATTCTTTGCAGGTTGTCCTTACTGTTTCCTATGCAGCAGCAGAACAAAACTTTTCTATCAAATCAACAAGGTTAAAATAAGAAGAGTACATAGGTTATAACACAGATACAAATCTCTGGTGCGGCTGGTCCAGTGAACGACGAGGTTCGTCATGTTTCCAATGAGGTAAGAGTCAACCCCAGGTTGAAAAGCATGTAAAAGATGTCGAAGAGCATCTCTCTCGAGTTCTCTGGGTGCAAATCTCCATAGCAAGTCGTCTTCAGAGTTACGATGTTTCAATTTTCTTCTTTCAGTCTGATGTTCTTTTTTTCAAGTGCCAAGTCTGAGTAACTTTGACGCAGGCTGGAGAAGGACATTTGATTCAACTATTTCTGGACTCGTTGCACCAAGCTCAAAGCTGTTATGCTGCTAATCATGTAGTATAACTCATGCTCTTACAAAACGTGAAACAAGTTATAACTCTTTCACGTGTTGCTCCTTCTTACACGTGACTCTGTTTGCTGTACATTTGTTGGATGTGATTTGTAAGAGCATAAGCAAGATATACATGGAAGCGATTAGAAGCATAACAGCTTTGAGCTTGGTGCAATAGTCCAGAAATAGTTGAATCATGTCCCTCTCCAGACTGCGTCAAAGTTACTCAGACTTGCACTTGAGAAAGAGAACTTCGACATCTTTTACATGCTTTTCAACCTGGGGTTACCTCATTCACATGACGAGTCACTGGACCAGCCGCACCAGAGATTTCGTACTCTCTCTCTCTCTCTCTCTCTCTCTCTCTCTCTCTCTCTCTATCTCTCCCTTTGTTGATTTGATAGAAAAGTTTTGTTCTGCTGCTGCATAGGAAACAGTTAGAGCAACCTCAGAATTCGCAAAGAGGAACCAGTTACCTCCATGCATTCAAGATCAGAATGATATAGTTAAATTCAAGATATGTATTGTGTTATAACCATATGAACTTTGATAGAATTGATTTTAACCTTGTTGCTATTTCTTGTGATCAATCTTTCGGGGGATATGATTTCTTTCGAGGTAGGCCTCGAAGAACGTAAGGACAATGTCGATGCAAAGAAGTTATTACAACGGTGTTAACGTTGTTCCACGAAAAGGCGTCTTGTTATAGTCCAAGAAGGCGGACTCGAACGGGATATGCAAGCTGAGTATATCACCAGGAGAATCAGAAAATCTAACAAGAAATGAAGAAATGCATATGAAACTCTGACAAACGATGAGTATGTAGGAGATGTTTATCATAAGAGGTCAAATGTAAGAACTGTAACGAGGTTGAACAGAGAGATAATAATTTTGTGATTTCATCGTGCTGTTAATTCGAAGGCTACCTGGGGAAATGAAAGAGAGGGAGTAGATGAAGAAAACCTTGTGCAGCTGTGTTAGAACAACCGAACTCAGAAGCCTTTCAAGAAGTTCTTTGGAAATGATTTGTGTAGAGCACGAATGTTCTCATTCTTCTGGTATGCTTACCTACCTAAAAAATTAGGGACAACTGAATTGAATCCAAGAAGGGAAAAATGAGAGAATTTTCGATGTAAACTACAAACTTATATCTAAACATATATACATCGAGCGAAGCTAGGATTGATTCTCCTGTATTTCTTCTCGGATGGAACAAGAGATACATGTAAGTAATTATTATAAGCGTTGTTTCGGGAGAAATATATAATACAGGTGATTTATATTAAAACTAATCAAATAGGTAACGGAGATACTATAAGTTTTCGATATCCCGCAGTCCATATTAGTATAATCCGAGAAATCTACCTAAATATGTCAAAGCTATGGAGGAAATGTAGGTGAAAATTTCATCTACAACACAAAAATAATTTAGGATTTAATGATCGATGAAATATTTCCACTATTTTATGTGATTATGTGCTTTTAAGTGTATTATGCGAAATTTTCGTGAATAACAAATGTTTGAAAACCCGAATTTTTTTGGGTTTATTTTTTGTGTCGATATATGCTTCTTTCATACATACAAATGCACGAAAATCGAGTAAGGATGAAATTACTTTTAGGAAGAATAATTAGTTTTTGGTAGTAAACTTTAAGGCATAGGATGATTTCGGGGTAGAATGGCTTTCTATTTCAGACAGCTTAAAGTTTATTATATGTCTAGTTTAATTTTCGGGTAACATAGTTCAATTTTCGAGTGGTCCGATCGAAATTCGGGTGGAAAAGAAAATTCTCGTCGAAAATTTATATTCTAGGGTCCGGTAAATTTCGGGTAGTACAAGAATTGTTCGGGTGAATCTAATTGATTTTCAGGTTGTTTTCCTCGAATTTTATTAGATTTTCGGGCACCGATCGTAGCATAAAATTGATTAATTTTCGGCCATCGAATTTCGAAATTGGGTAATAGTTTTCGGGTGGCACTTATTTTTGGGTAAGACCATTTTTAGTTTTCGCCGAGACTTGGGAATTTTCGGGTAGTGAAAGTGATTTTCGGGCAATTCAAAAATCATGTCTTGATGAAATTCGCGGAGTATAGTTAGAACGAAATTCGGGTTATAATCTCAGAAAATTTGAGAAACTTCGAGCATTGCCAATGGCAATTCGGGTCTCTTTAGATTGCTTTTTGGGTCTAGAAAGAAGAGAATTTTGGGCGTTGACCATTGACCGAAATTCGGACTTGTCCGGATTTTGACTGTAAGTTAGGTTTTGGGCTCTAAGTATTTTCTCGGGCAGGAAGGTGAATTCTCATTTACAATGCGTAAACGTATTTCTGATCATTATGTGCTTACAGGATTTTGTGATTTAATGGAATTCGTGCTTTACATGTATTAAATATTTTTGCATATTATATGTCTGTCATTTGCACTGCACTTGCATACCTTTCCAGTGCGAGGGGATTGAGTACCGTATGAAACGGTAATGTGTGGGATGTCGACAAGTGAGGTAGAACAAGAGAGCTATCAGTGTAGGTTATTGCGTTGGCAGAGAGGGGAAACTCGGGTGAGTGCAACTCTAACGAGAGCGACCTGAGTAGCCTATCCACTCTAACGCTAGCGACCTGAGTGGGATACCCGAGCGCATATGGTGTCGAGTCACGGGAAGTTGTGAGATGTGAATGGTCGTGAGTGCATATCGTGAGATGCTTGGGACAGGGCCGAGCGCACATTGCATACACGCATATTTCACCTACTGAGCATGGGCTCGGGGTTTATGTGTTGTAAGTACTAAATCCGACGATGATACGTGTCGCGGCCGAGGCGGTCTGACGGCGGTGCTCCACGGACTTTTGATGACGAGACTGTACATGGATGACGACCTGTGGAGCGACGTTAGGGTTTTTGATGTTTTTTGCCATTTTGGGGCTATGCCCCATGTAAATTCATGACGATGTAGATGATGTTAGTTATAATATATTTTATTTTCGAATAAGTTTTTGTTGGATAGGTCTTCCGCGACTTACGTTGCGAAAATCCGCAACTAATCGTAATTAGAAAATGAGGGTCGCTACATAAGGGAATCTTCGAATTTATTAGTAACGGTCTTGCTATTAATTGTAATATTTTTATTAGTGATTCTGCAAGTCCATTTTGAGTATGCACATGTGCTACGGGATGTTCAACATCAATCCCAATAGACATACAATATTCATTAAATGCTTTAGAGGTGAATTCACCAGCATTTCAAGACGTATTTTCTTAATTGAATAATCAGGAAAATGTGCTCTAATCGAATTAATTGAGCATGTAGTCTAGCAAACTCAACATTGCGTGTCGATAATAATGATACATGCGACTATTTAGTTGATGCATCAATTAAAACCATGAAGTATCTAATGGACCACATGATGGATGAGCTGGTCCACAAATATCACCTTGAATACGGTCTAAAAACGTAATAGATTCATTCTTCGATTTTACTGTTAATGGTATTACGATAACGAGCAAGCGTCAAATGGTAACTCATTGGATTGAGTAATCTTCCTATTTTTCAATGTGTGTCCACATGAGTTCTCAATTATTCTTCGCATCATAGTTGAATCGGGATGGCCTAACCTGTCCTGACACACCACAATTATATTATTGTTTATAAAATTACCATAATGCTGTCAGCCACGCCACGACCACGACCTCGATCTCGATTATTCTACCTTCCACGATCGCGAAAGCTATTGCCTCGATCACTTTGGTAACAAAAAATTCGCTGCATGGAACGTGGTGAAAGTTTTCTCCATCCTACTTGCTTCTGTAACTTCATGTCCACACAATCTAATTGATAAGTAATTCTGAACAAAGCAGAATTATAATCACTTACAGATTTATAATCTTATAATCGTAAGTTTGTCCATTCATATTGAACATTTGGTAGGATCACAACCTTCTGATGGTCGTATCTTTCTTTAAGATTAGTCTTCAAAATAAGTTGATCTTTCACAGTGAGAAATACAACCTTTAAACTTTCATGTAGGTGGTGACGTAGAAAAATCATGGCCTTGTCTTGGTTCGATGTTGTATTATCTGCTTGTATAGGCCTTTCGATTCAAGGTGGATTTCGGCAAAATCCATGACAAATAGGTCTTGCCCGTGATATCCAGAGCAACAATATCAAGCTTTTGAAGATTCGACAAATAATTCAAAGCGTTAATAATAGCAACGGTATTACGATAAAAGTAAAAAGTCAAATGGCAAATAAAAAGGCATAATTTTAAAAATCAACGGCCCAGCTATGATTCGAAATATGGTGCTCACGCCACAAGTTTGTGGGGGTTACTGCGAGAGCTAGCTGGCTTTTTGTGTTGTAAGATAGAAAACTAAAATGTATATATTATACATTGGCGTGATGACATCGACGAACTTCAAATGGTCGGCGTGCTCGGAGTGATGACGTCGACGAACCTCGGTTGGTTAAAGCTTCGTGCTGATAAATATAATACGCATAATATATAACAGTCAACGTATAGAAGCAAATGAACTGTATTGCGTATAATATAATGTGCTTTACAAAGCTAATATTGTGTATTTACACTTTACAAAACGAGTGCCTATTATTTATAGGCAATTTTATGTACTATTTCAGCTAAGTTTTACACTAATAAATATGTGGACATCCATACTTCATAACACTTTTGATAACTAAAATATAAAATAAATAATAAAATTGTCATAAAAAACTATCCATGATATTAAGTTGAATATACTATTTTTTGTTGCAGAATTATATTAATTGTATCATTCAAAGAAACAATTTAATAGTTGTGCGATTGGGTCAAAGAAACCCAAAACATTTGAAGTTTGAACCATTCAAACAAGCAGTTAGGGGTGTCCATTAGGTTATAACCGAACCGAACCGAACCCCAAAGTTCGGTTCGAGGATTTTATAAACCGAAAACCGAACCGAAGTATTTCGGTTCGGCTTCGGTTTTTACCGAATTTTTTCGGTTCAGTTCGGTTAACCGGCCGAAAAACCGAATTTTAATAAAAAAATAAAAAATAATATATAAACATGAATTATATTATAAAAAAATACTATCATATATAGAATTGTATAAAATTTTAATTTACCTAATATTTCCATATTTTGTTTAAGGGGTCTTTACAGATAAATACCCCATCTGTAAAAAAATTTGTAATTCAGTACCCTGTCAGGATTTTTTTATATGTAGGTACCTAACAGAATAAATTTTTTGCAGATAGGTACCCAATCCGCCGCAGGTACGCCATACAACACATTCGGATACCCTATATCAACAGATTTGGGTATCCTATATAAAAGAAAATGGTATGCCGTATTAGCACATTTAGTTACACCCTATTTAAAACATAGGTACGCTGTACGAACACATTTAGGTACCCTATATCAACATGTTATGGTACGTCATACACACAGGAAGGTACGGCATGACTGAAGAAACTGGTAAAAAAGTAAATCGGGTACGTATTTGTTAAATTTTCTGACATGGGTACCTATGTGTAAAAATTTTATTCAATTAGGTATTTATGTATATATGTACGTTTGTTTAATATGTTAAAATGATTTAAATTATAAAAATATATTATCATATATTATATATATATGTGTGTGTTTATAAAATTTGATATAAGTAATATTTTTTATATTTTATAACATATGGTGGATATATTATAATATAAAACATATAATAATATATGACTTATATTTTATATTAAGTGTAATCATAATAATATATGTATAGAAAAATAAAAAATAATAATTCGTTTTTCGGTTCGGTTCGGTTTACCGAATTAATAAACCAAAACCGAACCGAATTATTTTCGGTTATCAAAATGAAAACCGAATGGCGAAACGAAAAATTCGGTTTGATATTCGGTTCGGTTCGGTCGGTTAACCCAACATTTGAATATCCCTACAAGCAGCTAGGCCAGAACATCCGATCCAAGCTCACATTAGCCACCGATCGAATCATCATCTCCCTGCTCATCCTCTCGATCAAATCGTGTTTTTTCGATTTGATTTTAAATTGGTTAAATATGAGCGAAGAAGGAAAGAGCAGCAGAGGAATTCGCGGTCAACAGCCTTCGCCTGGTGCACCGCCGCCTCAGAATTATTATTACGGTACTTTTCAAGGCGTCGCTAACTATCAACCTCCACCGGCTCAGCCTGTAATCGGTTTTCCTCAGCCCGTTGCACCACCCGCCTTCTCTGGGTCTTCGCCAATTTATTATCCCCATGGGTACCAAATGGTTCAGGGTAATTATCGTGTGATTTTTTGCATATTATTCGTACGTTTTCTCTTCATTTTCATTTTCCTTTGGGGGTTAGGGTTGGTGATTGTAATTTCACATATTGAATAAGCTAAGAAATTTTGCGGAGATTGGAATTTGTGTGTGTTAGTTTGCGTAGCTTTTGACTTTGGAATGGTGGTGATAGGCCATGAGGAATTTGAATCGAACCATATTTTAGTTGTTTCTTTCTCATTGATATATGGAGTTTGTGAGCTGGCGTTTGGGAAGCATGTTGATGCACTGAGTTGTTCCTTACATTTGGTCCCATGGCTGTTGAAATTATGTTTTTCTTATATAAGAGTGCATATGAACTTGTAATTTATATATTTTGTTCCTGGATTGGAACAGAAGATTGGTAATTAGAGTTAAAAGAAATTCGTTTTGTATTAATATCACATATTTACGCCATCTTGAGTTTTTTTCTTTTTGTTTTTTTTTTATCTCTTCAGTTTAGTCGAAAAATATAGTTGTTTTTCGCGCTTTTTAGGTTATGTTGTTACCGAGGCACGACCTTATAGAGAGGAGAGACTTCCTTGCTGCGGTTTGGGACTCGGATGGTTCTTGTAAGTAGTTACTTAAGCCGTTGTTCTCTTTATTACGAATCACGTCTTGAGATATGCTTGTTCATGAACATATTACATAGTCGGCAGTATCAAAATTTCCGTTAAAGTACTCTTTTTTATCTATCTCTGATATAGTGCTTGGTGTTTCTTTTCTATTTCCTCTTCCTTTTATGGCCCAATGTCGTAGCATGGAATAGTTATCCTACCTTACCAGTATGTTGATTTTAAATAAACTTGTGTAAAGAAGCTGCAGATTTTGAAAAGTCAGATCTATTGCTGATGTATCGATGATGACGCCTATGGTCCATGTGTGTATATTTCCGCAATTTAGCTATTTGTTCTAGAATTTATTACAAGAACTAATTGATAATCGGGCTAACTTGATTTTTGGGCAGGTTCGTAAGTGGTTTCTTCCTTGGTGCAATTCCCTGGTACATTGGTGCTTTTATCATGGTGTGTGTTCGTTTAGATCACAGAGAGAAGCCTGGACTTATTGCATGCACTATAGCTGTAAGTTCTTTTTTGTTGTTGTTGTATTGTTGATTCTTCTTAAGCACCACTACAAAACTGAGCATGGTTTATGCCTGCGGACCTCTATTGTTGAGATTTTTGTCGACGATCATTGAGTCCAGCTAATATTATTGCCAATGGTTTTCTTTTTTGTATGTAATACTCAAATTTAACATTGCGTCGTTTGTTCAGTATGTTGATATATGATGATCCCATGTCGGAAAAATATCTAAAAACAATTAGTGAGTGTGGTTGTTCTTCCTCTTGTCGTGACGATCAATTAAGTTAGAACATGGAACCCTAAAGTGTACTTTCATGTTCTGTGCGTAAATGCTTATGAATGTGTTTTATAATTATCTGCAGGCGCTCTTAGCGGCCCTTGCTGTCACACTTGGTATGATGAGGGTTGCTCATTCTTGGTGAACTTTGCAGTTTTCTGTACATTTTTACAGATAAATGAACAGTTACGAAAATATCCTGCTGTGATTTGTAATTATTCTTACCAAAGTTTTATATTTGAGTTGAAGGGTTGGGGTAAATAAGTTATGTTTATACCGTTGAACTGGAAATGATCGTGTAATTGTGCTGCTGTTATTTGTCTATTTTGTTTTCCCGTTGGCATCAAATTATGATTCGTCCTTCGGTAGATGTCAGCTAAATAGTAAATGAATAGGTATCATTAAACATTTTATATATCATTGGATCAAAACTATAAGTTCGCATATTATTGGGTCTGTACTCCATGGCAGAAGTTTATGGCTACCATATGAACTCTGGGACAATCCTGAGAACGTATAGCATAAGCCCATAGTCGATTAAGTGGAATAGTTCAAGTAAATGAACATGTAGGTCCAGTAAATTCCGCCGGCTAACTCTTCACACTGATATAGCTTTATGCGTAGAAAAATATTAAAATTAAAATTAATTGAAAGTAGCTAACCATGATTTTGTCGAGCTATTAACCTTGAGATTGAGCTTAACAATCACGAGCTCGAGCCGAACATGCTCATATTTCATCCCTAATTGGACGTGGGTAATTATTTTCAAAAGAATTACGATAAAAATGCATGTTAGTTACTACTCTATATGCTTAAGCTTCACGAATATTTCATACAAGTGAAATTCTTTAGCGGACTGAATCGTAATTATAAAACATATTATGTTTAAATTGTTGGTCCAGCCATCCAAAGAGGACGCCCACCAAGAAAGAACAAAATAAAATAATAGTTTATTAGAATATTATTTTATATATATAATAATTTAATGAACGGCTGATATTGAAGGGCGACGCGGCGCATTCCTGGCCACCCATTTCGAGCGGTCCAGAAGAGCTGAAGACATCTATAAATAGGCTGATGATTCTTCAGTTATTATCATCACAGCTCATTCGAGTTTTACTATATAAAGAGAGTAGTTCGAGTGAATTGTGAGGTTATCAGTTCAGGTAGAACTGATAGGGTTCCGCATCCACATAGAGGTGTGAGGTAAACACGAGTGGTAAAACCGAGATAGTAAAAATTCGAGGGTTGTAATTTATACTATAGTGAAGATTTTGCCGACTCGGCCGTGGTTTTTCTCTCTTCGTTAACAGAGGGTTTTCCACGTTAAAGTTCTGGTGTTCTTTCTTACCTTACGGTAATATTATTTTACCGTAGTAGTTACTGTGCGAGTCCCACCAAATTTACCTCATGGGTCCCATTTCTCCTGATCGTCGTACCGAGCCAAACCGGGACCTGTTCCGCTGCGGGGCCCACCGCCATTCCCAACAAGTGGTATCAGAGCCTGATATTATTCTGAGTATGCTCTGTGGTTGCAGCTTTGGCTGATCTCCCACATCAGAAAAGATACTAGTAGGTTGCTGGTAGATTTTGACGGCCATGGAGAACGACGGAGGAATGATCAAGCTGACAGTAACGAATTACTCCATATGGAAATCAAGGATGGAAGATTACCTTTATTGCAAAGCCCTCCATGAACCAATAGAAAATAAAGGCAAGATGCCTGAAGGCGGGAATGCTGATCTATGGAAGAAATTGCGAAAAAGAAGCTAGCCGTGATCCGCCAATGGGTGGACATTAGCCTCTACAACCACGTCCGAATGAGACAGACCCCCACAAACTCTGGACGAAATTGGAGGGTATGTACGAGGTGAAAACGCGCTGAGTAAGGTATTATTGATGCGGAAACTCATGAATGTGAAGCTGAACGAGGGACGATCAGTTGATGAGCATCTGAATGACTTTGAAGGACTGGTAACTCAACTCACAAGTGCCGTTCTAATCCTTGAGGATGAGCTACAAGCATGTCTGCTACTGGGTTCTCTACCTGATAGTTGGGATACGTCGGTGGTGTCACTCACCAACTCGGCACCAAGCGGTAAAGTCACGATGGAGATGGTGAAAAACAGACTCTACAATGAAGAGGTGCGACGAAAGGATGCTGCCAGTACCAGTACGGGAAACCAGGCCCTTGTCACGGAGAATAGGGGTCGGAGCAAGTGTGAGAGGACTAAAAGGATACGACAAGTCGAAAGATAGATCCAAGTCCAGGGAGATGAGGAAGTGCTACCATTGTGGAAAAATTGGCCACTTACAAAGAAACTGTAGGCTTCTCAACAGAAATAGAAACAAGATGATGACAAGAACACGTCTGCAATCGCCTCAAACGATGGAGGAGAGGTTACTCTGGTGAATGAAGCAGACTACTGTCATGTTGCGGATGCTAGCACTGAATGGGTAGTGGACTCTGGTGCTTCATACCATTGTGTTTCAAGGCGTGAATACTTCTCCACATATAAGGCGGGAAACTTTGGCACTACCAAGATGAGTAACCAAAGTGTTTCTAAAATAGTGGGCATTGGTGATATCTGTATCCAGACGAGCGTAGGGTGCACATTACTGCTGAAAGATGTGCGACACATTCCAAGGGATACTGCAACGAGATGGCGAATAGCAACTGAAAACTCACCAAGGGATCGTTGGTGGTAGCGAGAGGAAAGCTATGTTGCTCGCTGTACAAGATGCACGCAACGGTATGTGCTAACCAACTGAATGTAGTTGAAGATGATGCTTCTCCACATTTGTGGCACAGACGGCTGGCGCACGTAGGAGAGAAGGGGTTGAATCTCTCAGTTAGAAAGTTCCTCATACCAGTAGCCAAGGAGAAAGCGATGAACCCCTGCGATTATTGCTTATTTGGGAAGCAACATAGAGTTTCATTCGCGAAGAACTCAACCAGGCGAATAAAGAAGTTGGAGTTGGTACACTCTGACGTATGCGGACCCATGGAAGTCGAATCTCTAGGAGGCAGTAAATATGTTCTGACCTTCATTGATGATGCATCTCGCAAGACATGGGTATATCTGTTGCGGATGAGGATTCAGGTGTTCTATTATTTTAAGAAGTTCCATGCGATCGTGGAAAGAGAAACGAGAATGCCGCTAAAGTGTCTACGCACAGATAATGGTGGTGAATACATCTCTCCATAGTTCAGAGATTATTCCACGAAGTAGGGCATTAGGCATGAGAAAACAGTTCCTGGCACTCCTCAGCAGAATGGTGTCGCAGAGAGAATGAACCGGACCATTATGGAGAGAGTCCTAGCGATGCTCAAGATGGCTACTCTATCTAAGTCATTTTGAGGGGAAGCTATCAACACTGCGGTCTATCTTATCAACCGACTACCTTTATCGGCGTTCGATTTCAATATACTAGAGAAGGTGTGGACCGGTAGAGACATCTCATGTTCGCATTTGAGAGTGTTTGGCTGCAAGGCGTTCATGCATGTGCCGAAGGACAAAGATCGAAGCTCAATGATAAATCAAATCCTTGCATATTTGTTGGGTACGGAGACGATGAGTTCGACTACAGACTGTTCGAAGTCGCGACGTAGTATTCCATGAGCACGAGACCACGGGAGACTCAGATGTGGATGTAACGAAATCCACAGGTGATGGTGTAAATGATTATACACCAGTCAGCACTCCATATAATGGTGCCACGGAGGAAGGAATGCAACAATCAGAACCTGAACCAGAAGAGCCAGTCATTCATGACGATGAAATTGGCGTAGATGAACACACTAAAGGTACTGAGTAGGGGGAGACTTCAGATGTGCAAGAAGCAGTTGAACCTCATCTGAGAAGGTCAACTAGGGAACGCCAACCATCTACAAGGTATTCGAGTTCTGATTATATTTTGATTAGTGACGAGGGGGAGCCGGAGAGCTTCCAAGAAGTACAATCTTGTAGGGACAAAGATTGTTGGATAAAGGCCATGTAAGAGGAGATGGATTCTCTGAAGAAGAATGATACAGTCCAGCCATCCAAAGAGGACGCCCACCATGAAAGAAAAAAATAAAATAATATATATATATATATGTATATATATTTTTTTGGTAGGATGAACTTTTTCATTTACCACAACAACCAAGACAACTGTTACATCAGTTTTTCACCTTTTACACATCACTCAAAATGGAAATGAGCATACTCGTTGAAAGACAGAGGATTTAGCAGCACTCTTTTTAGTACAGACTGACTTGATTCTCCACCTCATTTCGCGCCCTATCAGCTGGAAAATCTGCTCCACTTGTCATGTCTCCTTGCCGTATACCCGTCGATTCCGCTCATTCCATAAATGATATACCAGGGCTGTGTACACTGCAACCTTAATATTGCACTGCACCTTCCTTGATGACCCCACTCTTGCCATCCATGCGCATAGATTCTCATAGGAAATAATATTGTCCGGACACTCGAGCCACTCCTTAATCTTCCTGGCTAACTGCGGGCTGAAGCTACATTCCAGAAATATGTGCTCCATAGTTTCCCCACATGAGTCACACAGCTTGCAGTTTTTTTCCTGAATTTGCATGCCCCATTTCTCCAGTCTGTCCACAGTCAATAGTCGCTTGTGCATCAACAGCCACAACATGAATGCATGTCGTGGGATGCTGTATCTATTCCAGATAGCCTTGTAGTAAGGAAATGGAGGGGCTATCCCTTTCAGCCAGTCATAACCCGAGTTACTAGTATATTTACCATCTCCGGTCATTTTCCAATTCCCTCCTTCATAGCCCTCTCTGAATTTGTTTTTCCCTCTGTGCAATTTCTTCCAGTGCTAGCAACAATCAAGGGCAGGCTGGTATGTCCAAAACAGCTACCCTTTAGGTAGACTGCATTTATCCATTTTATCCACAATGAATCCCCGTCCAATGTTATATCCCAGATTTGCTTTCCTATTAATGCTTTATTCCAAGTCTCGCAGTCTCTCAAGTTTAAACCATCATACATTTTATGTTGGCACACTTGCTTCCAGCTGAGCAGAGGTATGCAATTACCATGCTCCTTCTTGCCCCAGAGGAATTCTCTACACAGTCTGTCCACTTTCTTTGATACAGCTGCTGGCAGCATAAAAATGGTCCCCCAGTAACCTTGTGTGGCCAACAATACCGAGTTAATCAGGCAAAGCCTCCCAGCATACAATAAATTCCTGGTGGCCCAACACTTTAGGCGAGCCGTGATCTTCTCAATCAATACTTGGCATGCTGTTCTGCTCCATTTGGTAGGGGATACAGGGATCCCCAAATACCTCATGGGATACTGACCAAATTTTGAATCCAGTAATCCTCTTAATCTCATCCCTTTCCTGTTGCGAAACTCCAGCAATGAACAAGCTAGACTTTTGAGGATTTGCCTCGAGGCCAGAGGTTACCCGGAACTTATCCAGCACTTCCTTTATCACTTTCACAACTCCACTCCTTCCTTTACAAAAAATCATTAAATCATCTACGAAACTTAGGTTCACCAGTTTCACTGTTTTGCATAATGGAATCTGAATCGAGGGTCCTTGGATGCTAGTTGTACTGCCTTGTCAGATATTCCATGGTGATGACAAATAGTAACGGGGAAATGGGATCTCCCTGCCTTAGTCCTCGACCACCCTTAATAAACCCCTCTTGTGACCCATTGATGGATATATTATATAAGACAGTTGTGATACACTGCATCATCCAATTTATAAACTTCCTTGGAAACCTCAGCATACACAGCCATTCCTTAAGAAAAAACCAGTCCACCGTGTCATATGCTTTCCTAATATCAATCTTCATTAGAGTCCTAGCAGATGCATTACTCCTATTATACAACCGGAGTAGGTCGTGGCATAATAGGATATTGTGTACTATGGACCTTCCTTCTATGAATGCACTTTGATTTTCATGGACCAGTTTAGGCAACATGGGCTTAAGTCTACTACACAGCAACTTGGAGATGCATTTGTATATTGTGTTGCAGCAGGAAATTGGCCTAAAATCTTGGGCTGTCAGTGGATTGGTTACCTTTGGAATAAGGCACAAAACCGTGCCCTTTAACCTAGGCAACAACTTTCCAGTCTCAAAGAAGTCTAGAATAGCATTAGTGATCTGCTCGCCAACCACACTCAAGGCATGCTTAAAGAAACCACTGCCATATCCATCAGGGCCCGGGGCAGCATCCACATGAATGCTTTTCATAGCTTCATAAACCTCCTTTCTTTCTGTAATGCCCGTAAAATTTATACGGGATTATTTTAATAATATTTAGAATGTGTGAAGTCGATTTCGAACATACACCGATTTCTTTCCGTGCCGAGCCAAGAATTTAGAATTGGATCCGAATAATTTAAAAAGGGGCCGAAATACTTTTGGGCCAAATGGAGAATAATGGCCCAAATGTGAGAGAGATAGATTAGTGGTTAGGAATTTTGGCCCAATAGTATAAAATAATAACAATAATAATAATAATAATAATAATAATAATAAAATTATTATGGCTAAAATTAAGTAAGGGAAAATAAATAAAATAATTTCAATTCACCTCCATGTGAGTGTGGTAAATAAAACAAGATCTTTGACTTAATAAATGCACCTCCATCCATCTCCATGTGAGTATGGAGACAAGATCTAACAATCAAGCCACCTCCATGCATCTCTATAATGGAAAGAGGACAAAATAACCTAACTAATATACCACTTAATACACCTAATCAATTAATATTACATGAAGATAAATAAGAATAAATAAGCTAAAAAGAATAGAAAGAGAGGAGAGGAGAGGCGTGAGAGTGAGAGAGAAAAGGAAGAAAGGAGAGAAAGAAAAAGAAAGGAAAAAGGGAGAAAGAAGAGAAGGAGAAAAGATAGGAGGAGAAAAACCTTCGGGAGCTCGGGATCGAAACTCTAGGGTCGGGATCACATCGAAACAACCCGTTATGTAGTTATCTCCGGAATTTAAGGTAGGTGAAGATCACCTACGCACGTAAACAAGTTTTGAATCCGTAATTTTACGTGATTGCATGATCTCTTTCGAATTTATACGTGTTTATGTGCTAAACGTGAATTTCTTGTATGATTTTCGTGATGATGCTTACATGCTAAAATTCGGCCAGCTTAATACCTTAATCTTTATGAAGTTTAGGTTTATGAAAATAAGAATAGAGTTAGAGGAATTGTGGTTAAGAGGATAGAACAAAACTTGGGGAGGATTAGTGTTTTCTAGGGTTTTATTTATCCATTTCGGCCAAGAGGTTCACAAATTCATATCTCACAATCTAGACCTTGGACTAGAAATCCCTTTGGATAGAATCATGTTATGTAAGTCCTTTAGCTGTGGTTAAAATTTCAAGTCCATCGGACATCGTTTACCTTGTGATCATTGAGAAATCTGAAACTGTCGCAAAACAGCCGTATAAAATAGTTATTTTTAAAATTTTAGGACTTAATCGAAATTTTACAAAATTCAGGGAGTCTGTGTTGTAAAGTTCCGAACAAGGTAGATTTTTAAAGAAATACAAATATTTTGGGGCAGATCTGAAATTTTTAAAGATTCGGGTAGATCTGAAGCTTAGGAAAACTTTCGGGTCCTAAAAAGTAAATTATGAAATTTTGGGGTTTTTAAATGTAAAATTCAGAAATATATTTTTAAATTGGGAACTTAAGTGATATTTTGAGATTGGACGTTAGAATTTGAAAATATATTAAAATATGGACCAATTGTGAAATTAGGGTCTTAAATTGAAAATGATTAAATTTTGGTAACTCTTAGTGAAATTCCGGAGAGACTTTTGGTGGTTAAGATTTCGGGCCGATAAAAATCGGAACGCGGGCTTCGGGCCCGAATTATTTGGTGTATGAGGATTTTCGAGATCGGGCCGAGCTAATACCTCGGGCCGATACATTACATTTTATATGTTGCGTGGTGATATGTTGCATTTTATTTGCATGTCATTTGCATACACGTGGTACGAGAGGAGTTATAATAGTGTGGGGTTACGGTAGTGTAGATGAGTGGGGCAAAGTGATCGATGTTAGTTGTCAGGATACGATCGCTGAAGCGCTTGCGGTTGAGACCGAGATGGGGCCGCTTGTCAATAAGGTGCGGTTGAGACCGAGATGGGGCCGTTACCACTTGTCATTGTTATAGTTACGGTTGAGACCGAGATGGGGCCGTACTATCATGACATTATATGACATTTTATGCGTGGATTTCGAGTCTAGCCTAGGGCCCTATTTATGAGTTAAGAGTTCAAATAGGAACTAGCGTATGAGATGTCGAGCGTGCATTTGTGAGGTGCCGGGTTTGGGATGTGAGAGCATTTGCATTCATGCATATTTTCATCTACTGGGCAAAAGCTCAGGGTTTACGTGTGTAGGTAAGGCGGCTGATGGCGGTGACTCCACGGACTTTTGAGGGCGGCGCAGTACATGGGACGCGACCTGTGGAACGAGTTTATGTTTTGTGTTTCTAAATTTGGGCGTGTACTTCTTGGGCTTCGAGTCAATAAATAAAAATGTGTTTATGTTTGGACTTATGGATTTAGACATTGAACATATTTATACTATTATGTTTTAAAAGTTTTAATTAAATGGGCTTTCCGCTGCTTACGCTGCGAAAATCCGCCAAAATACGTATCTAGGAAGTCAGGTCGTTACACTTTCTACTGGTTTAATCAGGCCCAATTGATCCTCCACAGATAACATGTATCCTTCAGCTGCCACCAAGGTATCTATTTGGCCTTTCACAGAATAATCCCTGGCCGTCATGGTTTGGTAGTATTCCGCAAAATGCCTGTGTACCTCCCTACTATCAGTTAGAGTGGTTCCCTCAGTTGTTTGGACAGACACTACTCTGTTCCTGTATGTTCTTCTGTTGATCACTGGATGAAAATATGTTGTGTTTTGGTCACCCTTTGTCAACCACCGGGCTTTAGCTTTCTGTCTCAAGTATTTATCATTGGCCTTACTCAGAAATTCATATTCCTTCATGGTATTCTTCTCCTTTTCCAGCAGAGCATAGTTTAGAGGATCAGCATGCAATGCTGTCTGCCATTCCTCAAGTTTCTGCCTCGTATAGTCTGCTTTGTTTGTAATGTCAGCAAATAAAGACATGTTTAGAGCCTTTAATGGACCTTTCAGTTTAGCCAGATTCCAGTAAACTCTTTTCATAGATTTGCCCACTGCTGTGTCCCAATGTGCCTCCACTGTGCTCAGGAAAGTAGGAGCAAGGCTCCACATGTTGAAATACTTGAAAGGCTTCCTCTGTTGTTGTGTCTGCCGATTCCTTTTCAGCAAGATTGGAGAGTGATCATATAGTCCCTCACTCAGATATTCACCTTCATAATAAGAGTATCTGCTGATCCACTCCTCATTAGCAAAAGCCCAGTCTATTTTGACCATATTCTCCTCTCATGGCACTGCTTGTTACTCCATGTATACTGACAGCCTCTTGATCTTATTACTTCTAGCTGACACTGGAAGGTGCACTGGTTGAAACCCTGGTATTCCTCAACTGTAACTGATGAGCCCCCAATCCTGTCTTCAAGTCCCCTCACATTATTAAAATCACCCCACATCATCCAAGCTCCCCTGATTCCCAATCCAATTTGCATTATGCTTTCCCACAGTCTGTCTCTCTCAGCTTGCTCATTATGTCCATATACTACTGTGATGAATGTGACACAACCCCCTTCCTTAGTTACTCTAAAGTGCATCAACTGAGCAGATTTTACCAGTAGCTCTACTTCAATTCCCCCTCCAGACAACTACTATCTTGCCGTTTGGGTGCTCACTCAAGTTATGACAAAACTCCCAACCAATAAAGGTTTTATTCATCACTTCTCTAATATGTCCCTCTTTCACTTTCGTTTCAAGAAGGCATACGAGATTTATTCCGTATTTACAGCAGAAAAGAGCAATCTCTCTCTGCTTAAATGGTCCATTGAGGCCCCTAACATTCCAAGACACCCACCTATCCATGACCAAGGTCCTTCACCCTCTGTTTGGAAGGGGTAAGATTCTGTGCCAATTGCTTCCTATTGTCTTCTTCCTGTACCAGATCAGCCCAAGATTTCCTAACACCTTTCTGATTTGGTCCTTCATGTTCCATATTGGCTTCAGCAGGTTGCTCAGAGACGTTCTCACCTATTCCAGGCTCATTGATCATTGGCATTGGGTTTTTCTGAGGAGCTGGTTGCCATTCCCTTTTCTCATTTTTTTCTACAGACAGATTCTTCGTGCCATATTTCATACATTTCTTGCATAGGACCGGCTTCCATTCATATATTATGTTTTGTTCCAACAGCTGCCCCTTTTCACTGAGGAATTGTATTGTCCCTTAGAGGTTTATTGAGGTTAACTTCCACCAGAACACGTGCATAATGGATGCGTTCTTTCTTCCTCGTAACATCATCTGTCATGATTGGCTTTCCTACCAAACTAGCGAGCTTGCTGAGCGTTTTGGATCCCCAATATTTCAGCTCGAAGTGAGGAAATTGCACCCATATCGGGACACTGTCCACACCGATTTTATTCAACTGTGTATCCTCTGTTCAGGGTGCTAATACTACCGGTTTCTTGTCCAAATGTAGTATCTCTGTTTGGAGGATTCTATCCCTAGCTTCCACATTATCAAACCTCGCCAGGAATAAACCTTGCCGTACTTGCCAGACATTGGTCAGCCCTTACCGTACTTGCCAGACATTGGAGGATTCTATCCCTAGCTTCCACATTATCAAATGTAGTATCTCTATTTGGAGGAATATTTTATTATAATATTATTTTATATATATAATAATTTAATGAACGACTGATATTGAAGGGCGACGCGGCGCATTCTTGGCCACCCATTTCGAGCGGTCCAGAAGAGCTGAAGACATCTATAAATAGGCTGAGGATTCTTCAGTTATTATCATCACAAGCTCATTCGAGTTTTACTATATAGAGAGAAGTAGTTCGAGTGAATTGTGAGGTTATCAGTTCAGGTAGAAACTGATAGGGCTCCACATCCATAAAGAGGTGTGGGGTAAACACGAGTGGTAAAAGTGAGATAGTAAAATTCGTGGGTTGTAATTTTTACTATAGTGAAGATTATGCCGACTCGACCGTGGTTTTTTCCTCTTCGTTAACAGAGGGTTTTCCACGTTAAAGTTCTGGTGTTCTTTCTTGCCTTACGATAATTTTATTTTTACCGTGGTAGTTACTGTGCGGGTCCCACCAAATTTACCTCGTGGGCCCCACTTCTCCCGATAGTCCGACCGAGCCAAACCAGGACCTGTTCCGCTGCGGAGCCCACTGTCCACCGCGGGGTCCACCACCAACCGCACTGCTGTGCGTTATTCGGTTAACCGAGCCGAATAATCGAAATACCGAAAATTCGGTACAAAACCGAACCGAACCGAAAAATTCGATTCGGTATTCGGTTATTAAAAAAATAAAATTTGGTAATTCGGTTCGGTTTAGGTTTTTTGGATTTCGATAATTAAATTTTAAAATAAAATATATTATATTTTATTAAAATATAAACATAACTATAATTATATTAAATTATATATTAAAAATGAATTTTCAGTGGTATTTAAATTATTATATATAATTTAAATTTAACTTAACTAAAAACCAAAAAAGTTTTAATTAAATTATATATATTTAAATATTATTAGTTTTTTTTTTAATGAAAATTCGAGCCGAATTAACCGAAAAAAATTCGGTAATAACTGTTACCGAATCGAGAAATTCGGTTCGGTATTCGGTTTCGGAAATAGGGGAACCGAAATTTCGGTTCGATTCGGTTCGATTTGTACCGAACGAACACCCTTAGGGCCACCACCGCGGGGCCCACCGCCATTCCCAACATAAATTGTAATTATAATGCTGGGCTGAGCCTGAAAGTGAGGGTAAAATTGGGCTCGTCTTAAACATCGACATAAGAACTTGAAGAAAACAGACGACAAAATCGTATAAGCCGTGACCTCATTCTCTCTGTGAAAGCGACGCGCCTATACGCTCCACCGCATACGCCTCATTCAGTTCCAGTATCAGGTGACGTCACCACATGGCGAAGAACAACACCAAGACTCGGTCTGGAACTCGCCGTTCGTCGGCTTCTAGTTCTGCAGAAGCTGTTGGGTAAGCTTTAAAGTGGAACTTTCGTCGTAATGGCGTGTGTGAATTAAGATCCATATATTTCCCTCTATCAAACTCGCGATTGATTTTAGAATTCTGATTAAAATTGTGGGGAATTCTTTTACCAGGAAATCAGCTCTTTCAGTGAAGTCCGATGATAAGAGAAAGCTCAAACCAAGGGCCAAAACGACGTCGTCAAAGGCGAGGGCAGCGAAAGTGGACGCGCTGAAGCCTAAGAAGCCTCCCACGGCTTTCTTCTACTTCTTGTATGTATCTTTTATCGTTTTGCTTTTTTGCTCAACGCTGTAAAACGTTTCATAAACAATTAGCTCGTCACTTGTAAAAAAGAAAAAAAAAAAATTAAGGTTTTACCTCCATGGTTATCGAATGGAGGTTCGAGTCCCAGTTACAGATGTAAAGATCATTCTGGAATGTGGCACTTGAATGCAAGTGGTTACATTTGGTTTTGGATTAACACAGTATTGCACGAACGGTTTAAAAAGAGTTGCCAGTGGCCCGTTTATTGCCTGTGCACTTGATATTGTTGGCCTTAATATTTCTTTTGGGCCAGATTGGTTTCTAGTCAGTGCTTTACGAGATAATGGTTTGTTTTGCTAGTGTGAAAATACCGTATGTGTCACGTAACTGTATTATTTTGTAACTCAGGGAAGATTTCCGTAAAGATTACCAGGAGCAAAATCCAGATATTAAGTCAATGCGCGACGTAAGTGATGTTGAAAAAATGGATATATAATCACTCCTTTTGCGAGTTAATGTCGATTGTAGTCTAGTGGCAGATCCACTCGCTATGTATGTATTTGTCTTCAGATTGGTAAAGCATGTGGAGAGAAGTGGAACTCAATGAATTACGAAGTAAGTAAACTTATCTATAGCCAGCTTTTAGGTTCCCCTTTCTTTTTATCTATAGTACTGCGACTTCCTTATACTCTATTGGCGCATTAGTATCTGCTAGAGCTTTTAAGTTGATAGTAACCCATGACAGTATTCAAACAGAATTAAGTTGGTATAAATGTATTGACGGAATATTTTATTTGTTATTGAGGCAACTCCATGCACATTTTTGACTCCATTTGAAGAGTTTCCATTTGGGACTTTCCGCTCGTGTAAATATAGAAGTGAGTGTTGTGTGAGAAAACAGCTGCCTTTCTGATAGGTTACAAAGTCCATAGAGCAAGTCTCTTAATAGCAGAATTAGACATGCTGGTTCCTTACCATGTTTAACTAACACAGACATAGTTCATGTAGAGAATAATATTTAATCCGTCACCATGGTAGTAGTAATCTGCATCAGTTATATGAAACGTAATAAACAGTGGTTTTTTTCTTCTAAGTCTGCTTCACTTACTTATTCGTAGGAAAAAGTGCAATACTACGACATAGCTACGGAAAAACGAGCAGAGTTTGAAGCAGCTATGGCCGAGTACATGAGGCGAAAGGTGAATCTTCTGCCACCTTTTTTTTTCGAGGAGAGGTATCCATATAAATGCGTTCTCCTCACGAAAAAATGACTTGCAGGAAAGTGGAGAACTAGATGATGACTCTGAACTTGAAAAAGAATCAGAGTCTGAAGATGATTCAGATTTCGACAAATAAATCCTTGGCTGATAATTACAGCTTGTAAAACAGTAGTAGAGTGTCTTCTTCTCGCAGCAAATATCTCTGTGTACACATCTTCGGTAGTTGGTAGGAAGGAGGCTTATTTTGTAATAAGATTCATTCGAATCTTTACATCTCAAGTTCACTCGATAGGTTAGTTACCTTCATGTTATGACCCTGTAAAAAATTCTCATTCTTGGTGTGGTAGTACCTATTCAAATGTGAAAATATGAATGTGCTCATCAGATTTATTGTCCAAGTTTTCTTTTCCCCGCAGAGAGCAATTGAAAATCAGTCTTGCTCATCAAGCCTATTCGACGAAGAAACAAATACTTAGACGTCGAAATACATTCATCACTTCATAAAAACTCCAAAGCCCACAAAATAAGAAACGCCTCTTTATTACTCTTAACGATACAATCAAACTGAAGTACTTCACAGCTTCAGCCAATCTGATGGAATAGAAGAAGCACCATCTCCATCTCCCTCAACCTTTCCAAGATCCACAACAGCCTTGTTCCCAACTTCAGCAGCAACGCTCTTCGATTTCAGCTCAACAAGTTTCTCTCTCAGGGCAACCATTCTTTCCTTCATCTCCTTTAGCTGCTGAAGATCCAGCTTGCCCAAATTCTCCTCCGTGACGTAATAAGGCGATCTTTCCAAGAACACTTCGAGCTCTCTACGCCTCTTCTTCTTCTTCCCGAGCTCTTCGAGCGAATCCTCGCACTGCTCTTTGAGCTGCTGAGCAGTAGCAGCGTGGGCCGTCCTTCCGTGAACAGAGTCCTGCAAGTTAGGGATGGGGTTCCTATTTAGGAGGCGGGCTATCACTGATTCCACACTGGGATGGCCGAAGGTGTATGCCCTGCCACACAGAGAAAAGATGAAAACAGCAACTTGTGCACCACATAGGACGGAGAGCTCTGTTGCTTTCTTGAAAATCCCAGAACGACGCTTCGAAAAGGTTACGGTTCGAGCATTCTCGTCCTCTATGAGCTTCATGTCAATCTTTTTACGCCCTTCAGTCTTCTTGGAGTTGGTGGGAGGAGCCATGTGAATGGAGGGCTGCACAGAAAAGAGGTTTCTTTGAGGTGTAGGAGAAGAACTTGGGAAGAGATTTCAGTTTGTTGTAGTGTGTGTGTGTGTGTGGAGGGGGATAGGGAAACACAGAGCTCTCAAGTGGTGACATGTAAGTCAATGAAGGGCATTAAATATGAAGCGACACAGAATTCCTAAAATTTATTTTTTGGTTGGATTGCTGCAATAAAGGTAAAAGGAAAAGCAAAAACTGATGCTGATTCAATGGTTTTTCCCTCGATTCTTTTGATAAAATAGAAGGAAAGAACGCATCTGAGGAAGGTAGAGGGTTGGTCGGTTGCCTTTGCCACTGGCTAATGCCAAGTGGCAAACACATCCAAAGGACTATAACTTCCATGCAATGCCCCACCATACCATCCATAAAATCTCATTCACATTTGGCAACAAGTCGAGAAACTTAAATTGTGTGACGATTAAAGGACAGAAAGTGTGAGCAGTTACCAAATGCTGGCGTATGGTTGCACATTTTCGTATCGGTATTAAATCCTGACGCAATAAGGTAAGCAGCGCACGAAGTCCGTCGAGGAGTTTAATGAGGGCATTGGAACTAACTACCATACATGAAAAATCGAACTACATCGTTCGTGAAGATTCCATTGCAAAAGATACGAACGACAAATGAAAGACAAGAACCACACTTGTCGTATATAGTATCATAGAAGAATAGATAGTTACCATGCTTTATCATGATTCCCGAAAGGAGACAAGAGTCATAGCCATTGTATGAAGCTGAAGAACTATGATGAAGCCCACATAAAGCTGATCCTCCATGCCATTACCCAATTGCGACTTACATTACATAGCATACCGAACTCGAATAAACAGACTTCAGAGACAACAAATCGAAACTAATTGTAATCTTTACAACCTCCCAGAAATTCAATAAAAGACCGTTATGTGCAGTTAAAATAATCAATCTCTCTATTCGACATACATAACCCCTAAACGTTTGTAGATAAAAAGAACTTACATAAAACAACTCAGGTGATCTCCATTCCAGTTTTTACTTGGCAAAAAAAAAAAAAAAAAATCCTCCGTGAAGCCAACAACAATAACCATAAGACTTGAGCACCTCAATTGAGTAGTTCTATCGAAAATTTCATTCAAAAACAAAACTATCAAGAAGTAGCAATATCAGCAAGAAATACTAGGTTAATCAATTTTTCAAAAAAAAAAAAGTTGCAATACCTATGTTGACATTGTGGCCCGAAAGCGGTAAGCGAATCCCACCATTAAGAATCCCGACCTCGAAAAATCACCGCCGAGACTGAAAGCACACATGATGACCGCCTCCGCCGCCGCCGTTCTAAGTGTGGCCGGCGTCGCCATTTACTCTCGTCTTCTCTTGAGCCCAACAATGGCTATGTTGTAGCACCTACTGCTTAAGTAAATGGGCTTATTTGGTATCGGCCCAATTTATAATTGGAATGGGCCACAGCGTAATTTTCTTCATTCCGTTCTTAAAACTAATATGCTTAAGGCCATACCCAATCAAAACTCATTCTCAAACTTGAAATGCAGTAACCTTCTCCAACTGATAGAATAATTCTCAAACTCAAAAGACCATTTATTGTAATATTATCTTCTACCTCATATTTTAATATTACCCAGTTAATTTACAACGTTACAAATTAAACCACATTGTTATTTTAATTCGATTAGAAGAAATAATATCACAAAATTAATAGTAAACTAAATACTTTTCAATTAAAAAACATAGAAAAAAATAATTAATAATAACATGAGTCATTTTATATACTTTTATTTATTTTTTATTTTTTCTTTGGGTACTTTAATAATTAAAATAAAAATAGGGTATATATTGTAATTTTTTGAAACATCAAACATATCTTTTGGGATATCTCATTCTCAAACGCATATATGCATTTTTATACGCATTTTGAGTTTGCTTTTGGTATACAAATGGAGAACTTTTAGACCATCATCTCCAACCGAACACCAAAACTCAAAATTCGAGGTAAATTTACTCCAATCGAATATCAAAACTAAACCCAAAATGCATTTGGTACACTCTCTCTCCTCATTTGGACGCATGTTTGCGTCTGTAGCAGTTAGTATGCGATTATATTTTAAATTTGCATTCAAGTACTTATTTTCTTATCTCTCATACTTTGCGTCAGACAAGCAGACGAAGGACAGTGCTTTTCTTTTCTTATCTCCTAAGCATGTAAAAGGGTTACAACATCTTATCACTGAGATACAATAATCTTTTCCTAGTTAATAAATGATGTGATTTGGATTGGTTGGCCTGCCATGTGACGGGAAAGTGTCGATTCGTGATTCGATTCGAAATTTTAAGATTCGAATTCGAATATCTTGAATACGAATCCGAATATGAATATTATTTTATTCGAAAAATATCCGAATACGACATATGAAATCACATTATTCGATTCGAATATTAATCGAATTATTCGATTCGAATAATTTAATCCATTAAGAAAGTTTACAATATAGTATAATTTAATATATATTTAACTATAATATATGACACTTCAATAAAATATTTAAATTAGTATATTATGATTCAGTAACTTATTATAATTCAATATATTTTAAATATAAATTGTTTATATTTTATTAAATAGATAATAAAAGATTACTTTGAATACAAATATTCGATATTCGATTCGAATATTCGAGAAAATATTCGAATTCGAATAAAAATTGATTTTATGACTCGATAAATATTCGAATAATTGTATTCGTATTCGATTGTTATCCGTATACGAATAGAATATTGTGGTATTCGACTCGGTTCGATTAGTTTGCATTCCTACCCAAGACAAGTTATCCAATGAAGCTGGCCGAGATAAACAAACCCAACCCAAGATAAATAGTGAAATGAACAAACTACACCTAACTCGAACAAATAGGCGCTGCTGCAGATTCATTTTTCATCTCCCGCTATTTCATAGGCGAGCACCGACTTAGTGCTCCTTGGCATCCATTCAAGCAATTTAGCTGACGGTTCAGCGCCCCACTCTTAATCTGCGAAGGTCCTCCCATCGCTGAAGCTTCTCGATTGACAAGATTCCGACGATTTGGGCATTGCAAAACCAGGTATTTCGATGTTGTCCACTGCTCAAGATTATCGCATTATACCTTGTATTCATTCGCCTAATCCGTCTTTCTCTTCGGTACCAGGTTATAAATTAACGAATTCTCGTCTGGGCTGGACGAATTAATAAGAATTTCGTACTGCAAAATCCGAGGTACTTTCTTATTTTGCGTTCGATTTATGTTGAGCCAGACGTTTGGGTTGTAGAACACGTAATTATCTTATGGTTAAGCTCAATTTTTGGCTGTTATACTTACACTTCGATAACGAGCCATTCTGTGGGTCGTGATGGTTGGGTCGGTATCTTTTGACCTTGATATCAACGGATTGATTATCAACCAGATATTTGATATTGCTGAGATATCATAAAGAACTTTAAGAAGCAACACTGATTTTGGGTTATGTTATTATGTTTACATTAGCATTATCTAACATTATAACTGCAATTTGGACCTACCTGTTGCGTGCGTAAATAAATTTTCACTTTCATTACAGTTTCAAAAAGTATACTAATATGAGAAGGGAAGTCCTAATGTTTGCAATTTTACAAACATTGATTCAGCAAAACACGTTGTTATTCCTCTTACTTCCCATCTACGTAAGACGCCGACAAAATAGAAGTCGTCGAAAGCGGAAATAACTGAAGCAATATATAGTTTGGTGGACAAGATACCACAACATATGGCTAACCTTAGGGAATTAGTGTCGTTATCTGACGTAACGTGCCACAACCACTTGAGAATGAATACAAGAACATTTGAAACACTTGTATCTCTCTTAGAAAGTGTTAGCGGTATTAGAAACTTTCATGAAGTGTTGAATGCGGTCTTGAAACTGCATCACCTACTCATTGTGCCCCTCGAAGCAATATCTGAAGACAATACAGACTATAGATGTAAGCATTTTAAGGTAATTATTTCCATGAATCTGTGTGGTCTGCTGCAATTATGTTGGCTTTCCTTTTCTCAATTAACTTAATTGTATTTAATTTAATACAGGGGTGTCTTGGAGCATTAGACGGAACACGTGTTAAGGTCATTGTCCCCGAAGTAGACGGACCGGGATATCGAAATCGGAAGGGCGATGTGACCAGATGCTTGCGATCCGAACATGATGTTCACGTATGTCCTATGTGGTTGGGAAGGATCTGCAGCAGATGCACGAGTGTTGCATGATGCGATTTCTAGGAGATATGGCCTTAAAGTGCCAAGAGGTATTCTTTGAGAATTTTGTGATAATGAATGAGTTTTATGTGACGGACGAGTAATAATACCGTTAAGTTCCTCTCTTGTGACAGGAAACTACTACTTGTGTGATAGTGGTTTCATGAATACAGAAGGTTTTGTGTCACCATATCGGGCCGTAGATATCATTTGGACGATTTCGGGGAACGAAGAAACGCACCGCAAAATCCGAAAGAGTACTTCAACATGATACATAGTAGAGCAAGAAATGTGATTGAGTGTTGCTTCGGATTATTGAAAAAACGTTGGGCGATACTCCGAACCCCTTCGTATTTCCCAATACCAACACAGAATAGGATTGTGATGGCATGTTTGCGTACTTCACAATTTTATTCGTAAGGAGATGCCTGGAGACCCTTTCGACCAACAAGTTGATGCTAGTACGGGGGATAACATTGACTTTATCAATGATGAGACTGAGGATGGGGGTAACATTAGCACTCTTGATGCATCGACTGAATGGGGAGTTTGGAGAGATATGTTAGCGGCAACAGCTTTTAATGAGTGGAGAAATAATGGAGCAAGATCTTGAATTGGTTCTTGCACAAGTTTTTTTTAGTGTGGTTTGTTAACGTGGATTCGTACTATTGCTAACATTTATATTACTTCAGACTATGTTGCATAGATTGTATTGAACGTGTTCACCTCCCGTTTTAGTGAATGCCTAGCATAATTTGTTGTTGGTATTAGTGTTTGTGCTTCATATGGGAATGAATGACTTGAATATCTTTCGTAATGTTGTGGATTTTTCCCCTCGTTTTTGTACTGTGGATTAACTTCTCATATTTGAGGCATTTTTTAGGATCTCATGGAATTCACAGCGGATACAAACATCAGGCCAAATCCGCCATTTAAGGAGAGAACAGTAGGCGTCGGTGGAGTCAGCAAGAAGAAATGACTCTGATAAATGCAATGAAAGAAATAGTGGCGAGTGGATGTGGGTGTGAGAATGGATTCAAGGCCGGGTATCTTAAGATCCTAGAAGCACGCATGATGTCCGCTTTTCCGGGAACCGAATTCGCGCGACGCCGCACATTACCTCGCGGCTTCAAACATGGAAGAAATATTACCACAGCCTCTCTAGTATGCTAATATGACTGGTATTGAGTGGAATGACTCGAGGAAGACGATTGATGTTTTTGAGGATCAATGTTGGGATGAATATGTGAAGGTATGAAGCTCTCTTATTTTCTTAAGTTATGTTAAGCACATGTTATACTGATTTAAATGGGACTGATTTATCATTCAGCGCTGGTGAACGCGAGAATACTACTCCAAATGGGACTGATTTTCCTCAAGGTTCGGCAACTGACGACGCAGTTAGCGGGTCCAGTGGAGGAGGTAATGAAAACACGCAACGTCGTGGTCGAAAATGGAAAAGCAATGAAGTTGATAAAGAGTTGATCGGCATAATAGGCAAGTATTATGCGGAAACAAATGCTGCTCTTCAACGGTTCAGTTCCATTGTTGAAGTTAGAGCGACATAATCCCGAAAAAGTATAATGTCTACCAACGAATCGACGTAATGGACGGACTAATGCCTAACCAGAAGCTTTTGATTTCGAAGTTCCTCGTCAATCACTAGGACGAACTTCGACTATTCGACAGTTTGCCGCCAGACATAAAGGAGACACTAACACCAACCAAACACAACCAAGCCGAATTATATCACATCACACATAACTTAGATACCGTACAATGATATTGCTTTTTGGTTACCAACTTATTTATTACAGCTCGCGCGGTCACTTACTTGACTATCCACGTCAAAATTCAATTTTTTCTTCGGCGGCTTCTCGGGGAATCCAGGGGCGGAGAAGTAACCTCGTAGCTACCATTCGAGTTAGTCGCATGAGAGTCACTACTAATATCTACCACATCAACGAATTGCCACTTAAATATCTTTGAAATAACTTTCCCAACATTTTCACCCTTGAAAACGTACGCCTTCGCCAATGAGTCCTCCTACATGCAGTATAACTATTTTGTTGGCAATTATAAATTTTTCATATGTGATAAATTATGATCGAAGACGAACATCGATCCATTGATTCCATTTTTCAGGTGGTGCATGAATGACATTTGCTTCTTTGTCATAGTTCGTAGCGGGATCGTCAACTATTTTCTTGAAAGTGTGATATCTATTGATAAGGAAGTCGATACGTTGTTCGATTTCCCGGTCCTGAAGCTTAAATGGAACTGCTGAAAGATCGTGTTTTGCAAGGCACCGATGAGTAGATCGTTTGGTTCCCCCACTTTGAAATTACCGCGGTTATTTTAGCGGCGCAAACAGTTGATGACAAAATCGTCAACCATCTCCGGCCAAAACGTATTGAAATAAATAATCCGATTGCGCCCTTGTTTTGCTGCTGTCGAAACCTGCAACACCGTAGAACACTTACATTAGCATTCTGCGTTGTACATCATATCTAACCGACAAAAAGTAAAGCACGATGCTAAAAGGTAATTACTACCTGGAGTATGCATTTTTGTAGACTGACTATGCTAAGTTGATCGATGAGTACTATAGTTCTCATTTATAGCCAACGTGAGACTTGTTTGGGAAAATAATATTCAATGAGTGAGTAAATTTTTCACCCACTTTGACATAATGAGGCGAACTAAATTATTGGGTCTACGTCATAATCGAGTGTTTTTGCATCCTAATTGTCTTGTTGGTAATGAATTTTGATTGACATAAGCATGGGAAGTATTAATTCATGTGCCCAACTTTTACGTGTGCCATTGTTTGTGAGTTTAATGAACGGATGAGGACATGTGCATCGAGTTTAGACTTGTCAATATGCGAATAACACCCAACATAGGAAGACTATAGTGCAAATAACAACCTTCGTTTACACACATACAGAAAAATTTCGATAATGATACATAGACAAATAGGTCAAAAACTAACAGATTAGTATTCGACAATCTACAAACTTGGCTACGCGGAATAAACTACTTAAAAAGCACAATGCATATCTGGAGCTAAAGTAAAATTACAATCAACTTCTTCACGCCTAAAATGCCCCTACGCACCTCTTTCGATTCACTTCGATCGTCCACAGTTGTTCCCTTGATAATACCAACACCTACGATAATGTCCTTTGCAACCCTTCTAGTTTCCATGACTTCATGCTTCAACTTGTTAACTTCGTCATATATCGCATTAACATCAATACTTAACTCATCAGTGTGATTGTAAGTGTTGTCGTTATCGGCCATGGAAGGTGATGTTTGCACATGATAGTCCGAGTATGTAACACTGTGCGGGTTTAACCATTTCCAGTAGTGGCAAGCACGATTTATACAAACGGTATATAACTTGCCTGCGGTAGACTTATTTGGACCAACCACTTCAATCGAGGCTTGTGTTGCATAACGACAATGACATTTACCTATGTTATAGCATAGTTCCATTATTTGACCACGCCGGACGGCATGATCCGATGACATCCTAGTCACCACAATAATCAACATTATAGATATTGAACATTCAAATAGAAATATGCTGAGAATGGTATTCCACAACATAACGCCAAAAATTAGAAACACCCCAATTTAGCTTAACAAGGAGCAAACAATTACAAGCCCATCACAATAAAGTGTAGAAAACGATGTAATAATCACAGGTTACTCAAGTCATCAATCCCCAACAGAACCGAGAAAGGCTTGTTTAACGATGATGCCCATATAAACCTAACCGAGAAACTTGAAATCATTGCAAGCGAAAGTCTAATCGGAAGACCAATGACACCGAACAAATTATGAAAATGCTCTACAAATTTTACATCGTACCTCGAATGATTTCAATAATCCCGAGGCGTCGTCGTTGATGTCGACCCTGCAATCTTCATGTACACCATAAGCTCGACATTGGGGGTTTTTAATTGGGACAAGGGGTATAAAGGTAATTTAACGAATATATTGTTTGATGATGTAGTGGAAAGTGAACACCATAATAATATTATCCAAACTAGAGACTGAATGGTGCACATGCGATAAACAATGATTATAATCCCAAGATAACTTTATGGGCTTTTATCCAATCTTGACAACTAAATGGGCCGTTTGTATTATTTGTCTTATAGGTTATCCTAATGAGGTGTTCACTTTTCGTTGAGTTAGTTTCAATATTATTTGTAAAATTACAAAGTTAATCTTCAATTCTGCAACACATATTTTACAAAAAATATTTTTTTATGTATATCGAAAAATATAAGATATACATATCATTTTGATCACCATGAGACAAAGAATAAATTGGTATTGTTTATTTATTTTTATCATATAATCATATTAAATAAAGATGATTTTATGATATGGTGGAATAAGAATATTGTAGTCTTTTCTCAATAATAATGGGTTGGATAACTTATCAAGGCCTTACTCGTTGCGTAAATTGTAGTGGCTTGCAGTTTTGTAACAACGGTTGTAACGGGTTATATACTAGTGTTCATATTTAAACTGAACAAGAGTGGTAATGGTAAAAAGGCATTTATCATGAGGTATACAACGAAGTGAACGCGCCAAAATATATTTGCGCTCGGATGTATTAGAGCATCTCCAATCGATACCAAAAAATCCAAAATGTATACTAAGACCATCTCCAACCGAGAAACACTTTCAAACTCAAACTCATTCTCAAACTCAAAATGCAGTAATTCTTCTCCAACCGATTAACTCATTCCCAAACTCAATATACTATTTTGTAATATTCAGTTTCACACCAATTTTTACAAATTTCAATACTACCCAAATATTTTACAACTTTACAAAATAGACTATAAATATTATTTTAGATTTATTCACAGAAAAACTAATAAGGTTAATAATAAAAATATATTTATAGAAAGAGAAATGTATGGTGAAGAAGATTTGTGTGTAAGAAAAGAGACAAGAAATGTGACAGAAGATTGTGGAATTTAGTTTTTTTTTTTTTTAAACGATAGCTTGCGTAATTTAACAAAGATACAGGGCCTAAAAAGTCCAAAGGGTCTCACCGGTACACATGGTTCGCCGATCGCCGTCAAGACGGCCGGAACGATGGCCTCCGTGCCAAAGTTCCGGTCTTTTATCGGATCTAATTGCAGCGGCCGAGAAAACGGTCAGATCGGCGTTTTTTTCGGGTGGAACGGCGAATAATCGGCTGGATCTGGTGTGGAATTGAGTTAATTTTCTTTATAGTAGATCCGAAGAAGATGAATGAACAGTAACCCTAATATGACAGGCTTAATACTTTGGCTCATTCTTTTAGCGGGCCTCTCGTTAAATATAATGAAAAAAGACAATCTAAAGAAAATCTGAAATTCATTTACAAATAATAATTAATTTGCAATAAAACATTAACATCCAGTTTTAATTAAAATTAGCTGAATTTTTATAATTCCATCTTTTAAATATATATTAATGATTAACAAATCAATATATAATTTTTTATTCCTAAAAAATACTATTATTTATACCTTGCTGTAATATTTAATTTTAATTAACATAAATGTCTATAAAATAATTTTAAACTCTAAATAAAAATAATTGAGCGGAACGTCCGTTACCGTTCCGATAAAATGCAATGAAACTGGAACGCTCGTGTCCGTTCCCGTTTCGATGAACCATACCGGTACATCGCCAACCGGGAGAACAAAGGCTCACAAACGAGCACAACAACCGCACAAAGGGGCACAACACTCCCATGAGGAGAAAAAAGGCCCACAAGGAACAAAAACCGACAGAAAACAAAAATTCATAATTTACGACCAAGAACTAAAGAATCTATAACAGAAAAAACTATTAAGCTTAATCTACTATATTATTCACTTTCACTTGGTCTTCAAAGTCTGGGTTTTTATCTTCATCGGACTGAGGCTCCACAATGGAGAAAAGCCTCCCGACCCGAGGGTCGCGAGAGAATAGGTCCCACAACGGAAAACTCAACTGGAGACGGCAAGGCGGCGGTTGCCAGCGGGATGGGCGGAGACCGCTCCGACGTTGGAGGAGGGGGAAGCGATGGAGGAGGAGAAGGCTGACCTCGGCAGGCGGTAAGGTTTCGCAGCTTAGAGAGAGAACAGAGAGAAGAACAATTTTTATATGGTTGGTTTAGAAAATCTTGAATTTAGTTACAGTTTGTAATTCAAACACTTATTTTTGTTGAAACACATGTTGTCTTACCTCAAAAGTTGATTTCACACCTAGGAAGACGTTGTTTCAAAATATTCGGAAATTTCAATATATATATATATATATATATATATATTGATGCGGGTATGACCCCGATCAACGATATTTGGTTCGGGAAAGGCGGTGATGGGTAAGACGGACTGGGCCTTGATGTTCTTGGAGTGTTTTAGGGTTTATACTTTAGTGCTATGAAGGAAAGGAATGAGAGAGACAAGGATTTAACGTGGTTCGGACAGGTGTCCTACGTCCACGGGCCGCCGGAAACAGTATCCACTAGTCACAGTCGCGAAATACACACACAGACCTCACTTCGCTCGTTACAGTGCTTTCATGGTGAAAGAATGGATGAAGAAGATGAATAATGTAGAAAATATCTAAGTGTCTTGGTGTTATGTTGATTCTTGCCTTGATCTCGTCTCTCTCTATTCACATATACCCAAATTCCCTTTGTTTGCCTAGCTGGCATACTCCCAGGACCACTTGACAGCGACAGGCAGCACATCCTGGGAGGAGACAGCACCTGCGATCGTACTGTTGTCAGACTGACGCGCGCCTCCTCTGTTTATAATGTCATCCAATCACAAAATGCCACGTGTTCCCTGGTCGGCCCTTATCCAATATTTCCCGCTCAAGTTGCTTTGCTGCTGGGACCCACTTCACCTTTTCCGTACAGGGTCACAGGTCCCCACGTGTACTGCCCATCTGGACATATGTCCCAAAAGTCACTATCTTCAGGTGTCCGAGTAAGGAGGAATGCTAGGCTAAAGTTCACCCCTATCATCCAGTCCCCCTACTCCGAAGTGTAATACGCTAAGTAGTACGGTTCGGAGTACATTTGAAGGAGCATTCCTCCTCTTTAGTGCTCCTGGACTCTTTAATCGGTCTGTGTCGCATTTATGCTGATTGGACAGGTCCTGCACGCTGTGCAGAAGAAAACAGCGTCCGTAGGGTGACACGTGTCCCTACCTGTCACCTCTGCTTTTTGAATTCCTCGAGGCAGTTTCTTTTTCATTTTCCCCCCTTTTCCGAAATAACTCTCCATACTTAGCAAAAAAAACGAGACCCCAATCGTCTTTCTAGGGTTTTCATCGTCTCCTTACCCCCAATCGCACAGTGCCCAGAAATCGCATCTCGCTCGGATTTCTTCTTCGTCTACTGCTCATTCAGGTACGCTTTCGTTCCTCCTTCTCGTTATTTCCCCTGTTCTCGTCGATTCGCCCTTAGTTTTCCGTATTTCCCCACTTTTTGTGCGCCGAAGACATGTCTGATACCACCGCTTCTGAGAGTGCTCGCGCGGCGTCGCCGGACGTATCCACGTCCTCCACTGCGCCAGGTGATGCCGCCAAAAGGGGGACAAAGCGGAAGGCCCCATCAC
Source organism: Craterostigma plantagineum (assembly GCA_027422505.1). Classification (NCBI taxonomy): domain Eukaryota; kingdom Viridiplantae; phylum Streptophyta; class Magnoliopsida; order Lamiales; family Linderniaceae; genus Craterostigma; species Craterostigma plantagineum. The sequence continues at coordinate 648,114 of JAPQWV010000198.1, read as the reverse complement.
CAAATGCGGCGGCGCCTGATCTTCCTCAGCCTTCTTCCTCTCACGCTCCTGCCGACACCTCTTCGGCCGCGCCGACGCCAGCGCCGCCAGCCCCCGATTCGTCTACCTCTCGTCAAACCCGTTCGCGAAGTACTGCCGGAGACAGCGCGAGGGTGGACGATTGGAAGACATTTGGCCCATCCAAGTCAACCTATCAGCGCTTGGGGAAGCTCGTCCCAGAGGGTTTTCACAGCCCTGGCTTCCACATCTCTGTCCCAAATCACAATCAGCGAGCAAACTTCCCGCCTTCGCCGGCCCTTGCTTTCTGGGAGAGCCAGATAAGGGCCGGCCTACGCTTTCCAGTCCACCCTTTCTTCGCTGCAGTGTCGCAGGCTTTTCGCATACCTCTAAATCAGTTCAGTCCCTCTTCTATACGCCAGCTGGCAGCCTTTTATGTCTTGGTTTCTGCTGCAGGGGGGAGACCCTCTATAGAACTCGTCCTTTCCCAGTTTCAGCTTAAATCTGCTCCCCCCTTTTTCTATTTGTGCGCGAATCCGCGCGGTCTCGTTCATTTCCTCAGTAGGGGCACTCACAAAGACAAGGAGTGGCACCCTTTTTACTTCTTCGTAGCCCCCACAGAGGGTAGCTGGGACTTTCCTCATCGCCATTGGGTTCACCAAGCGCCTCAGAGACTGCGAGGGATCCAGCCTGAATGTTCCGAGGAGAATGAGGCGGCTCTTAACCTTTTGAACCTTAGGGCCCCTGAAAAGAAATTTAACATGGTCGAGTTGGTAACCTATCCTGGCCTTCTCCATCACTTCAGCCTCTCCTCAAAGTCTCTACCCTTCGATCCTAAGGGTAAGCAGGTTTCCCTCCTGCTTCCTGACCTCCTTTTTAGATTTTCCTTTCTGACTTAATATGTCTTTCTGCAGATATGTCGTTCTCTTGGAGAGATGCGTTTCGTATGCTTCCTGTGAAACAAGAAGGGTTCCCGCTGCGTCTCACCCCTCAGCAGGTCTTGATGGGACTGACCTGCCAGCTTCGGAAGTGAAAGGAAATCCTCCTGTTGGATCTTCTTCTCCTCAGGTGGTGCTATCTGACTCAGAAGGCGATGTGAGCAAGAAGGATGCCTCGCCGGTGCCTCCCAAGAAGAAAAAGAAGAAGACTGCCGTGGCAAAGGGGAAGAGGCCACGTGTGGAGACAACCTCTCCCTCTCCTGACACTTCTGAGTTTGCCCCTTTTGTCCACCAAAGCTCTGAGTGGGGTATCAATCAGCGGGCTGACGGGAAGATGGTGCTGGACATGCCCAACAGTTATGACTCATTGAGTCCTGAGGAGAAGATGAAGTTCATCCAGGCCATCGTGCCTCTCGAACAGCAAAAAGCGCTCCGTCGCCGATCTGACGCTTCTGTCGCTGAGCTCGCTGCCCATCATTGGGCCGAGGTAACTCTCTCCCTTGGCCTCCTTTTGTTAACTATATATTTTTTGTACTTTGTTGATTCGGGCTTGGTTGTCTCAGCTGTCCTCTTTGCTGCCTACTCTCTTGTCTGCGACCTCCCATCGGGGTTTGGCACCCGGTGGTCCCGCCTCTCCTGGGAACAACATGCTTGAAATAATTGAGGAGCGGGACTTAAAGATCGCTCAGTTGGAGGAAGAACTTAAAAAAGAGAAGGATGAGTGTGAGGTTCGTGCAAAGGACTTAGCTTTAGAGAAGTCCCGTCAGTTGGAGGTGGAGAGTGCAGCTGCTCTTGCTGCTAAGGAGGCTGAGCTTACGACCCGTCTGCATAAGCTCATAGATGCACAGCAAGCTCAAATCGAGCTGAGGGCCAAGGAACTGCTGGCTGAGAGAGAGAGGACCCTGAGGGCTGAGTTGGAGCAAGCTTTCACCGCCAAGGTTGGGGATAGTCATTCTGCGGGACAGCTGAAAGGAGTCCAACTCTGCCAGAAGTACCTTATGGGTTCGCCTCTTGGTATGAAGTTCCTTGCTCAGCTGAGCCAGAGTTGGCATGAGGGCTATCTGTGTGACACCCTCTCTCTGGTGGACTTCGCACCTTTCATGCAGCACTACTTCTTGGGAGGTTTTGCTGCCGGACGCGAGCCCACCTCTACTCTGGACGCAGCGATGGAAGCTATGAGTGCCCCTCCAACTTTTAAGGGAAATCCGGAAGCGCCACCTAATCCGGGCTTCTGGTCTGCCGGGGTGCCTCACTGCTCCCCCACTTTGCTGGAGGTCTCGCCTGAGGTCCTTCTGGGTCAGCTCTCCGAATTAGAGCAGCTTGAGTCATCTGCTACTTCAGAGGTCCCCGACTCCACGGCCGGTTCTGGTGCCCCACCTTCTTAGCTTACTACTCTGTTTCCTGTTTTTCGAACAATCAATGTTGTTTTTTCCTTTTTCGGGCCTCTTTTGTTATTTTCCTGTTTTGAACGCTTGTTGCTGTTCCTTTTTCCGTATGCGTAGTGTTGTGGCGTATTTTCCTTCCTTTCTCGCTTGCCTCCCAACTTAATCGCATCCAGATTTAAATACTTTGGGCCATTTACGCTGAGGTTCTGCATTACTACCACTCTCTACTCCCCCTACTTCGAATAGTGCTGAAGTCTGTCAGCGTATTCGAAGTACACCAAGAGCGTTCCTTTCGACTAACCAGCCTTATTCTTCCCCATTATTATTCCATCAGGCTGTGCTCGTCTCGAAATTCCTCCTCAGGGAAATATTAACCAACAGAAACGCGTACCTGGGGATTTAATGGTACCTCAAACGCTGGCCTTGTTCGACTTTTTTGCCAAGTTCGTTAGGTATTGGTGAACCCGTATAGAAGTCACCTGCATAGCTGCATCTAGTGCTCATGAGTATGCATCTTTACGGCCGCGTCTGGGCTAGCCCCATCTGGGTTAAAGGTGCGCAATCTGCGCGGCCACATCTGGGCTACAGGTGCGCAATCTGCGCGGCCACTTCTGGGCTAGCCACATCTGGGCTACAGGTGCGCAATCTGCGCGGCCACTTCTGGGCCAGCCACGTCTGGGCTACAGGTGCGCAATCTGCGCGGCCACTTCTGGGCCAGCCACGTCTGGGCTACAGGTGCGCATTCTGCGCGGCCACGTCTGGGCCAGCCACATCTGGGCTATAGGTGCGCCATCTGCGCGGCCACGTCTGGGCCCGCCACATCCGGGCTATAGGTGCGCGATCTGCGCGGCCACTTCTGGGCCAGCCACATCTGGGCTATAGGTGCGCGATCTGCGCGGCCACTTCTGGGCCAGCCACGTCTGGGCTATAGGTGCGCATTCTGCGCGGCCACGTCTAGGCCAGCCACATCTGGGCTATAGGTGCGCCATCTGCGCGGCCACGTCTGGGCCCGCCACATCTGGGCTATAGGTGCGCAATCCGCGCGGCCACTTCTGGGCCAGCCACATCTGGGCTATAGGTGCGCCATCTGCGCGGCCACGTCTGGGCCATTAGGGAATCCAGGGCAGTCCGTAGACAGGATTCGTGGTTATCAATTTTGGGAGAGGGGCCATCAAGACACGAGTTTCTGAAAAACCATTTCATTCAATGGATGGTGCCTCGTTAAAACCTTGCCAAGTAAAACCCCCTTGGGATAAAACCTTGGCGAAGGAAAAAGAGTACACCTTCCTGTTTGATTTATATACAACCTTCCAACCCCTTACTAAGCGTAATACCTCTTGAGTTTTGAGATGTTCCATGGGCGGGGTATTCTGCGCCCATCCTCATCCTCCAATTCGTATGCGCCGCCTCCCAAAACGCGGGCCACTTTATAAGGACCCTCCCATGTCGAGTCTATCTTCTTCAGCGGCTTAAGTACATCGGCTCTCCTCAAGATTAAGTCTCCCACTTGGAATTGTCGAGGCCTTACTCTCCGGTCGTAAGCCGCTTTTACTCGACTCTTGTATTTTTCCATCCTTACCAAGGCTAGCTCCCTGATTTCCCCTATTAAGTCCAGATCTTCTCTTCGGAGCCGTGCGTTCTGCTCCTCTTCATAGTGGATGACCCTATGCGTCTCCATCCCTATCTCCACGGGTATCAGGGCGGCGGATCCATAGACTAACTGGAAAGGTGTTTCGTCCGTAGCTTCTCGCGGAGTGACGCGATATGCCCATAACACGGGGTCAAGGGATTCTAACCATTTACCACCCTCCTGGTCCAATCTGGCCTTGATCCCGTGGAGGATGGTGCGATTGGTGACCTCCACTTGTCCATTAGCTTGAGGGTGTCCTACTGAGACGAACCTCTGCTGTATCTTCATCCCCGTGCAGAACTCACGGACTCGGGCTCCACAGAACTGCGTGCCATTATCGGAGATCAGGATTCGAGGGGCTCCAAACCTACAACAAATGTTATGCCACAAGAAATCTATCACGTTAGTTTCATCGATCTTGGCCACTGCCTTGGCTTCTACCCATTTGCTGAAATAGTCGACGGCGACTATGATGAACTTTTTCTGAGCCTTGGCGACCGGCATAGGCCCGACTATGTCTATTCCCCATTTGTCAAATGGACAAGGGGAATGCATCAACCCCAGTTCTTCCGCGGGTACGTGGATCCTCGGGCCGTGTTTCTGGCAGCTTTCGCATCGTCTGACCAGCTCCTTAGCATCCCTCAATAGGGTCGGCCAGAAGTACCCGGCCCGGACCACTCTTCGAGCTACCGCCTTGTACCCGGCATGGTCGCCAGCACACCCTTCATGCACCTCTTCCAACACCGACATCCCTTCCTTTTTGGACAGGCATCGAGCGTAGGGATGTACAAAAGTCCTTTTGTATAACTCCCCTCCGATGAGGCAGAACTTTTGCCGAAACTTACCTGCGTCCTTGTGTGTAGGATCACGCAAGGCTTCCAGGATAGGAGCCCTCCAATCTTCTTCCTCTCCTATACATCCCACCTGCTCCATCCGGTTCTCTCGGCTAGCTGTCAGCATCGTCACCTTTCGGGTCCCCTCAGGGATTGCGGCGCTAGCCAACTTTGCCAAGGAATCCGCCCGTCCGTTCTCCTCTCGGGGGATCTGCCGTATCTCGAAGCTGTCGAAAGAGGCTTTTAGCTTTCCCACTCGCTCAGCGTACCTCACCATTTTCTCATTCTTAGCCTCGTAGTTCCCTTGGACTTGCTGAGTTACCAGCTGGGAATCCGAATATATGACTACTGCGGTAGCTCCCAGATTGTTAAGGATCTCCATCCCTTTCACCAGGGCCTCATACTCAGCCTCATTATTAGACGCTGGAAAGTCAAATGTCACCGCGAATTGTAGTTCGTCCCCTTCGGGCGTAATGATGAGGACTCCTGCCCCGGCCCCAGTTGCTGTGGATGAGCCATCCACATAAGCTTTCCAACTTGGTGACACCTCTCCTCGGGTAGATTCTAACAGAAAGTCCGACAAGGCCTGTCCCTTAATGGCGGGTCGCCTTTCGAACTCAACATCGTATTCGCCCAACTCAACTGCCCACTTGACCATTCTTCCAGAAAGGTCTGGCCTACTCAGGGTTTGTTTCAATAATAAATTGGTACGTACCCGTACTTTATGAGATAGGAAATAGGGGCGCAGCCTCCGAACCGACACCATTACTGCCAAGGCGGCCTTCTCGATCTCGGAGTACCTGCTTTCGGCTCCCTGCATTGTTTTACTCACGAAGTACACCGGCTTCTGGGTGTCACCCTCCTCTTTCAGGAGAACCGAACTCACGGCCTGCTCTCCTGTAGAAAAATACAAGATTAGTTCATCTCCAGGCAAGGGCTTGGTCAATAGCGGCATGTTGTGCAAGTAATTTCTTAGCCCCTCGAATGCCGACTGGCATTCTTCTGTCCATTCGAACAGGCATCCTTTTCGGAGTATTCTGAAGAAGGGTAGGCTTTTATCTGCGGACTTGGCGATGAATCTGCTGAGTGCCGCCAACCTTCCCGTTAAGCGTTGAACCTCCTTGATGTTCCGCGGCGGCTGCATTTCCAGTATGGCCTTCACCTTATTGGGGTTCACCTCGATCCCCCTCTTGGTTACCATATACCCCAGGAACTTCCCCGACTGCACCCCAAAGGTACACTTCGCAGGGTTCAGTTTCATTCCACAGGTCCGGATGGTCTGGAAGGCTTCTTCTAAGTCCGCTACATGATCCTTGGCCCAAGTTGATTTAACTAACATGTCATCCACGTATACCTCCATGTTACGACCCAACTGGCTCTTAAACACCGTATCAACCATCCGTTGGTAGGTAGCTCCTGCGTTCTTGAGTCCAAAGGGCATCCGGACATAACCATACGTGCCACCTGCCGTGACAAAGCAAACTTTATCCACGTCCTCCGGGTTCAGCTTAATCTGGTGATACCCCTGATAAGCGTCCATCATGCTTAACATTTCACATCCAGAGGTGGAATCTACCAGCTGATCTATCCTTGGTAAAGGATAGTGATCCTTAGGACAAGCTTTGTTGAGGTCCCGGAAGTCTACACACATCCTCCAGGACCCATTTCCTTTTTTGACCATGACGACATTGGCCAACCAAGTGGGAAACTGTACCTCTTTGACGTGTCCGGCTTTAAGCAACTTCTCCACTTCCGTCCTGATGTCTTGGTCCCTTTCGGCTCCGAACTGTCGGAGTCTCTGTTTCACCGGGTGGCTACCCGGGATTATGTTCAAGTGGTGCATGGCTATCCTCGGGTCCACCCCGGTCATGTCTGCTGGCGAAAAGGCAAAGAGGTCGGCATTCCTCCTAAGGCATTCGACCAGCTGCGATGCAATCTCCTTATCCATCTTCGTTCCCACCTGAGTGGTGAAACCCTCCCTTCCTGGGTAAAGTTCCACTGTCAGCAGTTCTTCATCAGGTTGGGGCTGCAACCTCGTAGGCTCCCCGTCTTCCTGCTCTAACTTCGTTCGTTTTGCTTGTTTGGCCTCAACTCCATCTTTCTCCTTTCCTCCTGTCACAACCTTAACCTCATTGGCATAACAACGACGAGAGCTAACCTGGTCTCCTGAGACTTCCCCCACCTGGTCTCCTACTGGGAATTTGATCTTCAAGTGGTACGTCGAAGGTACTGCCCTGAATCCATTTATGGCTGGCCGCCCCAATATGATATTATATGAAGAAGTAGCATCGACAACCAGGAAGTTAACCATCCGTACCACCCGCCTAGGGGCTTCTCCTAGTCCCACGGGAAGTGTAACTTGGCCTAACGGCTGTATACCAGCTCCACCGAATCCGTATAAGGAAGTGGCCACCGGTTTCAGCTCCGTTCCCAACTTCATCTGCTTGAAGCAGTCTAAGAATAGGATATCTGCTGAACTACCCCCATCTATGAACACTCGTGACACGTTATATCCTGCCACGTCCGTGGTAATCACGAGAGCGTCGTTATGGGGCCGAACGACATCGACCTCATCCTGTGCTCCAAACTGTATGTTCCCTGTGGTCTCCATCTGACCCACCAAGCTGCCTTCTGTCTGGGCCTTTCCTCTATCTCTCATTCTAGCATACGACTTCCGCGCTCTGTGTGAGTCCCCGCCATCTGGGCCTCCCACTATGATGAGGATATGAGCTCTCGGCTGGCTAGGTCCCGGCCTGTTGGGTTCCATCATAGGTTGTTTTCCCTTGTCGGGTAGCGGACCTTCCCTCTCCCGAGGCTGTGTTGGCGGGACCGGTCCTCTATCTCGATATATAAACTCCTTGAGATGCCCTGCCTTTATCAACCTTTCTATTTCATTCTTCAGATGCGTGCAGTTGTCGGTATGATGCCCATATTCATTATGGTAGCGGCAGAAGGGCCCCGACCTGGGCTTTGGGTGTCCCCGCGGGTTGGCTCGAGGATACCGCATGTCTGGGTGTCTTGATGCCACAGCCAGGACTTCTTCCAGGTTCGCTCGCAGAGGAGTGTATTTCTGATACCTAGGAGGGAATCTGTTCGCACCACCCGCCATAGGCCTTCTGATCGCTGGAGGGTGAGTGACCCGGACATTTGCCCTGCTCCTATTGTGGCTCTGTACTTCTTTCTTAGGCATCACTCTGGACGTTCCTTCTCGGATTTTCGCCAGCCTGCTTTCCTCCAGGTTTATGTACTTATCCGCTCTGCCCAACAGTTCCTCAAACGTTTGTGGGGGCTTTTTAGAGAGCGATGCGAAGAAGTCGCCAACCTGCAAACCATGAACCAAAGCGTTAATTTTAACAGAGGTGGTGGCAGAGGGTACCTCCAAGGCTGCCACATTAAATCTTCTGATGTAAGATCTAAGGCTCTCGTCCGGTCGCTGCTTGATTTGAAACAAAGACATGTCCGACTTAGGTGGCTTCCTAGCGCTAGCAAACTGGTTGATGAACATCTCCTGGAACTCCTCAAACGAGTGGATAACCTCTGGTTCGAGCTGGCTGAACCACTGTTGAGCAGCCCTCACCAGAGTTGTCAGGAAGACTCTGCATTTCACTCCCTCCGAGAAGTTGTGCAGTAGGATGGTATTCTTGAAACGTAGCACGTGTTCCTCCGGGTCAGTGGTACCATCATACTCATATGGCAACTGTTTAAAGTTGAGCGCAACTTCCCCTTCCAACAACCCTTTGGCCAAAGGCGTACCGGCCTGATATAGCCCTCGCAGATGGGGCCTGGTTGTTTTGTTTCGGATCTCATCTAGTACTTTCCTGAGGTCCGACACTTGCCTCCTAAGCTCCTGTCCCTGGGAACTAACGACTCCTTCTCGACCGCGCATGCCATAGCTCCTAACTTCCACTTGGTGTTCCCCAGCCTTCTCCTCTCCTTCCACCATGTGTCCACTGGCCATGGTCATCGGAGGCACGGCGTTCCTTGGGTTCACCGGTCCTTCCTGAACTCCTCTAGAAGGTCCCCCTCGCCCACGCGTTGGGGCCTGTGGCCCCACATCTCTCTCTTCCTGGGTAGCCTCTCTTCTCGGCGAGTCTCTGTCTGGCGGGCGACGCAAGGCTTCTTCCCCAGCCACCATGTTTTCTCCTACGGTTTCTTCCCACTCTGAGACATGGCCCTCTGAGGTTCTGACCTGAACGGAGAAGGGCTGCTTCCGTTTGCCCTTGCTCCTTGCCTTCTTAGCGGCTATGGCCGCGTCCACTGCATTCTTCACCAACAGATCTAGCTGTTCCACCGTCATGGTCACAGGGGTTTGAGGCGGTATGGCTCCAGATGGCCCCGCAAAGGTGGGCAGTGGTGTAACCACTGGGGCCTCGATCGGTGAAGCCAGCGTCGGAGCCGGCGCAGGACTTTCCCCCGATTTCCCCGCAGCTTCCTCAAACCGTCCTTGCAAGTTTTGTGCCAATGACGGCTGTTCCTCCATCGTGGTTAACGTCTATTCGTCTCTAAGATCTGCTACTCCTCTAGCAACGACAACCTTCCACTGTCCCTCTCACGTTTCTTCAGATAACACGATCTCAGCTTGTCTTCCTAGACCTATCTTCAAGCAGACCTAGAAACAGTCTGCCTTCCTTGCCGTTACTACCCAGCGCACTCACGTCTCAAGCCATCTTTCCCACAGACGGCGCCATTTGATGCGGGTATGACCCCGATCAACGATATTTGGTTCGGGAAAGGCGGTGATGGGTAAGACGGACTGGGCCTTGATGTTCTTGGAGTGTTTTAGGGTTTATACTTTAGTGCTATGAAGGAAAGGAATGAGAGAGACAAGGATTTAACGTGGTTCGGACAGGTGTCCTACGTCCACGGGCCGCCGGAAACAGTATCCACTAGTCACAGTCGCGAAATACACACACAGACCTCACTTCGCTCGTTACAGTGCTTTCATGGTGAAAGAATGGATGAAGAAGATGAATAATGTAGAAAATATCTAAGTGTCTTGGTGTTATGTTGATTCTTGCCTTGATCTCGTCTCTCTCTATTCACATATACCCAAATTCCCTTTGTTTGCCTAGCTGGCATACTCCCAGGACCACTTGACAGCGACAGGCAGTACATCCTGGGAGGAGACAGCACCTGCGATCGTACTGTTGTCAGACTGACGCGCGCCTCCTCTGTTTATAATGTCATCCAATCACAAAATGCCACGTGTTCCCTGGTCGGCCCTTATCCAATATTTCCGCTCAAGTTGCTTTGCTGCTGGGACCCACTTCACCTTTTCCGTACAGGGTCACAGGTCCCCACGTGTACTGCCCATCTGGACATATGTCCCAAAAGTCACTATCTTCAGGTGTCCGAGTAAGGAGGAATGCTAGGCTAAAGTTCACCCCTATCATATATATATAATGTATATTGTATCTTTCTCCCATCCTTAGTATCATCCGCCGTTTCAACGATGTCAAAAGCTTCAAGGAAAATGCAGCACCAAACTATACGAAATTCCCGTCCTATCCAATTATCTGTCCGTACCATTCATTTGCATGGCCTTATCCCCAGTTAGATTTAGTAGAAAATAAAAATAAATAAATCCTTCAACGAAGATTGAAAACTTTACACTAAAATGATACTCCAAAATTAAATCAACCAAGTAGAAAAGAAAGAGATGGACTGTGGTGTATCATGTATGTAACCGTCGCCAAGATCGAAGCTGAAAGAATTGAAATACAAAATAAAACTTGTAAATGAAAACGGCAATAATTTATCCAAAGCCCCCCAACAGTAAGTAGTTAATTAGTTATTATGACTCAATCGCCGGTGAATAATCGAAAGGGTTGAGTGCGTAGTCAGTCACTGCTACTCTTTCTCTTCTCCTTAAAAGTAATCAAAATTGGCAGCCACAGCAAACGAAGAACGCACACAGCGTAGAAACCAAGACGATCGCCTCAAAGACGGAGATGATCTTGAAGAGAACCCCGTCGACAAGCCAAAGGTGCAGATTGAACCGCCGCTTCCACCGCAGTAATCCCGTCGAGGACTTCAAGTACTTCCACCGCCATGATACGCCGGCGGTCTCGCCGACGTCTCTTCCGCCTCCGGCGGCGGATGTGGTTTTCCTGGTGAGCCTCTTGAAGAAGAAGGAGAAGGACGATGATGGATTCTTCTCCATTGATGGGGATTTGCGTTGGTTTGCGGACTTTTTGCTGCTATGTTTTGTGTTTGGGTTTTCCTGTGCTGAGTGACGGATATTAAAGAGGTAGTGAAGAAGGGTAGTTATGGTATTGAACGTGGTGGTTTTTGTTTGGCATTTTCTGTCATTGTCAGGGTCTGAACTTAGGTTTCAGGCCCTGCATAATTAGTTTTGACCCGTAACATTGTTCTGTAGCTTAATTGTTCTGCAGTAACATTCATTGTTCATCAGTAACACTTCGTTTGTTCTGCAATAACACTTCGTTCCTAAGTAACACTTCATTGTTCTGAAACTTCATTGTTCCTCAGTGACACTATTGCTCTGAAGTAACGCTTATGTAAAGGTCGAAAATTTGCGAAAATTAGGTCCTTTAAACTAATATGTTGGGCCTGAACCTATTAAAACATGGGTGCGTTATATTTTTGTTTCCATTATGGTGGGTCCCGCGATTCCGCGTAATCGTGGGGGAGGAGAGGGGTAAAAACACAGTTTTTTCGCAAACTACGAAAATAGGAATGAACAACGTTTCTTCTACTTCCAGCCTAGCAGTTGTGCGTTATTATTGGGCGAATTAATAGAACATTATCGTCAATTCTAAACACTTTTTAATAGAAATAAAAATCTTAAATAAATTCTTACTAATGGTATTTTTAGCACATGCAATGTATATGCAAATATATTTTATATTTTAAATATGGGGATTTTAGAGAAAAGTAAATGATCATAATTTAGCCTTAGGATTCAATCCCTTGATGTTTCCATTTATGAAAAGGTAACGACATTAGGCTAAGAATTTGTTTTACCTCCCCATGAACCAAATTACTATATTATCCTTGGCTTTACAAAATAAAAAGTATAAAAGAAAAAGAATTAATTACATTCACGACGCAGACCAGCCAAACACCCTTAAAACTGAAAACAATCGGGGTAATGTTGTTAAAATTAATCACGTCGATTCGTCTTTGCTCGGTTCTCAGTTGCCACCTCTAACCAGGAACAATATCCCCCCTCCTTTTATTCCTAACCGTTGTTTTTTTGTTACGTCTTACGGGTCATGGGTTTGTTGTGATTGAGATGAAAAAGGACTTCTACAAATTGATTGAATCGTGGGTTTGTGATGGAACTGTGAACGTTCTCAGATTCAACAATTAATTTCCCGGACAAATTAGTGTACAGATGTGTTTACAAACCTTGTTTCAATTGAACAATATTTTCTGTTATTTTTTTCAACCACTCTTTATCCTCAGTGGAGAAATTCATGTCGACAGTGTCGCCAACTCATCTGTTGATGGTGCTGAAGAGGTTATTAGTGAATAACTGGTTTGTTTCCAAGTTATGGAGAATATACGAAGTAGGAACAGTGTTAAGGCTCTCGAAGTGACTTAGACTGCCTATTAGTGAATAACTGGTTTGTTTCATTATTATATGTGTACTATGACAAAAATACCCGAATTCGAACACAAAATACTTAAATTTCGAATTCAAATACTTGATTTTTCATATAAAATACTGACTCTCAAACAAACTACTTTTGAAAGGGGGCGAGATGCACTCCACAAAAATTGTTGTTTTAACGAATCATATCAAGTGTTAATGCATGAATCACCAACAACATGAAAAAATTAGTTTTTTTTCTACTTGCCCTACATAATCTGTCGAATACCTAAATTCGAACAAAAAATACTTAACTTTCAACTGCAAATACCTGATTTATCATATAAAATACCAATTCTCATACAAAAAGTACTTTTGAAAGGGGGCGAGATACATTTCACAAAAATTGTTGTTTTAATGAACCATATCAAGTATTAATGACATAAATCACCAAAACATGAAAAAACTAGTTGTTTTCTACTTGCCCTACATAATCTGTCGAATTACCAAAAATACTTTTGAAAGGGGCGGGAACTCTATCAACGGCCACCTCGTTCAATTGAGCTTCGAAGTCCTCAAAGTTGGGGTTAGCATATATCAATCAAATATCCGAATTTTTCAACGACTTAACATCAAGTTGGGGTTATTGACCTGCGTAACTCCCCCAAACACAAGTAGCGCTAACCTTAGCTAGACCAAAACTCGAAATTCCCCTTCAATCTGCCCTATTTCAAACTAATTTGGCTGGGGCGGGGAATAATGAATGATCTGCGTATTTTTGTTGGATTACAAGTTGTGGTGTTGATGAGGATCAATGTTCTTATTATGTAGAATGCTTGATAAACCAAACATTTTAGTCTTAGATGTTCTCCCCCAGTTCGCAAGTATTGTTTACACGAATATCAGTATTTACTTCGTGAAATTAAGTACTTTCGTCCTTGATTTAGGTATTTTACTATTGAATTCAAGTACTCCACCGTAAACGAAAGTGAAGTGGCTAGAAAACTAATTTTGTGGTGTTGATGAGGATAAATGTTCTTATTATGTAGAATGCTTGATAAAACCAACCACCCAATTCGCAGGTATTTTCTACACGAATATGAGTATTTACTTCCCGAAATTATGTACTTTAGACCTTGATTTAGGTATTTTATTATTGAATTCAAGTACTCGACCATAAACGAAAGTGAAGTGGCTAGAAAACTAATTTTGTGGTGTTGATGAGGATCAATGTTCTTATTATGTAGAATGCTTGACAAAACCAACCATTTTAGTCTTAGATGTTCCCCCAATATGCAGGTATTTTCTACATGAATATGAGTATTTATTTCCTGAAAATAAGTACTTTAGACCTTGATTTAGATATTTTATTATTGATTTCAAGTACTCAATTGTAAATGAAAGTGAAGTGTCTAGAAAACTAATTTTGTGGTGTTGATGAGGATCAATGTTCTTATTATATAGAATGCTTGAAAAAACCAACCATTTTAGTCTTAGATGTTCTCCCCCAATTCGCAGGTATTTTCTACATGAATATGAGTATTTATTTCCTGAATTTAAGTGCTTTAGACCTTGATTTATGTATTTTATTATTGAATTCAAGTACTCGACCGTAAACGAAAGTGAAGTGGCTAGAAAACTAATTTTGTGGTGTCGATGAGGATCAATGTTCTTATTATGTAGAATGCTTGATAAAACCAACCATTTTAGTCTTATATGTTCTCCCCCAATTCGCAAGTATTTTATACACGAATATCAGTATTTATTTCTTGAAACTAAGTACTTTCGTCCTTGATTTATGTATTTTATTATTGAATTCAAGTACTCGACCGTAAACAAAAGTGATGTCTAGAAAACTAATTTTATGGTGTTGATGAGGATCAATGTTCTTATTATGTAGAATGCTTGATAAAACCAACCATTTTAGTCTTAGATGTTCTCCCCAATTCGCGGGTATTTTCTATATGAATATGAGTATTTATTTCCTGAATTAAGTAGTTTAGACCTTGGTTTAGGTATTTTATTATTGAATTCAAGTATTCGACCGTAAACAAAAGTGAAGTGGCTAGAAAATTAATTTTGTGGTGTTGATGAGGATCAATGTTCTTATTATGTAGAAGCTTGATAAAACCAACCATTTTGGTCTTAGATGTTCTCCCCCAATTCACAAGTATTATACACGAATATCAGCATTTATTTCGTGAAATTAAGTACTTTCGTCCCTGATTTAGGTATTTTAATTAGTTCAAGTACTCGACCGTAAACGAAAGTGAAGTGGCTAGAAAACTAATTTTGTGGTGTTGATGAGGATCAATTTTCTCTTTTTGGTTTGGGTTGATCAATGATTGATGAAAAGCTACAATTTTATACTTAGATGACTCATCACATTTTTTAGCATTTTATGTATCAATATAGGCATTTTTGTCCTAACATTGAGTAATTTCGTGCTGATTTAGGTATTTTACAGTTGAATTCAAGTACTTGATTTAGTTGAAGGTAAAAAAATTTCGTGGCAAAAGTACCTATATTTTGAGTTATCTAAGTTAGGGCGATAAATCTAAGCCTAAAAATTGTTAATTTTTATCCTCAATATGGAATAGCTATCGTTTTATCCTCACGAAGGAAAGCTATCATTTTATCCTCACGTTACTTGCATGAATTTACATGTATTTTGTACATAAATTTCATTATTTTTGGCAAAAAAATAAAGTATTTTTATATTAGTAAGGTACTTTGACCTTAAATTCAAGTACTCCTTACAATGCAATAATTCAAATTAAACTATGTGAACTACTTAGAATTTGACATTCAAATACTTTAATTGATATAAAACTGCTTAGTTTTGGCTTAAAATACCGAAATTTATGTAAAAATACATGTAAATTGGATCGAGACATGTTCACTACAATAATGATAGTTTTTCATAAAATATCAAAGCTCTAAACAAAACTAAGATCACGATCTAAAAACCTCTGTACAATCCCGTGAAGTGAATCAAAATTGTATCATATCATCTAAACTAACAAAACAAATCACACACAGCATGTTTTAGACAAATACACAAATCTGAACATCATCGTACACATTTACTTGAAACGTCTCTTGTTAAAATTCTTCTAACATCTGCATCGTTCTTTAAAGAACCGGTTACGAAGTTGTCGAGGACATCTTCCATAATCTGTCAGCTATTTTTCATTCGAATTACTTTGATCTTTCAGGCTCGGCAAGAACAATGACATGAATTAAAATCAGCTGCAAAACTTTATCTCGTCAATGACCACAAACCGAGCTTCACAGAGACTTGTGCACCTTCAAGCTTCGCGATTTACCATACTCACATGACATCTTTTAATCATCAGAAAACCACAACTCATTTTCCGATCCACATAAATACAACTCCGATTGACATTTATCTAATGACAAATGAACAAAAATAGGGAAAATTATATTTAACCTTACCGCAGCTCCGGCAATTCGGTGGTTGGAGACTTGGAGGCAGCTTTCGGTGTTCAGATAGACGATTGAGAAGCGCACAGAAGCGAACTATTAGTTCATCTTCATGGAGAATGGTTTTTTTAGTCATCACATCATATGAACAATGTTTGTGCCCACATGGTACTGTATAGATTGGCGAAAATGAATGTAAACTTTTCAGCCCAAGCAAAGAGTTTTTACAAAGAGATTAAAGCAAGAGTAAATTACCCCTTTTCTAGATGCCACGCAGAGCAAAAGCATCGAGCAACTCTCTCTTCCATTGCAATAAAAAAATACCCAATATTACTCACGTAAGATAGCCAAAACTTCAGACATTCAATCACCAAAATCTTTTCCGCGAGATTTTAAAAAATGTCCAGCTTGTGATCAGCGTATTCATCGATTATTTTCCGTCGGAGGGCACGAGGCGAGGGATCCCATCGACGATCGGATACAAAACCCTAATCGAACCGATCAGCAAATTGGTTTTCCCACAGTAGCGCAACGGCTCCTTCGATAGCGGGCGTACGAGCACCCCAGCTAGAAAGCTTTTTATCCCCACACCGACGAATTTTAGCAGTGTGCGCTGCGTCTGACCATTGTCTTCTTCCATAGTTTTTCTTCAATGTGGTTTCCTCTGCAACGTCGTACTAGAATCACTTATTTTTATGTCCTTTTATTTAGAAAAGAAAATGGGTAGTATGGTAATTGCAGATGAGGGAGTTAAAATAAATTTTTTGCCTAATGTCGGTATCTAATCAAAAAACAAAAGGGTTAATTGAAGTCCAGACCCTACTAGTATATTTAACTTTGTGTTCAGACCCCATTAGAATTTAGTTTAGTATAAAAGGACATAGTTTTCAAAAAATTCAGTGAAAACTACCTAAATGCTGCGAAAAGACATAATTATCCCTGGCATATGCGAAATTTACCACAGGATACCTAATGATCCAGTTATAGTTGTCGCAATAATTATAACAGTTTTGGGCTGAAAAAAAACACTTCCATTCATTTGGATAACAAATTGTCTGTATTGAGTACAATATCGCATATATTTAGTAACAACTTTATAAAATATAATGCCAATATTAAGACAACGAATAAATAGGAGGAAATACCTAAATGATGCGATAAGACATATTTAACCCTAACATATGCCAAATCTACGAAAAATACCTGAATGATGCGATAACAAGTTTCGAAATAATAATAACAGTTTCACGCTGAAAAAAATACTTCCTTTCATCTGAATAACAAATAGTCTTTTATTGAGTACTACACGCTGTAGATGAGAATACTAATACTAATACAACGAATGACAAATTTGCCAGTTTTACAACGAAAAATTCAGAGAAAAATACCCAAATCCTGTAATAAGACATATTTGCCCTTCACTGTTGCAAAAATTTACAAGTATATGCCATCATCTCTCCCAAACAAGCGACGTCGATCGAAACGAGATTTCACACTCAGACCCGAACATATCTCCACAATTGTGATAATATAAGTTGAAATATCGTGATCATAAGTGTTGACAAGTTTCGTATATTAGTGACGTTAATTGTGAGAAAATAAATATTGCCCGTATAGCAGAAAATACCACGTTTCTTTTAGTAAAATAACAATTCATGTCGCAGAAGTAACACATCATTCAAAAACAATACCGCTTCCTGCAATAACACATTCCTTACACTCAAGCGGTCAAAAGAAAAAATTCACGTTCACATCTGACCCAATCTCGACGTTACTAACAGCACAAAGTTATATCGGCTTCAATTTTTCATAGGTCATCATAATCAAAGAGAATTTTCGAAGTTCATAAAGCACATGCTTCAAAAACAATTCGGAAATTTTGTTTAATACGATGAAATCTTTTAATGAGCGAATAATGTAAATTCGACAAAAGTTCATCATGGGCAGTTATCGACGATAATTATTGATGTTAATCATGGAATAACGAAGAATTTTGATGAGATTTAAGCGGTAAACGTTTGTTAATTAAAATGGTTACAGGATAACACTTCATGCTTTCTGGGTAACAGTTAATGGAACAACAATACCATATGTCTTGAAGTTTATAACAAATGTTTCCGCAAAACGATGAATAGTTTTGCGGAAATCTCATGTAAATAACACATGTAAAACCCAAGTAAATGCAAAGATGAATAGATCGTAAAATGTTGGAAATCGCTCGACTCTCCGACGTAAATGACACAATATGGTTAAAATCGATGTCAATCTCCCATGTAACCAACGAAAAAACTGAAATATATCATGGAATAATGTGACTAATACAATTCAAAAATTTCGTTGGTGAAGTCTCGACTTTAATGAACAAGATAGATCCGAGTAAGTTTGATCATGAGTCTTTTTAATCGAATGAGATTATTAATGTTGATAATGAAATAACGAAGACTTTTGATGGGAGCTAATATTAGAACGTTTGTCAATTAAAAAGCTAGTTGGTAACACTTCATTTATTCTGAGTAACAATTTTCGCATTCTAGGTAACACATCATTAAGAACATTCTAGAAGGTTCATGATTGTCAGACATATTAACAGTACAATAACTTAATTACCACATTGCCTGCAAATAATACCACATGTCTAATAAAAATAACAATATAAACAAATTTTATAATACATTTCTACAAATACAACAATATAGCTAAACAATACCACATTATTATTTCGATTAATTCGTTCATAAATTCATATCGTCCGGATGTATAAGATTGACATTCATGGATATTGATAACATGATGAAGCTAAATCACAAAATTCCTTTAAAACGACACATTTTGCGAATGTTGATATCAATATGTGAAAGTTGAGATAAAAAATCATGTAAACATATAGCTATTCCTTCACAAGATATACTAGTATCTCTTTTAATGAGACATAACGTTATGAATTCCATCACAAACATATTCAAAATTCAAAATTAAACCACAAATATCATTTTATATGTCGTAAACATGTATTTGATACATACTTGAAGGTATTTCTTAAGCAATATTAACAGGATAGTTCGTTAACGTCACCAGTACCAGATTGCCCGCACATAATACTACATGTTTGCTATAAAATAACAAGACGAACCTAGCAAATAAAATGTTTACAGATAATGATACCACGTAATAGGTTCCCAGTACCATATTTCTAGTTCGATTAATTTTGTTTATAAATGCACATTGTTCGCGATTTACAAGGTTAACATCTTGTAAATGTATGATTTGATCCATTGTTCAATTGAGGTGGATGATAGTGAATGTTCGAGGTCAATAGTTATTCAAAACATAGACTATTTCTTTGTTCATTGAAACATCACATATAAATTTCAGCACTAATGCCATCAAAATTCAAAATTAAACCACAAAAATTATTTAATAGTCGTAAATCCTGAAAACTTAAGCCTTAATCTCCATAACACATAACCTTAAATCTTGGTGCGATAATTACAACAATTTGTAACACATAAACAACTCTGAGTAACATATTTAACAAATGGATAACAGTTAAATAGTTATTAGTAACACATTTGCACTGATTTAGCAATCCGCACAAAATCCCAATCGTGGCATAAATCCCGCCCAATTAACCCAATCAAAATCCACAAATCCCGCCCAAAATCCCAACCGTGGCATAAATCCCGCCCAATTAACCCAATCAATCCACAAAATCTCGCCCAAAATTTAGCAAGTATAGTAAATCCATCCAAAACCAATATCCCGCCCAAAATTTATCGAAACAGTTCTGCTAAAAAATATTATATCAATAGTTATGAAAACAGTAGAATGACATAATATACCATTTCAGATATACAAAGTAACGCTTCAATTTCAGGTAGTAACAGTTCAATGCCAAAAATTAACGAAACGTGTCTGTTAAAAAAATATCACATCAATACTTATTAAAAACAAAATACGTCATAATATACCATTTAGACAATCCAGGTAACGCTTCTATTTCATGTAGTAACAGTTCGATGCAAAAAATTATCGAAACAGGTCTGTTGAACAAAATCTTCCATCAATACTTATGAAAAAGAAAATTAGGTATCAATTAATCGACGAAGAACGCTTATGAGTTACCCCTTTTGTCATGACCCACTTTGTTCTTAGTACCATATGTTGGACAAAAATACCACATCTATACTTATTATAAACAAAACAAAGTCAGAAGATACCACTTTGTCGGACAAAAAATATCGTTGATGAGTAATGGAGTAACGTATCTTGATATTGTTATAACGTTAAGAGGTAACCTGGTAACAATAATCCATGAAATAGTAACACGTATTTCAGATGCATCGATGCCCGCCATACGGCCTGCTTTACGCAATGTACGTTTTAGAAGTGATGAGGTGACGATTGTTTCAAAATTCAGAGCCTATGAAACGCCCAAACTATGGGTACCTCGAATACACACAGATTAGCTACAATTGCTGCGAAAATCTAGTTCGATTTGGCCAGATTTTTCTCGAATTTGAACCCATATAAAAATTCATTACAATTCTTACATCGTACTTTGTTAATACTAGAATAAATCCCACGTGACACGCTGAAATTGATTGGTTGATGGGGCAGTCGATTGTGCTCGATTCATCGTGAAAATAGGTTTCGATTATCCGAAGAATAAATACAAATATGTTAAAAATATTTTACTATCGATAAGTAACATATTATCAGTTTAAAGTAACACTTATGGTTTTTATGATAACACGTCGTCGTATCTCTGTAACATAAACCTGGCATCGAATACCCTCTCAGATAACACTTTATGAAGGGTATTTTAGTCAAAACATTGTTTGGGTCTTTAGCTTTGAACTTTTTAAAAATATGGTCCTTATAACTAAATAATATTCTGACAGGGTCTGAGGACTAAGTTTAAACTTTTGAGGGGCCTGAACACAAATTGTCCCAAAACAAAATTGGCCTAACTTTAATCTTCAAATAGGTATTTAAGTCTAAAAACCCTTTAAATATTTTATATTATTAATTAAGTTATTTGAAAAATAAAATTTTAAAAGTAAGGATAAAATTGTACTAAACTAAAATATTACCATAAAATGATAAAAATACTTAACAGATCAATGCCATTTTTTTAGATCCCTCGGCTCTTTATGCATAAACATTTTATTGTAGTTGTTTTAGTTAGTAAATGTATTCTATTTATTAATTCATCTTAATGGAAAAATACTAACTATGCATAATTGACATGCGAATTGACACTTTAGGATAACCTCACCAATTATATGTAGTTTAAATTAAAATATAGAAAATCAAGCTTTTATGTTTTAAAAAGTTGAATAAGCAAAGATTCAAATTATGTACTAACAAAAACTATCAAAACATTAGCTTTTTGTGATTTTATATAGATGTTATTGAAGCTTTTATTAAGGGAGTTACTATTTACCGCCCCCTTTTTACTTGTTACCGCCCCCTAAAGGGCTGCAAAAAGACGTTTTTGCCCCTTTTATTTAAATTAATTTAAAAATGTAAAATATAATAAAAAGTAACAATTTTGATTATAAGTACTTTACTACGCAACACTTTTCAAATCACACATCCAAAGAGAATTTGGCAAATCGCAATGGATGGACGACAAGGAAAGGGAAAGGGAAAGGGGGTGCTGTCACTATTGGTAAGAAAATTGTCGTAAAATTCATTCGTACGTAGATAGATTGTCGAAAACGGGTCGAATTTAGCTGAAAAAACGGTCGATCGGACGGAAAGTAGGGTGAAAAACGGCACGGCCGAATCGAAATTTCGGCCGGCCAACTCATGACCGAAACACGATTTCGGTCATGGCTTGGCCGACCGAAATCGGTCGCCGGTCGCCGCAGATCCGACCGAAATCGTGTTTCGGTCGGACTGCTCACAACCGAAAGTCGATTTCGATCGGATCTGCGGCGACCGAAATCCGATTTCGGGCTGCCGTAGTCTGACCGAAATCGAATTTCGGTAGGAACATGGCCCGGCCGAAAATAGGTTTCGGTCGATTTTTTTTAATAAATATCTACTTGCAGGCTAAGGGTGGGAAGTCCCTACTCGGAGGGAGCAGCAGATCACCCCCGTTGGACGGATCTGGAGAGCGTCATACGAAGGCGCGCGGCGTTGATGCATCCGTTCGTAGGGAACGGGAGGAGGAGAGGCGGCAGCGAGCGGGTGACTCTCATTCCGTATATGCGGATCATGATCCGCATGCGGATGAGGAGGCGCATGCGGATGAGGAGGTGCCCTACGATGCGGCATCGTTTGAGTCATCCGACGACCATGCGATACCGGTCTCCTCAGGTACATCCCTTCTTGATTATAAACTGACTTGCGATGTCGTGTCTTAACTTTCGTACCAAAAATTAAATTTATTTATGTGGTATTCGTAAAAAATAAAATAGGGAGCAAGCGCTCCAGGGTCGTAGATGACGATTCCTGGAGGGTGCAGGGGCCACAGCCAGGTGGTCCACAGGCGAGGTGATCCCTAGTTACTTGGGGCACATCGCGCCCCGCATCTGGATGGGTGAGGAGGAGAGGCCCCAGCTGAAGTGCGAGGGGTGGGCGTTAGTGCTTCGGCAGCTTAAGCAGTGGTACTGCCAATTCCCGCCGGAGACACAGAGCGAGATCGATGGCACAGGCCTTTTACACCTCACAGATGCCATGCTGGTACACTTGGACCAGCCTCTTCTGTGTGCTTTTGTGGAGCGCTGGCACCCCGACACGAACACCTTCCACATGCCGTGGGGGGAGATGACGATCATGCTCCACGACGTCGAGCAGATCCTCCGTATTCCGATCGACGGGACGATGGTTTCGGGCACCTCGGACGCCGGCGACTAGCAGATCGCGGCGAGGGAGATTATGGGCGTCTCCGCAGACGCGCTGAGGGGTTTTTGGAGAGGAGGTGCGATTGTGTCGAAAGACGTGATGCAGAGGATGCGGGAGGGTCGGCCGGCGGGGTTCCAGGCCATCGCTTGGCTGTGGATTCTATTGGGGTCGACCCTGTTCGTCGACAAGAGCGGGAATCGGGTCAAGCCCGACATCATGAACGAGTTCTATCGCTCCCTGCCATCTGCCAGTCATTACTCGTGGGGTTCGGCCGCTCTTGCTTACCTCTATCGCCAGCTTGGCCTCGCAAGCCGAGCGGATGCAAGGGGTTTAGCTGGGTGCCTATCGTTACTACAGGCGTGGATCTACGAGTACTTCCCATGCTTCCGTCCACACCGTCTACCCCATCAGGTGGAGCCTGGCCATGCACGATCACGCATGTGGTCCGTATCTCAGTACGAGCGGACGGGCCACCGTTAATTGAGATCTGCCGTCAGCTAGACATGATGACAGCGAGCGAGGTATATTAACAATTTATATTCTATATTCACGATAATTATATAATAATAACGAACTGTTATCAGGTTGCTTGGTTGTCGTACGGTCCCGATCCAGCGGCGCAGCACCTGAGGACTCTTTTCGTGAGCTGGGTTAGATATCGCGACATCGTGGAGCCCTACGTACCCTCGAGAGTGTTGCGCCAGCTGGGTTACGTGCAGCACATCCCGCCGCCGATGACACCGCCACAGAAGGCGGTCATGCCAGCAGACTCGTCGAGGTATAAGGTGCACCATTCTGGCGATGCAGCAGAATTTGCTTGGCGGCAGTTCCCTTACACGTACATCCTCAACCTGTCATACATCAGCCGGGCGGCCTCAGAGTACCTTGGTGAGACCGTTGAAGGGTACATGGACTGGTACGAGCGGCATTCTCATCCTCGTCTGTTTTCGTCGGAGCCGGGATCCTCTTCGGGCGGCATACCCCTGCGCAGCCACACCGACTACGTACGTAATTTAATGTGATTTGGATTTTAAATATTTGTATGTTTAATCAATTTTTATATGTATCAATTATGTGTACAGTGGTACAGCTCGATGTCTGCCTTGAGCACCGAGATGCTAGCTACGCTGCAGCTCCACGACCAGGAGCAGACGGAGCGCTACAGAGATAGGCTGGACGACATGAACGATCGCTGGCGCAATGCCCCGTGATGTGGTTGTATTTTATTTGTCCTTCTTTTGTGTATCGGACTCGTACTTTTTTTATTTATATTATTTCTAACTATCGAACGCGTACTTTTTTTATTGAATAATAATAAACATAAAAAAATAATAATATTAACAAATAACATTAATACCAAAAATAATAATACAATTAATATTGAATAATAATAATAAAACATAAAAATAATAATAATAACAAATAAAACTAATACCAAAAATAATAATACAATTAATATTAACAAATAATAATAAAACATAAAAAAATAATAATATTAACAAATAATATTAACAAATAATAATAACAACAAAAAATAATAATAATACAAAATAATAATAAAACAAATAATAATAATAAAAAATAATATTAATAATACAAAATTATATTAACAAAAAAATAATAATATTAACAAATAATAATAATAGTACAAAATAATAACATCAAAAATAATAATATTAACATAATAATAACAAATAATAATAATACAAAATAATATTAATAAAAAAATAATAACATTAATAATACAAAATAATATTAATAATACAAAATAATATAAATAAAAATAATATATCAACAAATAATAATAATAATAATACAAAATAATAACATAAAAATAATAATATTAACAAATAATATTAATAATACAAAATAATATTAATAAAAAATTAGTAATATTAACAAAAATAATAATATTATCAAATAATATTAATAATACAAAATAATTTAATAAAAAAATAATAATATCAATAATAATAATAATACAAAATAATAACATAAAAAATAATAATATTAACATAATAATAATAACAAATAATAATAATACAAAATAATATTAATAATACAAAATAATATTAATAAAAAATAATAATATTAATAATACAAAATAATATTAATAATACAAAATAATATGAATAAAAAAATAATATTAACAAATAATAATAATAATACAAAATAATAACATAAAAAAATAATAATATTAACAAATAATATTAATAATACAAAATAATATTAATAAAAAATAATAATATTAACAAAAATAATAATATTATCAAATAATATTAGTAATACAAAATAATATTAATAAAAAAATAATAATATTAACAAATAATAATAATAATACAAAATAATAACATAAAAATTAATAATATTAACAAAATAATAATAATACAAAATAGTAACATAAAAATAATAATATTAACAAAATATTAATAATAATATAATGTAATATTAATATTACAAAATAATAACAACAAAAAAATAATAATAATAACAAATAATATTAATAATACAAACGGAATTACAATAGACCATTCTGACGCATGAGGTGCAACCAGTGTTCGAATCTGTCCTGATATCTAAGTTCCCACCCAGCAAGTCGACGATCACGATACGTATTCCAATACGGATGCAAGACGGGCATAGGAAAGTCTGGACATAAATTCAGTCTAATATAATGCTGGTACTCGTCTCCAAGGTGCGCTACGACGATAGTTCGGTTCGGTCCATTGGCAGTCCGAACGGCACGCAGTGGCAGTACGTGAAAGAATGCATGTTGATGGTCGATCCATTGCCGTACCCGTAGAGGGTAACTACAGATGTTCCAAATTGTCGCCACAGCCCACAGATCGCACGGTGTCAACATCCAGTGGTTTGCCAAGCAAGGCCCCCTTCCTAGCGTATACGATCCAGCTGCATTTCCAATGAATCACCGTAGTACAATGCCGAGTAATGATCCCAATGGGCCTCGATTTCGTTCGCGACGTTATTCCTTAAGGTGACCCATTCGTCCTCGTCATTGTAAATATGGGAAGCGATAGCGCGAAATCCGCAGTTGCCGTCAGCCACCACATCCTTATACTACCTCCGTCCCATTAATTTTATCACATTTTGCCATTTCGGGCGTCCCACTAATTTTATCACATTTCATTATTTAGTAAAAAATTATCACAAACAATCAATAAAATATATTCTTAAAAGACGTGTCAAAATACACACTTTATTACCTTTTCATTATACTATATTAATATAATAATACCACCTTAATATCCGTGCTCACCAATACATGTGATAAAAATAACGGGACGGAGGTAGTAACTAACTATATACGGATGGATGACTGATGTTACGTGGTACTGCAAGCGGCTGTGGAAGAAGTTGGATTCACCTGTACAAAGCATTTTACCAGATTAGAGGTGCATCCATGTTCGCATGAATATAGGAGTGAAAGATAAAAGTACCTGTCTCCGTAGTAGAAGTACGAGATCGCTTCGCAGACGAAGATGACGTACGGCCATGACTGGAACGACCTTGGCTGCTACGGCTGGTACTGCTGCGCCCTCCGCTGCGTCCCCCCCTTGGGAGTGCGTACACCCAAACACTTCGATCACGTTTCGTCGAGTCTCTTTTCTTTGGCCGACCTTTTACAGATGTCTTAACAACTGGCTCATTCCACTCTTGGCCTCGGGATAGAGATGTTCGTGAACTACTCGATGGAGGCCACGCATAACGGCGGGATCGCGCGTTTCTGCCTCACGCACGAGGTCGTATAAGCGCTCCTGCTCAGAAATATCGGGAACTATTCCCTCGCCGATTGTGAGTGTCCTCCAGAAGTCGTGCAAGCATTCTAAAGAAACTGGATAGTTGTTGTCCGCGCATTGCTGAAGCTCGCAAGCACATGGTAGTTGGTGCGTACGTCGTACTATACGTCCGCACCTGGAGTAAACCTCATTCGACAACTCTTTGGCCCACCGCAGCTCATTTCCCATAATTAATATTGCATGGTGTGAAACTCTGTATAATAATGTTAGGAATGGAAATCCTGACATCGGAATAGGTCGTTTCGACCGGGACTCCTCAAGTGTCTGCATGTCGACAGTAACAAAATTATTAGATAAGGCACTCTGACAAAAAATAATAATGTATTTACCTTTCTTATGCGAATCAACTGGTTCTGAATCTGCTCGTGCACCTTCACCCATACGGTGTCAAGTGATCCAGTGGCTGAGTTCAGCCATCCTTTCAGCTCTCTATGAGCACTCTCCACATGACATGTAGTGGTGTTCCCGAAATGAAGCACCTGGTTCGTCCAAGCTCTGGCGAACTTCTCCTTATGCACCAACCACGTCTGCTCAACATAACTAACGATTTCTGAGTCGGGTAGCCAACGCAGACGCATGTCATTCACTGCCTTCTATTCGTCAACCGTCGAAGCTTCCACGACTGCTTTCCAGGACTTGTGCGTGAAGTGAGCTGCTGTCTTTTTGCTCTTCCCCCCAACCAATAAATTTTGTTCTCCACATCTTTATAAATATGCCACGTGCACAGCAGATGGTGAGAATGGGGAAATACCATATGTACTGGTCGAACAAGGCCCAACTCACGATCAGTGACAATCGCCGACGGGTGGACACCTGGCCCTAGAATATCCCTGACAGACTGCAACATCCACCCGTAACTTCTCTCCGTCTCGTCCTCCATGACGGCAAACCCACACAGAAAGTTGTGATTACAGGGAGTCATCCCTATAATCTCAACTAGAGGCATCTTATATCTATTTGTCTTGTACGCCGAGTCAATCCCAATAAAATAAGGATACGTCCTCAGCAGTGCGAGTGACTCCGGGTGTGCGAGAAAGACATGTGTCAGCACATTAGTCTCCTCGTCTCTCAGCGCTTCAACAAAATATCCAGACTCTGTCGCCTGGTGCATCAACTGGCTCACCACGTCTCGACCCTCAGAATATTGCTTCTTCAAACGATCTCTGTAATTATATATATGTCGGATCGTCGCGTTATCTTCTGCGTGTCGAGCCCTCATCGCTGAGAGGATATGTGCTGTTTTCGCTTGGGCAACAGTCATATCCTCTACGACCTTCTTTGGCTGGCTGCTTAACCCACTCGTCTGGCGGTGTCCCTCGGGATACTGTATCAAAGGGTGATTGTGTATGGAATTCTCGAGTGCACCCGTACGAATGTACCATTCCCTAGTAGCTGGATCCTGCTGGGCTATGACTACAAACGGACACCTGCACTTGTTAGACTTGGACATCTTCTCCAATTCATCCTCCTTGCCTCTATAACGTTCTCCGCGAGAACATCTGATCAATTGTTTTGTTCCAAATTTCTTGTGCGACGAAATTATCACCTCGAAACCAAGACCAATAGCGACGCCTTTCGCCCAGGTAATGGCTTCCACGTCGGTCGGAAATCGTCCTCCTTCGCAGAAATACTCACTGTAGTTTATCCCGTCACCCGTGGAATCTTCCGGGACAATCTCCGCGTCTGATAAAAAACAAAAATAAAAAAATAAAACAGCCGAAATTAAATTTCGGCTACCCTAAGAGGCGACCGAAACAAGATTTCGGCCACCTCCACGGTAGCCGAAATCTGATCTCGGCGCCGACAGTCATAGCCGAATGCAATGTTTGGCCGTGACAGTTGGCGTCGGACACCGATTTCGGTCACCACAAAGCCCGACCGAAATGTAATTTCGGTCGGCACAAGGGGTGACCGAAATTATTGTTCGGTCACCCCTTGTGCCGACCGAAATTACATTTCGGTCGGGCCGAATTTTTCGATCGAATCCGATGTAAGTTCGAGAATTCACGTCTATACGAACGAAATTTACGAGAATTTGCTTACCATCCGTGCCAATAGACACTTTCTTTTGACCTTTCATTTCCCAAATAGACGATTCATTGCAATTTCATTTTTTTTTTGTTATGTTTGACTATGATTTGGATGTCTGATTGCGATATCAAAGTGTTGTATGGAAAATGACTTTTTTATAGAAATTTAAATTCAAAAGGGCAAAATCGTCTTTTATCAGCCCTTTAGCGGGCGGTGACTAGGAAAAAGAGGGCGGTGAATAGCAATCCAGTTTATTAAATTAGTATTTTTGCACATTGAATGCTTGTGCTATATATAAAATATATCATATTATAATTAAGAAGAAAAAAATTATTATTATAAAAATAAAGGTAAAATAATATATAACTAAACATAGTATGGAAAGGTAGCATGTGATTTTCTTTTAATTTTATTTAATAATTTTCTAATAAAGTTTAATTGAGAGATTAATTGACAGTTTATATCAAGTCGGCCCTTAATAAAATAGTGGAGATATATCAATATAGAAAATTGCTAGTAACCATTTTATAAAGGGGCAATTACGTATCAGGCCCTAGAAATGTTTCAATTTAGTGATCAGACCCTGTCAGAATAATATTTAGTTTGAAGGACCTGTTTTTTGAAAAATTCAATGGTAAAGACCCAAACTATAATTTTACTAAAATATCCTTTGTAAAGGGTTCTCTGAAGGGGTATTCGACGCCATATTTATGTTACAGAGATCTGACGACTTGTTACCGTAATACCTAAACACGTTACTTTAAACTGATAACATGTTACTTCTCGATAGTAAAATGTTTTTTTAACAGCTTTATATTTATTCGGCTAATTGAAACCAGTTTTCACAGAATCGAGCTCAATCGACAGCGCCATCAACCACTCAATTTCGACGTGTCACGTTGGATTTATCTGATATTGTTGAAGTACGATGTAAGAAGTTTGATGAATTTTTATACGGTTTGAAATTCGACAAAAAACGGGCAAAATCGAACTATATATTAGTAGCAATTGCAACTAATCTTTGTGTATTCGAGGTACCCATCGTTTGGGCATTTCATAGGCTCTGTGAATTTTGAAACAATCGACAGCGCCATCAACCACTCAATTTCGACGTGTCACGTTAGATTATCTGATATTGTTGAAGTACGATGTAAGAAGTTTGATGAATTTTTATACGGTTTGAAATTCGACAAAAAACGGGCAAAATCGAACTATATATTAGTAGCAATTGCAACTAATCTTTGTGTATTCGAGGTACCCATCGTTTGGGCATTTCATAGGCTCTGTGAATTTTGAAACAATCGCCACCTCATCAGTTTAAAAACGTACGTTGTGTGAAGCTGTTCGTATGGAAGGCATCTATCATCTGGAATAAATGTTACTATTTATACATTCTTGTTATTGATTTACGTCTTCTAGTTATAAATGTACCAAGAAACATTACTTTTATACTCATAAATTATATTTTGGTCCGATCAAGTATTATATTTTGACTTCGTTTTGTTTAGAATAATTATAGATGTGGTATTTATTGTCCACCATATGATACCAGAAACGAAGTGGATCTGGTACAAATGGTAACTCATAATCGTATTGGTCGTCGATTAATTGGTATATTATGACCTAATTTGTTTTTCCAAAGTATTGATGTGTTTTTTTTAACGGACCTGTTTTGATAATTTTTGCATCAAACTGTTACTACATGACATAGAAGCTTTACTTGGATTGTCTAAAATGGTATATTATGACGTTTTTTATTTTAAGTATTGATGTGGTATTTTATTTGTCTTAGCAGAACTGTTACGATAATTTGGTGCATTTGATTGTTACTACCTGAAAGGTTACTTGGAATATCGAAGTGGTATATCCTGATCTTCTTTTGTTTTTCATATGTATTTGTATGGTATTTTTTAGCAGGCTGTTTCGATAATTTGGCATGGAGCTGTTACTACGTGGAATTGAACCGTTACTTTATTATCTGAAGTGTTATATTACGGCCTACTTTTGTTTTTCATAAGTATTGATGTGGTATGTTTTTTAGCAGACCTGTTTCGATTTATTTCACGTGAAACTGTTACTAAATAAAATAGAAGCGTTACTTGTTTTATCGAAAGTGTTACTAAAAGTATCGATGTAGTATTTTTTAACAGACCTGTTTCGTTAATTTTGGGCATTGAATTGTTACTACCTGAAATTGAAGTGTTACTTGGTATATCTAAAGTGGTATATTATGTCCTGCTACTGTTTTTCATAAGTATTGATATGGTACTTTTTTAGCAGAACTGTTTCGATTTGGACGGGATATTGGTTTTGGATGGGTTTGGATGGATTTACTATACTTGCAAAATTTGGGCGGGATTTGTGGATTGATTGTGTTAATTGGGCGGGATATTGGTTTTGGATGGGTTTGGATGGATTTACTATACTTGCTAATTTTGGGCGGAATTTGTGTATTGATTGTGTTATTGGGCGGGATATTGGTTTGGATGGGTTTGGATGGATTTACTACACTTGCTAAATTTTAAGCGAGATTTGTAGATTAATTGGGTTAATTGGGCGGGAGGTATGCCACGTTGGGATTTAGGCGGGATTGCTAAATTAGTGCAAAAGTGTACCAATAACTATTTAATTGTTACACGTTAGTTAAATATGTTACTAAAGTTCTTTATGTATTACAAATTGTTGTAGTTGTCGCACCAAGGTTTAGCTTATGTGTTTATGGAGATTAAGGTTTATGGTTTTAGGGTTCCCTTGAGGTTTCAGGATTTACGACATATAAACTGATATTTGTGGTTTAATTTTGAAATTCATATGTGATGCTTCAATGAACAAAGTAATAGTCTATGTTTTGAATAACTATTGACCTCGAACATTCACTATCCACATCAATCGAACAATGTAGATTTTAAAGGATTTTGGTGTAATAAATGCATCTGATCATACATTTACAATATATTAATCTTGCAAATCTCGAACAATGTACATTTATGAACGAAATTAATCGAGTTAGTAATGTGGTACTGGAAACCTATATGTGGTATCAATATAAGTAAAAGTGTTATTCAGTAGGTCTGTATTGTTATTTTCTAGCGAACATATAGTATTATATGCGGGCATTCTGTACTGTTAACGTTAACGAACCATCCTGTTAATATTTCTTAACAAATAACTTCCAGAAAGTATCAAATACAGATTTACGACATATAAAATGATATTTGTGGTTTAATTTTGAACTTTGAACACGTTTGTGTTGGAATTCATAACGATTATGTCTCATTAAAAGAGATACTAGTATGTTGTGAAGGAAGATCTATATGTTTGTATGATTTTTTATCTTAACTTTTCACATATTGATACCAACCTTCGCAAAACGTGTCTTTAATGAAATTTTGTGATTTAGCTTCATCATATCATCTATTTCAATGAATGTCAATCTTATACATCCGAACGAAATGAATTTATGAACGAAATTAATCGAACTAGTAATGTGGCATTCATTAGCTATTTTGTGGTACTTGTAGCTACAAATGTGTTATAAGGTTTGTCTATATTTTTATTTTTTATCGGGCATGTGGTATTATTTGCAGGCAATGTGTTATTGTACTGTTAATAACTCTGACAATCTAGAAACTCCTAGAATGTTCTTAACGATGTGTTACCCAAAATGCGTGAATTTTACTCAGAATAAAGTTTTACCAACCAACTTTTTATTGACAAACGTTCCAATATTATGTCCATCAAAATTCTTCGTTATCACATTATCAACACTAATAATCTCATTCAATTAAAATGACTCGTGATCAAACTTAGTCGAATCTACCTTATTAGTTCATTAAAGTCAAGATTCACCTTTTTTTATGATCTATTCCTCTTTGCCTTTACTTGGGTATTACACATGTTATTTACGGGTAACGAGTCGTTATTAATTTCTCATTATATGTTCGTTTTGCGGATATATTTGTTATGAACTAGACATATGGTATATTGTTCCACAAATTGTTACCCAGAAAGCATGAAGTGTTATTCATTGACCATTTTAATTAGCAAACATTTACCACTTAGATCTCATCAAAATTCTTCATTATTCCATCATTAACATCAATAATTTTTATTTATCGTCGCTTTGGCTAGGGTTAAATGTCTTATCGTAACTGGAAAATTTGTCATTCATTGTGTTGGTACTGCTATTATAGATGGCACGCATGTACTAAATATACAAATTTTAGAACTAAGTACAAGACTTTTGTTATTAAACTGAAAGAAAATGTTTCCTATTAGCTTAAAAGTGTTATTTTGTTTCAATCGCGTCATTCAACTAGGTTCGCATTGTTATCACGTTATGATCTATTCATCTTTACATTTACTTGGGTAATACATGTGTTATTTACGGGTGACGGTCGTTATTATTTTCTCATTATATGTTCGTTTTTCAGAAATATTTGTTATAAACATCGAAACATATGGTATTATTGTTCCATGAATTGTTACCAAGAAAGCATGGAGTGTTATTCAGTAACCATTTTAATTAGCAAATATTTATCGCTTAGATCTCATCAAAGTTATTCGTTATTCCATGATTAACATCAATAAGTATTGTCGATAACTAAGGCCCATGATGAAATTGTGTCGAATTTACATTATCCGGTCATTAAAGTCGAGATTTCACTATATTAAACGAAATTTCCGAATTATAAGCTTTCGTGCTTTATGAACTTCAAAAATTCTCTTTGAGTATGAAGACCCATTAAAAATTGAAGCCGATACAACTTTGTGCTGTTAGTAACGTCGAGATTGGATCGAATTTGGAACGTGAATTTCTTCTTTCGACCGATTGAGTGTCAGGAAATGTATTATTGAAGGAAGCAGTATTGTTTTCGAATGATGTGTTACTTTTACAACATGATTTGTTATTTACTAAAACAAACGTGGTATTTTCTGCTATAGGGGAAACATTTATTTTCTCACAATTAACGTCACTAGTATATGAAACGTATCAACACTTATGATCAAATTAAGGATAATTTCACCGTATATCATCACAATCATGGAGATCTGTTCGGGTCTGATGAACGTGAAATCTCGTTTAGCTCGATGTGTCGCTTGTTGGGAGAGATCGATGCGAACTGTTATTATTTTTCGAAACTTGTTATCGCATCATTCAAGTATTTTTTCCCGATTTAGCATATGTAGGGTTAAATATGCATCATTTAGGTATTTTCCTCTGATTTATTCGTTTTATTAGTACTGGTATTATAATTGACGTATCTATCTGATCTCGGGGATTAGTCCACCCTCTAGAGTGTGTGACTGTTCCCAGAGCCCATAGTCCCATAGTCCATATATATATTTTGAGAATATAAAAATATCGTGCGTCCCGTATTTTCAAGTCCCATCTCATTGTGAGTTCTACATATATGATGAGCTGAGAATGCACGAAAAAAAAGGGTCTTGAAACCATAAATTAATTAAATTTTCTTTGCAACAGCTAGACTATATGATGTTGTTCACGTGATCGAATGTCTTGAACTCACTTGGGGGCATTGTGATTTTTGCATGGCCCTCACGTGGGCTTAATCTTCCCATCCCACTTATTAATTTGCACTCTGCACAACTACTTTCATGCTCTTGTCCCAAATCAATCAATAAATTATTACGAGTTCTTCAACTTGAAATAAATAGGATTTAAATATAAGGTTTCTTATCGTTTATGTTGCAGAGTTCAGAAATTCATCAAGTTCTGTACCGTACATATAATAATAGTTCATGCTTGTGATTTCATTGTTCTTTTATTGGGATAAAAGACTTCAATAGTACTACTATGCATGATTTCAGAT
This sequence comes from Craterostigma plantagineum, assembly GCA_027422505.1. NCBI lineage: Eukaryota > Viridiplantae > Streptophyta > Magnoliopsida > Lamiales > Linderniaceae > Craterostigma > Craterostigma plantagineum. Next base: position 613,788 of record JAPQWV010000198.1, on the reverse strand, counting down.
AAAAAACCATATAACCTCCAAAATTATTGAATTGTCCCGTTTTTTAACGACGTCGGCGTCCCAACAATAATGATTCATATGAAATTTATTTTCTTTTTTCATTTGTCCTTGGTCATTGGCTAATTTTGGTTATGTTTAGTTAGCTGAGGTCGTTAATGTATGATTTTCATGTATTTATTTTATATTTGGTCCTTGTTTCAATACATTCGAGTAATTGGGCTTAAGCCCAATCAAGATAAGATCATTATATGTTCAACATATATTTTCTATTTTTTTCAAAAAAATGAAACATATATTTTCTTTTAATATATACAACAACTCCATTTAGAGATGACAATGGACGAAAGCTGATATCCAGGGCGCGGACCTAGCCTATTATGACCGCGGGTTCAGCCCAGCCCACAACCCATATATTTATATAAAATAAAAATAAAAAAAGGTCCAGTAGATTTGAACCCGGACTGTTTACATAGCATATACCTTACAGCAACTCCAAGAACACTAGACTAAAAGCAATTTTAGAAATTTAGGAGGTCATTGCTCCATATAGCTTATTTTAAAGGCTTAATTAATTTTTAATCCTGTACATTTGGAGTGATGGCGAATTTGGGACACCTTAATTAACCGGAGCATATTTAGTCCTTTAAGTCTAATAAAAAAGATCAATTTAAGGATAGTTTATCCGGATATGTGTACGCCGATATCGATGATTTGGACCCAATTTGTTTTTCTATTATCCAACTAGGCGCCACCTATGTAAAGAAAAAAAAGTAAATATTACCAAGATTAAAATAAAATTATTCAAATGGAACCCAAATTAGTTTTGATCTCCAACGCGTTGGAGGTAGGGAAGAATATCCGCCAAAACTCAGATGTTTTGTTGACCAAATTTAAATAATTTCTTGATATGTTTATCTCAAGGAAGATTTTTAGACGGGAAAGTATACTTGATTTTATTGATTTATTGATTGTTACAATTTGTTTCTATCAAATAATACACTTGCACTAATTTCGAACCGTAATCCAAACGCTAACTCAAAATGCATTTTTATCTTCTCTTTCCTGTTTTATACTCAAATATGCGTTTGGGAATGTGATATCCAAAAAATTAGTGTAATGTTTAAAAGTTACAATATATATCCTTTTTTCTATGTTGTTTATATGAAATATTGATTTATTATTAATTGGTGAAATTATTTTTAGTCGAATTAAACATAATAGCGTGGTCTAATTTGTATAGTTGTAATTACATGGATAAATATTAAAAAATCGGGTAGAATATTAGAATAATGGTGGTTTGAGTTTGAGATTTGGTTTGCAAAAGAATTACTGCATTTTGAGTCTGAGAATTATGTTAATTTTGAGAATAATTTTTACACGCGGTAAAACTCTTCCCAAAACACTACAAGTTTCCGACAACTCGAAATCACAGAATTGAAATTTCACAAATTTCTTATTATTCTCGATATCATTATCACGTCATAGATTCCCTCTGTTTTCCATTTAATCAGCTGAATCAAAGTTGGAGAATCGCAAGTGATTGAGGAAACTATTTTACGAACTTTGTTTTATTGAATAGGATTTTTAGTGAGAGAATAGCAGACATAGTGATGTTATTAAATTAGAAGAGTAAATATAGTTAACTTTTTAATAATGAAAAACTAAATTATTCAATTTTAATATTATTTTCCTTTTCACTTTGAAAAACTATTAATAATTGCAATTCTCCACCCTCATACTAAAAACTAGTATTTTTAGCACATCCTACGTGTGTGCAATAAAAAACTTAATTATTGATTGGTTGTTTATTAAGTAGTATACTAAAAATAGAATAAGGTAGTAAGAGTTAGTACGTGGTTTAAAAAGTATTTTTAATAGGTTTAATGTAGACATATTTTGATTGGTCCATTGATAGACCAATTTACAGTTTTTATCTACCTTATGCTTTTTATCTACCAATTTACAGATAAGCAATATTTTATTGAATTTCTAACCCCAATTAAATTTAATCTAGTACACGACCTTTATGTACTCCCACTGAGAAAGTCAGACGGAAGCGAACACGGCGATATCGAAATGGATCAAAATTCTTGCAAGAAACGCTTACTGAAAATTAGTGATGATGAACTATGGCAACTTTTATAGAAATTGGTTATTGTTAGATATTAGTTGTTTGAATCTTTTAAGACCATGTTTTGTTGAATATTAAAACATTGTTTTCTAAAAGTTTCCTCGCCTATAAATTATTCTTTTCGTTCTATGTATTGTATTATAAAGTTTGTAAATGATTATACAATATCAATTCATTGAAAATAAAAGAATTCTTGTTGTTCGAAAGGTTATGCACAAAGAATCAAATATGATAATCAAGCTAAAAACTAATCCAGGTTAAGAAAAAACATAGTAAAAAATATTAAATTTAATTGGGGTTAAAATATAATTATCAAAATAATATTGCTTATTTGAAGTAACGAGAGTGGATAATTTAAGTTTTAATAGTTTGTCAAAATAAAAATAATTAAAATTGAAATAGTTGTTTAGTAGTGCAACATTATTAAAAAATCAACTATAGGTGGACATCTAATTTAAAAACATCACTATCTAAAGAAATGCTAAAGATTTGACTGATCACTTGCTAGTTGCTTCTGTAGGTGCTGCTCCTAATGGTTTAAGTAGCCCATATGAAGTTTCTACTCTGCAACTTGAGTTCAACTATCTCAACACTTTTGGTGATCTATATATTCATTGGAGTCCATGAAGGTTTTGGTTTATGTGTTTGGAGGGCGGTGTGAATGAACACTCGATTACTTTCTTAAAAGTTTTTGGTTTTGGTCCCGTTGGTGCAGAAAAAATCGGTCGATTTTGAACCAAGACCGGATGTGTATGTGGTGTATGTGTTTTTGCAATACAACCAGAGTTTGTTTATGAAAATTCGGAGATGTAAGCTCCTACGTCTCCTCTTCTTCCCGATTAGGAATGTATCTTACTAGAAGCCTCGGTTTACAACACTTGTCGTACAACCTCCTTAGCTATCTCACACAATATAACTCTCACAGCTATATTTTGTTTACTAAACTGTTAGGATCGGTGTACGTGTTTAGAGGGGAGGGGGGTGAATAAACTTCTCCTCTTTTCGGTTCTTAACCGGCTAAGGTTAGATACCGATGCTTGATATTCTAAGTGCGATTTGTGCGGAAGTATGACTGGTCAATGGTGACTGAAAGCGGTTGCGCAGTGTGCTGTGTGTGTGATTGTTTGTGGAAAACACAGCAGTTTGTTATGGAAGTTTGGAGCTAAAAAGATCTCATACGTCTCCCCTTTCCCGCAAGAAAGGCTATTCTAGAAGATTTGGTTTCGATACAACCCCCGTCGTAAAACCTTCTTAGCTAGACTCACACGTATAACCCCGCGGCTATACTTGCTAACTAAACTCCTAGACACAACAGCTAGACATCTTTTTACAGTCCGTCTCTTTCAAGTGCTTTTTACAGTCCCTTGAGAAAACTCACTTGCTTAACAGTACAGTAAGGACAACATCTGAATTTCTTTCTTTACTTTGAGAGCTTTGAGCTTGATCTCTTGTTTGATTTCTCGTGGATAAGTGCCGTAAGGTCTTCGTGCCTTTTCTATGCTATTTATAGCTGTGTTTTGCTGAAGAAGACCGTTGTGAGATAGCTCCTCGTACCGGACAGTGCATTATATGCTCTTTACCCCGAATGGGTACTGTCCGGTCTTCATTGTAGTTCGCACTGGGTCATTTGCTTTTTCCCTTTTAGGCTTGGCTTGACTTCAATTTGGCTCCTCCTTGTAGCCTTGCATTAAATGCTTTATCAGAAGTCTTTCAGCATCCCGCGCCTTGAATAAGTTTGAATCTTCGTCCATGTGGCGGGTCCGGTATCTGCATTTCGGTCTTTTAATGATCTTCCGGTAGCAGGCTTGATCTGGTTGCTGGTGCGCTTGTTGAACTGCATCTAGTATCCGGTTGCATCTTTGTCTAACCAGTATACTGAGTTGAGTTTAGTCCAATCACCAAAACTGTCTTAATCTGAATTCTTCAAATTCACGATTTCTAACATAAATTCGTAGTATCTTGTCAGACAGCTTTTTAGTGTCCGTCTCTTTCAACAGTGTCTTAAAGTCTATTGAGAGAACACACCACTAACTGAATCGGCCTAGTGAATTTCTCATTCTCACTTGAGAACTTTGTCGATGATTTGAATACTTGAATTTTCTGTCACGTTTGTTCAATTTCAAAGTTGGTGAAGTAAGTTCTTCAGCTTACATCCCTCCTATTTATAATTGGGTTTGAAGTTGAAGCCTCTTGTGAGATAGACCTGCTTGTACCGGACAGAACATTAATTGACCTTTCTCGAATGGGTATGTGTTGTTGCTTTATCAGTCTGCGTTGTTTCTGTCTTCATTCCTTATTCAGCTCAGCTTGAATTTAAATGGCTTCAGCTAGAAGTCTTATAGTTGATGTTCGTCAGAAACCTTCAGCTTGGCACGCTCTTGTACTATATGAAATTATCCAGCGTGGCAAGTTTGGTATCGATAGCCGGTCTTAGGCATTATACCGGAATTCATCTACTTCATATGATTCCTGCTTTGGTGGCGCTCTATTCTATCTTTCCGCTCTGTTTCTTATATTAACTGTTGTCCTATACTTGTTATTTAATTAAGTTAAGTTCAATCACCAAAACTATTCATCTGAATAATTAAATTCATACTTCTAACAAAAACATTGTCAAAGGTCAAGTGATTGGTTCCTATCTATTCTATTTTATTAAGCGTCAGGGGTGGCTATAAAACGTCCTGTTGGGAACGTCGGATTTTCCTTTAAAATTTTCCGGCGATCCCGTTCCCCGTGATTGCTCAGTTTTAATATGAAAGTTAATAACAATATAGGAGTGTTCATCGACATTGTAGCTGTGAAGAACAATCGGAATTGAATGGTTGACGAGGTTGCGGAAAGATTTGTCACGCCTATTCCTTTCCGGGACACTTTCGTTCAACTCCCGTGGATAGTTAGAGAAGTAGACTAAGTTCTTTGAGAGAGAGAGAGAGAGAGAGAGAGAGAGAGAGAGTTTCCGAAATCCGTTACTTCACCTTTTGTGTATTTTTTTGCGTGTGTCTACCCCTACCCTCTATTTATAGGGTCGGTGGTTGAGGTTTTATCTCCATATATTTCAAAATCACATCTTTTCAAATTTTTCAAAAAGGATATATGTGATATATTTCTACAAGAATCTAAATTAATTTCAAATTAAATTTCAAAAATCCCCACCTTATCTACTAAGTGACTTTCAAAATTGGCATGTGGAGAAATTCCCAATTTACCCCTCTTGGTAAGTTGCGGTATAATACCATTTATATCCGCAGAAATAAATATTTATTTTAACTATCAAATCATAAAATAAACATTGCTCCACGCATATTAATTTTCGGTCAAGCCTAAATTAAATGTATTAAGTTCGGCCAAGCCCAAATTTAATCTGGCTGAGCCATTTTGGACTCTTAAGTCCAATCTCTCTTCAATCTATCCCGTAATCAGTAATCCTCTTTAAGCTCGACTCATCTGGTTCGTCTTAACTCGGTACTAGAGGAATCCAAAGTATGTGGTAAGCGCTGGCTAATCTTGCGATACCGAACCGTTACCCGAGTCAAGTCCAAATTCGAAATTCTCGAACGACTATAGATTATCTCCATACGTATAATCCCTTCTCCCGCACCCGGCCGACTGATAGTCATGTAATGTCAAACTAACAGGACTCGATTAATCGTAACAGGCAAAACTGCGAATCTACCCTTCATCTCCAAGTGAGTCAGTTTCAGTGCTTTGGCCAAAGACTTTGTAATTTCCCGTCCCCAAAAGGACACGTATCTCTTTCGAGATCGTGAATCCCGCTCAGCGACCAAGAACGAAGCATAATTCCTTGAGTAGGATCGAGGGGAACAAGGCAGAAATCGATCAGGGGACATGCGTGCACCGGAACGAGCCCGCAGCCGGGGCTCCCAGTCACACTGCAGGAAGGGTCACGGTCGTGACTATCATTGTCGCGGCCGTGAAGGTTGTCTGTCCTGGCCGTTAGGCGCGGTCGAGGGGCTGCTGGCGAGCCCGCTGGTTTCACGGCCATGAAGCCACCTTCCGAGGCCGGAAGGCCATCTCAGAGCAGTTTTGTGGCGCACGAAGGTCGCCGAAGATGTTTGAAAATGGGAAAACTTCACGACCGTGAAGACCTATGTACATAAAGAGGTTTGTAACAGAGTTATGTATCTTTTTGCAGACTAATCATATTACTTTACCATTGCTTTTTAGATTCTGTTCACAGCTTGTGGAATTATGGTTGACCTAAGTCTATATTACAGAAATAAGTCTCAAGTGATCAACATCCCTTACAACATTCTAGAAGGGTTGTATCTTCTATCAGCAGAAAAAAACAAGTGATCGCCATCTCTTATGACATTCATGTCATCAATTTCTGTATTTTCCGCATCTAATACTCCTGTAAGACTGTCATCTCCAAATTTTTTACCTGCAGAATCAGAATGTTGTCATATTCAATAGAAATAGTATTTAACTTGGTGGAGTCTTGTATGAGAATTTGATACCTACTATATTTACCAGCTCTTCGAGTGAATCTGGTAATATAACCAACTTCGGGCGCACCATCTCTAAACCTACACTCTTGTGCATCTTCAGATGAATGCTGACTCTTTCTTTTCGAATTGGCTATCTTCTACGTTAGTCCAGCATGTAGAATCACTAACTTACACCTTTTATTTTCTTGAAGGAATTTCCATGTAATCATTGACCACGAGATCTCTTTTTCCATTTCATCGTTCATTGTCGAATCACATTTCTCTTTATTTTCATTTTGATTTGTTTGGTTTAACGTGTCTGCGTCTAAATTGTCCGAGACTTTGGCTTTGGTAGAGCAGTTTTCTTTAACTTCTCCACCTCTCCGTTTGGGGATGACACTTGGTTTCAGTTGTCCCTCAATGTCGAAATTTCTACATGCTTGTAGTTTCTTGGGGAATAAAAGTAATTTGATTTGGCATAAGATATGATGATTGGAGAATTTTTTTTGGTAGGTAAGCATACCGAGAAGAGATTATTCATGACGATACATTCGTGCTCTACCTTTGCCCGTAGAATATCGAGGAAGGTATTCATATTCAGGCGTAGAATCTGAGAAATCTCGGTTGTTCTAACACCAAGCTGCTAAGGTTTTCTGCATAAAACTCCCTCTTCTTTGAATATTTCCCCAGCCGTAGCCTTCCCCATTATCTCCACACATGAAATACAACCTCATATTACATCTCATTTTCTACAATTTTCATGTTACTCTTTTATCTTTCGTACCTAAACGTGCCCGTCGATCTTCACTATAAATTCATGCAACAGAGATATTCAGAGTCAGATGTAGGCATTGTTCTCTACATTTCATGTTATTATTTAATAAATGAGTCTGCTCCCTACTGATCCTGAAACAAGTATGTATGCATCAGTTGGACTCGTTCTGCAGAATCACGTCTTCTCTCGGAGAATAATACTCTACGTCCATTTGCGGAACCTTTTTTTAAGTCCACCATTTAGTACTAACTAACCAGACATCTTATATTGACAATTACGATAAGAGACGAGATAATACCAGCTGGAAAAGAAAGTCTTGTGAAACCCCCCGAAAGAGGTGAACATTCTGAACGGCGGGGAAAAACAGATGATGAGCGATGCTTGATCGAACAGCTTTGGTCAAACTGGTAAGCATCTTTTGCATGTTCAATCCTTCTATCTTGAATTTAAGACATATATCGTCATAATCTGATCTTGAATGCATGGAGGTAACTGGTTCCTCTTTGCGAATTCTGAGGTTGCTCTAACTGTTTCCTATGCAGCAGCAGAACAAAACTTTTCTATCAAATCAACAAAGGGAGAGATAGAGAGAGAGAGAGAGAGAGAGAGAGAGAGTACGAAATCTCTGGTGCGGCTGGTCCAGTGAACGACGAGGTTCGTCATGTTTCCAATGAGGTAAGAGTCAACCCCAGGTTGAAAAGCATGTAAAAGATGTCGAAGAGCATCTCTCTCGAGTTCTCTGGGTGCAAATCTCCATAGCCAGTCGTCGTCAGAGTTACGATAAACAAGTACATCAAAGTGATGTATCTGTCCCAAAGGCTCATCTACTGCTTGAAATTCGGGTAAATAGCGTTGATCCATGTTTTCTCTTGCTTAGGGTAGCTATCTGCTATCATGTAGTTGACACATCCAACAAAATGTACAGCAAACAGAGTCACGTGTAAGAAGGAGCAACAGTGAGAAAGAGTTATAACTTGTTTCACGTGATTTGTAAGAGCATGAGTTATATATACATGGAAGCGATTAGAAGCATAACAGCTTTGAGCTGGTGCAACGAGTCCAGAAATAGTTGAATCAAATGTCCCTCTCCAGCCTGCGTCAAAGTTACTCAGACTTGGCACTTGAAAAAGAACATCAGACTGAAAGAAGAAAATTGAAACATGGGAATATATTCACAGAAGAGCAGTGGACCTTGCGAACAGAGAACTGACTCTCCATAGCCTTAGCATACTGAGCAGTTTAAACCCCAACCCTCCTTTGTGATCTGTGAAGAGAAGGTTTATCGCATGAAACGGAACTGTTGAACAGACATCAAAAGCAAACCACGCGACATATACCTGTTGGGAGCACAACGGTAAGTTAACTCCGAGGTATGTATTGTGTTATAACCATATGTACTTTGATAGAATTGATTTTAACCTTGTTGCTATTTCTTGTGATAATCTATCGGAAGATATGATTGGCTATCGAGGTAGGCCACGAAGAACGTAAGGACAATGTCGACTGCAAAGAAGCCATTGACAACGTTGTCAACGTTGTCTACCACGAACAAGGCGTCTTGCTTGTAGTCCAAGAAGGCGAACTCGAATGGGATATGCAAGCTGAGTATATCACCAGGAGAATCAGAAACATCTCCCAAGCCCTGAAGAAAGCATATGAAACTCAGACAAACGATGAGTATGTAGGAGATGTTGCTCATAAGAGGTCATATGTAAGAACCTGTAACGAGGGTTGAACAGAGAGATAATACATTTCTGAGCTTCATCGAGCTGTTAATTCGAGCTCCTAGTGATGAAATGAGATCAGTAGAGAAGAAGCCATTGTGTGCTGTGTTGAACTCCTCAACACAGAAGCGTTTCAAGAAGTTCTTTGGAAATGATTTGTGTGGCATTTGTTCTTTTGCTTCTGAGTAAGGGTATTAAGCTAAGAAATTAACATAAATTTGCTACAAGAAGATATATATGTTATATATATGGGTGTGAAACTCCTCCCTCTCTTCTAGGGCTTTCTGCCTTGCTCCGTTTTGGTTGTTTTAAACGATTTCTGAGTGTTTCGTCTGGACCCGGTGAAACCCGGGGGTAACACTACACTATAGCTATATATATACAACTACATATATACATACAAATCCTTCCCTAAGAGAATCGATTACCAATTGATAAGCATGATTAATTGATAAGTCATTTAATTATGAGATATTACACGTGGTAACCAATTGACATTCATAAGTATGACTAATATCATATTTATTATTCAAGAAGGAATGCTTGCGGTTGACTACAATACTACGTAGCCAAAGAATAAATAGCTTTTAGGGTTGAAAAAGTAAGTGATTATTTTAGTTGCTTAAAAATGAGAGAATTTTCGATGTAAGGATACAAACTTATATCTAAACATATATACATCGAGCGAAGCTAGGATTGATTCTCCTGTATTTCTTCTCGGATGGAACAAGAGATACATGTAAGTAATTATTATAAGCTTTGTTTCGGGAGAAATATATAATACAGGTGATTTATATTAAAACTAATCAAATAGGTAACGGAGATACTATAAGTTTTCGATATCCCGCAGTCCATATTAGTATAATCCGAGAAATCTACCTAAATATGTCAAAGCTATGGAGGAAATGTAGGTGAAAATTTCATCTACAACACAAAAATAATTTAGGATTTAATGATCGATGAAATATTTCCACTATTTTATGTGATTATGTGCTTTTAAGTGTATTATGCGAAATTTTCGTGAATAACAAATGTTTGAAAACCCGAATTTTGGGTTTATTTTTTGTGTCGATATATGCTTCTTTCATACATACAAATGCACGAAAATCGAGTAAGGATGAAATTACTTTTAGGAAGAATAATTAGTTTTTGGTAGTAAACTTTAAGGCATAGGATGATTTCGGGGTAGAATGGCTTTCTATTTCAGACAGCTTAAAGTTTATTATATGTCTAGTTTAATTTTCGGGTAACATAGTTCAATTTTCGAGTGGTCCGATCGAAATTCGGGTGGAAAAGAAAATTCTCGTCGAAAATTTATATTCTAGGGTCCGGTAAATTTCGGGTAGTACAAGAATTGTTCGGGTGAATCTAATTGATTTTCAGGTTGTTTTCCTCGAATTTTATTAGATTTTCGGGCACCGATCGTAGCATAAAATTGATTAATTTTCGGCCATCGAATTTCGAAATTGGGTAATAGTTTTCGGGTGGCACTTATTTTTGGGTAAGACCATTTTTAGTTTTCGCCGAGACTTGGGAATTTTCGGGTAGTGAAAGTGATTTTCGGGCAATTCAAAAATCATGTCTTGATGAAATTCGCGGAGTATAGTTAGAACGAAATTCGGGTTATAATCTCAGAAAATTTGAGAAACTTCGAGCATTGCCAATGGCAATTCGGGTCTCTTTAGATTGCTTTTTGGGTCTAGAAAGAAGAGAATTTTGGGCGTTGACCATTGACCGAAATTCGGACTTGTCCGGATTTTGACTGTAAGTTAGGTTTTGGGCTCTAAGTATTTTCTCGGGCAGGAAGGTGAATTCTCATTTACAATGCGTAAACGTATTTCTGATCATTATGTGCTTACAGGATTTTGTGATTTAATGGAATTCGTGCTTTACATGTATTAAATATTTTTGCATATTATATGTCTGTCATTTGCACTGCACTTGCATACCTTGCCAGTGCGAGGGGATTGAGTACCGTATGAGACGGTAATGTGTGGGATGTCGACAAGTGAGGTAGAACAAGAGAGCTATCAGTGTAGGTTATTGCGTTGGCAGAGAGGGGAAACTCGGGTGAGTGCAACTCTAACGAGAGCGACCTGAGTAGCCTATCCACTCTAACGCTAGCGACCTGAGTGGGATACCCGAGCGCATATGGTGTCGAGTCACGGGAAGTTGTGAGATGTGAATGGTCGTGAGTGCATATCGTGAGATGCTTGGGACAGGGCCGAGCGCACATTGCATACACGCATATTTCACCTACTGAGCATGGGCTCGGGGTTTATGTGTTGTAAGTACTAAATCCGACGATGATACGTGTCGCGGCCGAGGCGGGCTGACGGCGGTGCTCCACGGACTTTTGATGACGAGACTGTACATGGATGACGACCTGTGGAGCGACGTTAGGGTTTTTGATGTTTTTTGCCATTTTGGGGCTATGCCCCATGTAAATTCATGACGATGTAGATGATGTTAGTTATAATATATTTTATTTTCGAATAAGTTTTTGTTGGATAGGTCTTCCGCGACTTACGTTGCGAAAATCCGCAACTAATCGTAATTAGAAAATGAGGGTCGCTACATAAGGGAATCTTCGAATTTATTAGTAACGGTCTTGCTATTAATTGTAATATTTTTATTAGTGATTCTGCAAGTCCATTTTGAGTATGCACATGTGCTACGGGATGTTCAACATCAATCCCAATAGACATACAATATTCATTAAATGCTTTAGAGGTGAATTCACCAGCATTTCAAGACGTATTTTCTTAATTGAATAATCAGGAAAATGTGCTCTAATCGAATTAATTGAGCATGTAGTCTAGCAAACTCAACATTGCGTGTTGATAATAATGATACATGCGACTATTTAGTTGATGCATCAATTAAAACCATGAAGTATCTAATGGACCACATGATGGATGAGCTGGTCCACAAATATCACCTTGAATACGGTCTAAAAACGTAATAGATTCATTCTTCGATTTTACTGTTAATGGTATTACGATAACGAGCAAGCGTCAAATGGTAACTCATTGGATTGAGTAATCTTCCAATTTTTCAATGTGTGTCCACATGAGTTCTCAATTATTCTTCGCATCATAGTTGAATCGGGATGGCCTAACCTGTCCTTACACACCACAATTATATTATTGTTTATAAAATTACCATAATGCTGTCAGCCACGCCACAACCACGACCTCGATCTCGATTATTCTACCTTCCACGATCGCGAAAGCTATTGCCTCGATCACTTTGGTAACAAAAAATTCGCTGCATGGAACGTGGTGAAAGTTTTCTCCATCCTACTTGCTTCTGTAACTTCATGTCCACACAATCTAATTGATAAGTAATTCTGAACAAAGCAGAATTATAACCACTTACAGATTTATAATCTTATAATCGTAAGTTTGTCCATTCATATTGAACATTTGGTAGGATCACAACCTTCTGATGGTCGTATCTTTCTTTAAGATTAGTCTTCAAAATAAGTTGATCTTTCACAGTGAGAAATACAACCTTTAAACTTTCATGTAGGTGGTGACGTAGAAAAATCATGGCCTTGTCTTGGTTCGATGTTGTATTATCTGCTTGTATAGGCCTTTCGATTCAAGGTGGATTTCGGCAAAATCCATGACAAATAGGTCTTGCCCGTGATATCCAGAGCAACAATATCAAGCTTTTGAAGATTCGACAAATAATTCAAAGCGTTAATAATAGCAACGTTATTACGATAAAAGTAAACAGTCAAATGGCAAATAAAAAGGCATAATTTTAAAAATCAACGGCCCAGCTATGATTCGAAATATGGTGCTCACGCCACAAGTTTGTGGGGGTTACTGCGAGAGCTAGCTGGCTTTTTGTGTTGTAAGATATAAAACTAAAATGTATATATTATACATTGGCGTGATGACATCGACGAACTTCAAATGGTCGGCGTGCTCGGAGTGATGACGTCGACGAACCTCGGTTGGTTAAAGCTTCGTGCTGATAAATATGATACGCATAATATATAACAGTCAACGTATAGAAGCAAATGAACTGTATTGCGTATAATATAATGTGCTTTACAAAGCTAATATTGTGTATTTACACTTTACAAAACGAGTGCCTATTATTTATAGGCAATTTTATGTACTATTTCAGCTAAGTTTTACACTAATAAATATGTGGACATCCATACTTCATAACACTTTTGATAACTAAAATATAAAATAAATAATAAAATTGTCATAAAAAACTATCCATGATATTAAGTTGAATATACTATTTTTTGTTGCAGAATTATATTAATTGTATCATTCAAAGAAACAATTTAATAGTTGTGCGATTGGGTCAAAGAAACCCAAAACATTTGAAGTTTGAACCATTCAAACAAGCAGTTAGGGGTGTCCATTAGGTTATAACCGAACCGAACCGAACCCCAAAGTTCGGTTCGAGGATTTTATAAACCGAAAACCGAACCGAAGTATTTCGGTTCGGCTTCGGTTTTTACCGAATTTTTTCGGTTCAGTTCGGTTAACCTGCCGAAAAACGAATTAAAATAAAAAATAATATATAAACATGAATTATATTATAAAAAATACTATCATATATAGAATTGTATAAAATTTTAATTTACCTAATATTTCCATATTTTGTTTAAGGGGTCTTTACAGATAAATACCCCATCTGTAAAAAAATTTGTAATTCAGTACCCTGTCAGGATTTTTT